>JAUYWH010000008.1:22205106-22237659 GCA_034779795.1 Ctenopoma multispine | reverse complement strand
TATCTATCTATCTATCTATCTATCTATCTATCTATCTATCTATCTATCTATCTATCTATCTATCTATCTATCTACTGCATGTATACCTCAGTCCTCACTTCATACATTCAAAGTGATAAACAACAACTTTGACCTACAATCCCTTCAGTATAGAAAACACCAGTGACCTTAACATGTATCATCTATATCCAAGCCATTCTTTGGATCTAGAATCCTAAAATCATTAGCAAATTAGCAGCTATGTGTCTTCTTGCAGGATGGTAATGTCCTTTACCCACAACAGGTTTTAAATGTCACGCACTGTACACTAACAGCTCCACCCTCTGTTGTGCGGGACAGTATCAACTCGCTTGATAAAAAGCAATACTGTGCTGCACTTTTATTGCTATTGATCACGACATTTTGTTAAAGAAGATGTTTACACTACTGTGTACAATATTATTACTGCTTACAATTATGAGCATCTCTAAACTGTGGTTGCTTATAGTTTAAAATCTAGTTCTCAGAAGTTTAATAAAGGTGTTCCACAAGGATCAGTATTAATTCAAGATTCAAGATTCAAAAAACATTATTAATCCCAGAGGGAAATTGTTTTGCCTTGTTACAGCTGCTCTCATTTCAGAAAAGAGAAGAAACAACCACAACCAGAATCAGCACCAACAGAATACTAATACACAAAGCACAAATATATAAGACCAAAAAAAACCCATGATAATAACATGTCAAAAATGGATGTGTGGATGGATAATTGTGATTATTGTTCTCCTTGTTGTTCTTGTTGGAGAGAGGAATTGAAGAGTTTTATGGCTACAGGCAGAAATGATCTCCTGTGGCGTTCAGTGGAGCACTTGACACAGATCAGTCTCTGGCTGAACGTGCACCTCTGTCCAGCCAGGACACTGTGAAGGGGGTGGGAGGGATTGTCCAGGATTGAGAGGAGTTTGGTCATCATCCTCCTCTCAGCTACAACGTTTAGAGAGTCCAGCTCCACACCAATAACAGAGCCAGCCTGTTGGTGTCTGCCACCTTCAGACTGCTGCCCCAGCAAACCACAGGAAAGAAAATGACGCTGGACAATACAGACTCATAAAACATCCGCAGCATGGTGCTGCAGATGTTAAAGGACCTGAGCCTCCTCAAAAAAATACAGCCGGCTCTGGTCTTTTTTTACACAGCTGACGTGTGTGTAGACCAGTCAAGATTATTGTCCAAGTGTATACCCAAATATTTATACTCCGGCACAATCTCCACTTCCTCCCCCCTTAAGAAGAGAGGGGTGACAGGACCCCCAGATTTCCTGAAGTCCACCACCAGTTCCTTTGTTTTACTGATGTTGAGCTGGAGATGGTTGAGCTCACACCAGTCCACAAAGTTGTCCACTACTCCCTGGTACTCTGTGGTGTCTCCACCCTGAATACATCCTACAACTGCAGTCATCAGAGAACTTCTGAAGGTGGTAAAACTCTGAGTTGTATATAAAGTCCGAGATGTACAGGGTGAAAAGAAACGGAGACAGGACCCTCCCCTGTGGAGCACCCGTACTGCAGACCACAGTGTCAGACACACAGTTCTGAAGGCGGACGTACTTGGGCCGGCCATTAAGGTAGTCCATAATCCAGGAAATCATGGGAGGGTCAACCAGCATGTTTTTTAATTTCTCTCCCGGCAGTGCAGGCTGGATGGTGTTAAATGCACTGAAGAAGTCAAAAAACATAATCCTTACTGAGCTCCCAGGTTTGTCCAAGTGGGTGTAGGTACGATGGAGCAGATGGATGATTGCATCATCTACACCTATTTGGGGCTGGTAGGCAAACTGGAGGGGGTCGAGCGGTGATTTGACCAGAGGTTGGAGGGACTCCAGGACCAGTCTCTCAAAGACCTTCATAATGTGTGACGTCAGAGCTTCTGGTCTGTAGTCACTGAGGGCAGAAGGACGTGGTTTTTTATTGATGGGAACCAGGCATGATTTTTTCCACCCAAGAGGAACTTTCTTCAAACACAAGCTGAGGTTAAAAATTGTTTCGGACGACCACACTGAGCTGGTGGGTACAGGCCTTCAGCACCCTGGGGCTGACAATGTCCGGTCCTGCAGCCTTTGTTGGGTGAAGCCTGCTCAGCTTTCTCCTCACCTGGTCTGCTGAGAAGGTCCTCTGGGTGGTGCCTGAGTCACTATGGGGAGGGGCAGACATTCCTGTTGTGGAACTGAGGTGAGGATGGTTCTGAGGCTCAGTGTGGAATCTATTAAAAAAATCGTTAAATTAATTGGCCCGATCCACAGTCCCCTCAGTCCCCTGGCTGCTGGTCTTATAGCCAGTGATAGTCCTCATGCCCCTCCACACCTCCCTGGTGTTCTGCTGCCGGAGGATCTGTTCCAGTTTCCTCATGACAGACAGAACCCTCTGAAACCTCTTCACTGCCTCCCTGTCACCAGACCTGAATGCCTTCTTCTTCTCATTTAGAATAGATTTTATATCCTTGGTGACCCAGGGCTTGTTGTTGGGGAAGCAGTGAATAGTTTTTGTGAGTACATGGGTGTCAACGCATAAGTTAATGTAATCTGTGACGCAGTCTGTCAGTCCATCAATATCTTCACCATGAGGTTCACAGAGTCTTCCAGTCTGTGACTTCAAAGCACACATGCAGGGCTTCATTAGCCCCCCCTGTCCACTTCTTTACCGTTTTAGTGGTGGCAGGCGGCCATTGAACCAAAGGTGTGTATTGTGGAGCGAGGAGAACCAGACTGTGATCTGACTTGACCAGGGGCGGGAGGGCAGTGGAGCTGTATGCATCTTTTACATTAGAATACATTAGGTCCAGTGTCTTCTAGAGCTGTGTTGATAAAATCGATTCTCCGATTTTGAATCGATTCTCATAATAGTTCCTAAAGATCGATTCGAATGTCCAAAGACCCTTTTTATCGCGAGAATAGGAAAAAAGGTCCAGATGCGCATTTCGAGAATTAGGTGTAATAGGGTTAATACAGTTTCCCCCAGTGAACTTTAACGCCACATGTTCACTAGGTATGAAAATATCAAAACAACATGGCGTCGGACACTAGTGGTAACGTTAGCCTACCGCTTGCTTTTGAGATCGCCCGAATCGATTGATATCAATTCTAAAACTTGGGTGTCTTCTCCCCCCTGGTAGGACAGCTCACAAACTGGCTGAATGATGGAAGCGTCCTATTGAGGTTGGCGTGATTAAAGTCCCCGGTGTTAATGAGGAGAGCGTCAGGGTGTCTGCAGGGTGGAGCTGACCGTATGTATGACGTCACAAGCTCACTGCTTTTTAATATGTATATTAATAATGTCTTAAAATAGAAATCTAATTAATCATATTCCAACAATATAAATTATTAAAATTTAAATTTTATTTTAATAGAGCCTCTTTTTCCTTTGAAAACAGAAAACAAAACCATTATATAACCCACCCTACTATCTACACTGTGTATTATGGAGATAATCTGTTTGCTCATGCTGCTTCTACGTACTACCCTTAAACCACTGGATACTATTTGTTATAGTATTATTAAATTCATAACTGCTGACAGTTATCATTAAGTCACTACTGTGAATTATATGAAAAGGGAAGTGGTCAGCACTGACATCTAGAAGTCTTCAGCATACCTCTATCTTAATTTTTAAGGCTTTGCTCTCTAAGCTGCAGTTTAGAGCTCATAACCATGATACTAGGTCACAAAGAGAAAAGTTCCTCAACTCTAAAGTGGGTTTGTGGTAATGTTCATCTTACTACAGTACTTGGGATTTCCTGTAACATTCCTCTGAAAACCTTACTGGAATATATTTTTACTGTGTTACAGTCTGCCTTTGATGATGGGACATTTTCCATGCTTACTGTATGTTGTCTATGTGGTGCTAAGTTTACAAGTACACTGTTAGCCTTTGCTGTAATTTCCATAGCTTAATACTGCAAAATCAACAGTAAAAAACTCTTAAGGATGTTTGAAGTTCAATACTGTATTTTGCATGTCATTGTGGAAAAATTCCATGATATTACATAGTTTTTACGGTAACTCACTGTACTCGTGGAAACAGCTGTAAAATACAGCAAATGTAACAATTTGTGATGTTATTGACATTATACTCTTATACCATCTGGATTTCTGTTGTTTTCTACTATAGATGAAGTATACAGAAGTATACAGTACATTTAGCCTATACTTGTAGTATAGTAGTACTTGTAGTATACTATGTAGCATGTAGTTTATTTGAAGTATACTTGAAGTATACTTACAGTACAAAGAAATACCCAGCATGCATTGCAGTGATTTAACTGTGAAAATATTCAACTATGAAACAAATTATTGATGTTAAATGAAGAATTTGTCACAGATCGTTGTGTAACGTCTTTTACCTTTTGAACAGAGTAAGTGGGGGAATCATTAATTTAAAAATAAAATAATTAAAACAGTAAGTGAGAAGGGTGAGCAGTTAATAGACCTTGACTCTCAAATCATTTTCTTATTTGTTTATAAAATAATTCTGATATTTGATCTGTGAACATAGTTTTCTGTAAAAGAAGCACTCTGTTGTTACTCTGTTGTAACTGTCATATGACTGTCTGGGGACTGGAGGTATTTGTTACATGTGAAAGTGAAAAATTTTAGATATAGTATATAGATATATTTATAGTTTGAACTATATAAGTAAACTAACAGTATATATGTAAGTTTTGTATTGTGTTAGGTATACAGAATAGAGTATATTGTAAGCATACTCTTATAAACTGGAAAGTACATATACTAGTACATTTATAGTGAACAAAAAGTATATCAAAAAGTATACTTGAAGTATACTTTTATGTACTAAAAAGTGGCAGAGTTTCTTTCTATATGTTACATTCAGAGTAATGTTTAAAAATTATGTTTAAAAGTTTTTCTTTCTCGTCATAAGCCCTTCTTATACTTTTTGTCTGTTTAAGGTGGTACTTTTTAAGACAACTCTGCCTATTTACACTGAACTAACAAAAACAGTGAACATGCTCTGGTGGTCATGATATACAAATTCAGGTGTTACACTAGGAAAAGGTCACATCCATGAAACCTTTACCACTAACCAGCATCAGTCCTACAACTTCTCTCTCAAAATGATTAAATTCTGGGACAAACAGAAACTGTATTTTTAGGGGGTGCACTTCGAGGGCAGGCCGGTCTGTCATTAAATGCACTCTCATAAATAAATAATTCATTTGTAGCACCCACTGTGATTTCGTAACACTGATGTTTTTGTTTGTTCATGGGTCCATCTTTGTTCATTGTGTTTTTAAAGAGACTGTAACGTTTTTAAAGTGCTTTTATGCGACAGGGGTGCCTTTTCTGGCACAACATATGTTACACATCTCAGTGAGGACGAAAGTCAACACCAAACCTTCACCTGACATACAACGTGACGTGTAACGCATACGCTTGGTATTTCTTTCTTGGTATTTGCTTTCAAAACAACAATGGCGGACAGAAAACGTTGCTTTTATGAGTTTTACATATTTAAGATGTGATTCAGACTCAAACAAAGCTGCATAGCAGGAGAACAACATGACAATCAACTATTCTGTGCCACAGATTCAGTTTGCTGCAGCACACTGTGATGATAAGAAGGCGGAAGAACAACAGAGGTGACAGGATGGAGTTGACTCTGGTTACACGGTTGATTGGCTCTTATCTCAACCTTGTAACTGTAACTAGTAACATGTTGTATGCAATTCATGACAACTCTGCTTTAGTCCATCTCATCCAGTGTATGCAGGAGATAAAACATTGTCAAATCTTCACACTATTTCCTCCTAAACTGACTGACATGGGACACATCATGTACTAATCAGCCTGAAGGTAAGTGTTTTTTTCATTTCTTTACTTATTCGAGAGAAATCAGAAATTAATTCTTATTATTCTGCTAGTTTTGCCTTTTAAGCTAGCCTGCCAAAATGCTTAAAGCTGTTTATTGTGCAGAGTTTCCAGGTGTGCAGGTAGTGCCTGTTTGATTTACTGTGCTGATTAAGTCCAGATGAACCATTTTAGTATCGGGCTCAAACTTTGTGCCATTTCTGTGCAGTGTGGCTGTACGCTAAGGTGTAAAGTCCATTTAATCGTCTTTTACTGTGCTTTGTTGGCATACATGTTGATTGAAGCCTGTTGTGATTAAATATGATGGGTCCATATTGACTTTCCTTATATATTTTTTGTTGTATTGCATACATTGATTTAGATGACAGATGGAAAAAGATCACCTGTAAATTTGAGTAATTTTTTATTACATTATATTTTGGTGAATGTTCTCAAAAAATGTTTTGTTTTAAAGTGTAGTAGTATAGTTTAGTTTTAGTTTGAAAGTGCTTTTGTTTTGTACTTTGTGAATTTTGATTTAAAATGATTATAATCTATACATTTTTTGTATAGTAGTTCCAGTTTACCTGTTTACAAGCGGGGGGTTTTAATTAGTGAAACACCTACAGAATGCGTGTGTAGAGTAACAGCAGATGTAAATGCTGGATGACGCTGTTACAGGTAAGATGCTTGTCGATTCTGTTGTTTAAATTTAAAAAATGTATGTATCATGTATTCTGTCTCAAACTGCGTGAAAGCATCACGTCATGTACTGTATTTGTTGGTGTACCTAAGGTCCTGCCGTCACTTTTGGTTCTGAACTAAACTGTAGAACTGGATATTAGTGCCGGGTTTTTCTTCAGAACATCAAAAAAACAATATTAAAGCTCCTACACACAGAAGCTTGTATTGTACAGTTTACATGTTCAAAGCCACATACGTGGCTACCTATAGGTTTTCATATTGACCTGAGAACTGCCCTGCCACTTTCACATTATCTGTCTTTCATTCACATACAGTAAAGGCCAAAAGTTTGGACACACCTTCTCATTCAATGTGTTTTGGGGTGGACCGCAGAGTGAAGGCAAAGGGGGCCAACAACTGCTAAACACCTCTGGGAAGAGGAGACTTTTTTTGTAAAGTACATAACTCCACATGTGTTCATTCATAGTTTTGATGCCTTCAGTGAGAATCTACAAATGTAAATGGTCATGAAAATAAAGAAAAAAACATTGAATGAATTAAATGTGTCCAAACTTTTGGCCTGTACTGTATGCATAGAAAGAGAGGAGAGACTACTGATCAGTTCTGTCGTCACCAGTGACCTCAATTCTCAGCTTCCTGGATGTGGGTATGTACAAAAGTTTACAACTCTTTATCTGTTTTGCAAAGTGAACAGTGTGGTGTTAAACTGTACTCATGATGTTTTTATTTGTCACACCTGTGTCTCCACAGACAATCCATGACCCTTGCTTTCTGGATAGCTACACAAGATAGACAATAATGAAGACAACCTCTCTCACCATCATTGCTGCGAGATGCTGCGATTCTCTATCCAATATGCTGCGATTCTCTATCCAATATGTTTTTGGTGTGCGTTTTTGTTTTTTGCAGAAACTTATTTCTGCTACATATGAAAAGGCAGAACTACTGGGCTTAATATTCTCTTCATTTCAATTCAGTTTATTTATATATGGCCAAATGCCAACCAAATTAATCTGAATGCACTTTACAGTGTTTAAGGTTTAGGTATAACCCTACAGAATCTAATTGTAGAATTATACAGAAGACGGATATGATGAATATTTCTGCTGTGTTATGATGGGCAAGACATGATATTGTTATTTCATTGATATATATTTGTACAATACCACCAGAGAAATTTAATAGAATATTATTTTGTAAGCACAAGTGTTTCCTTACTGAAAATATGTTGATATATTTTGGCCTGTGTATTTCTGTGTGGTGAAAATTAAATAAAAAGAAAACAATGTGGTAAATATCCAGTGTATTTTGTTATCATTTAATTTATATACAGTATAATTTGTGTGTTGGTTTTTTTTTGGAACCCTCCAGTCTCTTACAGTATGTTACTATTTCCTGACATTATGGTAAAATACGACGTGTTAAACAGTAAACAGCCTGTAGAAACATGGTATCCTCTAAAAGAGATGGATATTTTTGGTACCAACAATGCATGATAAAGGTAAGGTATGTTAAATATATTGCAGTTTATTACCTTAAAGCGGGCTTACAGTGAAGTAGCGTGAATAAATGGTACTATACAGATTTATTAATCATGGTATAATGTTACTTTGTTGACGTAATTTACGACAAAAAGACATAACGTTATTTCACTGGCGACCGTGACGCCGGTATGTTACCGTAAAGTGGAGACGAAAAGTCTAACAGTGTAGCTTTTTACAAGTTCCTACAGTTGATCAGAGTTTGATGGCTGCTATGACACAGTCACTAGTTAAAAGGAATACAAAAACAAGCCAAGACATTAAAATTCACACAAAAGATAACCCTGCTAATCTATGCTGAAACCCTGTAGCTGTAACTTTGCTGTTGCATTTTTTGTGACTCTTCCATGTTTTGATTTACTGTAGTGCTTAGTTTTAAATTCCCCAAATAGCCAACCATATGCTAAACTCAGTTTGGATCAATTATAAGCGACTGAAGACACAAATACTGGTTGTTTTTTTCAATTGGCTATATCTGTTAATACACCTGCTTGAACTGCAAAATGACAAAAGGTGATATCTTCATTTGCCATACTCCTGCTGATGCTACTTGATTATAGCAGATGTGTGAGTGTCCACTGGGTCCATGAGCCATATGTGACCCTGGATCTTCTCTTCACTCCGTGGGAAACAGAGAGAGTACAATGTAGAAATTTATGCCATAACCTCCAGCCTTCTGGTGCAATCAGAAAGAAATTGATGCACATTTACAGTGCTGTAAAAACATATTAACTTAAATTATTCAGATCACCAAACACATTTTAATACGTATTACACAAAGATAACTTGAGTAAATACAGAATTCTTGCTTCCCTTGCCAAATCATAAATGAACTGTGACAAAGATATTTTCAATTTCACTTGCTATACCTAGGCCTGTTTAGTGTCAGACCTGTTGAATCAAGAAATTACCTAAATTAAAGCTGTCTAACAGAGTGTGTGCACATCATCATCATTTACACGTTATACCATGATCTAAAGAAATTCAAGAACAGATGTAATTAAAAAAGTAATTAAAATATCAGCAGTACCGTTTCTTGCGCTATGCAGACTATGCAGATGCGTAGGACCCCGCGGCCACTAGGGGCCCCCCAAGCTACAAGTTTGTAATTCAAATATCTCTCAGATAATACTTCATTTGTTCTATAATCTTAAAAGAAACATCTATACACCATTATGTCTGTGATATCACTCTGATATGATCTAATATAACCTAGAAACAGCCCTGCATATCAGTCTGGAAATAGTTACAAAGCCATTTCTAAGGCTATTGGACTCAACCACAGTAAGAGACATTATCCACAAATGGAGAACACTTTGAACAGGGATGTGGAGTGGCTGGACAGCAAAAAATACTCCATGAGCACAATGATGACTCATCCAGGATGTCATAAAAGAACCCAGAACAACATATAAAAAACTGTAGGACTCACTTGCCTCACTTAAGGTCAGTGTTCATTATTTAACAATAAGAAAGAGAATGGGCAAAAAGGGCATCCATGGGAGATTTCCAAAGCGAAAGTCACTGGTGACCAAAAAGAACACAATGGCTTGCCATAATTGATAGAACCCTAATTTCAGCACTTTACCAGAAAATCCTGAAGGAGAACGTCAGTTCATGACCTCAAGCTCAAGTTCAGTTGAATTATGCAGCAGGACAATAATCCAAAACACATCTGCAAGTCCACATCTAGTCTACTTAAATCCAAATAAGAATTGCTCAAAAAACCCAATGTAGCTGAAATAAAACAATTGTTCAAAGAACAGTGGGACAAAATTCTTCTACAGCAGTGTGAAAGACTCATTGCGATGAGTGATACAACCATTTATTATGTTTAGAGAGCAATTACTTTTTCACATAGGGCTAGGTAGCTTTGGTTATTGCTTCTGAAGCTATTCACAAGATATCATTTATTTCCTTAAAAATGAAATCATCATTGTAAAACTACATTTTGTGGTTACTCTGGTTATTCCTGGCCACATGCCAAAGTGTCCCTGGACAAGACCATTGATCCCCAAACCTTTGTTGCCTAAAATGCAGCTGTCCACATGGTTTTCTTGAATTACTTGACTACAGTAAATGTACCTACATGTATGCACGTACTGGCTTTGTTTGAGTATCTAGTGTATGATAGCTCAATGGGTAGAGCAGTCGTCTTCAAACTTGAGGGCGAATGGTTCGATTCCCAGTACCAGTAGGCTACATGTCGAGCTGTCCTTGGACAAAATCCTTGACACCTCACAGGGGCAGCCTGTTCACAAAGAATTTCCCCAAGGGTCTGGTCTGGTCTATTGCTGCTACCATACAATGGCAAATTGAACAATAAGTTTACCAAGAAAATACATCCTGTATGGTTTTAGCAAATGTGAACATCAGGTAAACCCTGTGCAACTTTGTGGTGTTTAGTTGCTGTTATCGGACATGTATGTGATGTTGTTTGGATGACCTAATTGTTGTGTGATCTTTATGTAGTTATGCTCTCTTTTGCATCTTGATCTCCTTGATCTCAATGGAAAATTATTTCCAAAAATCGGAGCCTGCTGAAACTAGAAAAAACAACATTTCTGCTAATCAAGAGATGTTTACTTTGTAATCTCCAAATCCCAAGGTAAGCACATGGCAAACTACAGATAATCTAATCACTTATCTTCCCCACAACAGACATAGTGACACATGGGAGGGATGTGAGGAAAGATTAATGTAACAAAATGTGTCTAAAAATGTGTTTGACATGTGTAACACAGGGTCTTGTTCTCCAGAAATTTGAATAAAACTTGTTAATTGGTGTTTTTTTAGTTTTTTTTTTGGGGGGGGGGTTAAATATGACCTAGATATATTAAGACATAGAGCCCTGGATGTCCTGTAACTTTCTATTCTTTAATTCAGAGAAGACTTGAAGGCCTGAGAGACAAGTTATCCGACCAGATTGCCACCTTAGGCGATATTGCATTTGCTTCGAACACTACTGTGAGGAATCTTGGCATTATTTTTCATCAAGATATAATAATCAAGATATCTCTTTCACCCATTACATAAAAGAAATCTCCATAACTGCCTTCATCCATGTCAGGAATATTACTAAAATTAGGAGCATCCTGTCTCAAAGTGATGCTGAAAAATTAGTCCATGCATTTGTCACTTCTAGACTTGGCTACTGCAATTCACTTTTGCATCAATAATTCTTTAAAAAGCCTCCAGTTAATCCAGAATGCTGCAGCCAGACTCAGACTCCTAGAATTTCCAAATGCAGAATGGGAAGCAGAGCCTGTGGAACCAGCTCCCAGTTAAATTTCGGGAGGCAAACACCCTCTCTACCTTTAAGACTAGGCTTAAAGGTAGAGAGTACTAGACTTTCCTTTTTGATAAAGCTTATAGTTAGAGATCATTCAGGTGACACTGACTAACTCTTAGTTATGCTGCAACAGATTTAGTCTGCTGGGAGACTTCCCACAATACACTGAGCTCCTCTCCTCATCTTCTTCTCTCTCTGTATGTCAACTAACATGCCATCAGTCATCCAGATAAAGTTGACTGACGATTGAGTCATGGCAACTGGACTTCTTTCTTTAAAGTAGACACGTTTTATTCTGCATCCACAGAACTTTATCAATCTGCATTGAGGCAGATGACTGCCACCATGAGCCTGGTTCTGCCGGAGGTTTCTTCCATTAAAGGGGGTTCTTCCTCTCCACTGTTGCCTAGTGCTTGCTCAAGTGTGGCTTGGGTTTTCTATATAGTTTTGTATATACTTATATTTTGCAAGGTACCTTGAGATGACTTTTGTTATGATTTGGTGCTATGATTTGGACCATGATTTAGACTTTTGTTATCATTTGGTGCTATACAAATAAAGATGAATTGACCTAAAACAAGATAGGATTTTCATTCATGTCTTAAAATTACATCAAGGGAACCCAATTGAAGAAATGAAACAAAACACACACATTCTTAAAAGAATTCACAAACCTGTGAAACATATGTAGGTGAAATGTTTTCTTTTAATCTTGTGCTGGTAACACATGGTTAATCTGCATTTTTAGCAGTTTTGTTTTGACTGCCTATGACTGATGAAGGGTTCTCAAGATGGCACACGTCTTGGCTGGCCAGGTCCGGCACTGCTCAGGTGTGCACAGAGGGGCAGGCAGAATCTTGTGTGTAGCTTGTTGCTATCAGGAAGTGTTAAAACAAGACATGTCCCACTATGAACATGTCCCTCAACGTGAGGGCCTCTACTTCTCACTTTTTTTTTCTCCTCTAGATGGTCCTTGAGGATGCATGCCATTCTACCTAGGGTGCTGTGGCCCCACCTCCTGCACAAATTACCCTTTTCACCTGTGGAGTCACTGGAGAGGAAGATCAGCAGACAGCATGTGGAACACCTCACAAGTTAATTTACTGTTACATTCTGACCGATCCTGACTCTGAGTCAGGACAATTAATGATCATGAATAATTAATGAAGGTAATGTAGTTAGCTGTAACGAAATTCAAACTGAAATGGAGGTGTTCATATGTTGTTTTTTTTACTGACAAACTCAGAGGACTTCTACGTCCATCTGGAATCTACAAGCTAAACTTTAGTGGCAACTCAGATTACGCTGGAATTACCAGAAAATATCGGTGAGTCTCATTTGTTAATACGCTGCAAACTCTGCTTTAATCTCTAGTTTCTAACAGATGAGAAATCGTAGAACAAATCGAATGAGATTGTGGTGATTTTAGTAAATGCTGCTTTTCCAGAGCCACAGGAAGATGTATTTTGTTGTCTGTGGTGGAGAAAGGCTGATGTTCATATGTTGTCTTGTGTGCAGATAAAGCTTGGTTGTATTTATATTTTTATGAAGGAGGCTTTGAGGCTTCTTCTTATTTTATGTGAGATCTTAACATTAGGATCAGACTGTAGAAATTTGTTGTTGACAATTGATAACAAAGAAAATGTACTAATATAATATAAATCCAATTGTCAGTCTTTTGTAGAGTGGAAATATAAAAATATTAAAGTAATGATTGGAAAAGAAGAATTTGCACCCCAGCCAGTGTGTCAAGAATTCTGCTGATTTATCAAGTGTAAAATATGAGGTCACCATGCAGTTTGACTGCCTATGACTCATTTATTTAAAAAAAGTTGTTCTCAAGAAGTCGCCACTGGATTTTATGCTCCTCAGTGGGCCATAAGGTTAATAACCAAACAAGATGTAAGAAAACTAAACTAAAAATAAATAATAAGAAATAAACTAATAAAAAAATAATGAACTCCACCAGAGTGTCTATTTTGGGTAACTTTTGCTCCCCCCCTTTTGCAGCAAAATAAATTTTATTTTCATTTAACGGTATTCCTCTCTGCTACAGTGTATTACATACACATTGCCAGTTATGTAAATTATGTTATCCTATGATATTAGGACTGCCAATAGTGACTTTCCTTACTGGCAACAGTGACTGAAGTTCCCTTTTTAACCTCTAAACCAGTGTAGATTTTTGCAGTTAAACATCAGCATTTTTTATTTGGCAACCAGAGCACCATACTTTTTTTTACTACTTTCTGTACTAACTATTTATCTAAGATCAAGCTTGTTTTGGAGAAGTTTAGAGTATGTCTATGTAAATAGCAAAAATACATGGAATAGTTTTAGCGGTTTTTCACTATTAAATGTGTTTCCCTTTCGTTTGTCATTTTCACGCTCCGTTAACGAAATGTGTAAAAAGAAGCCTGATGACTTTGTAATGATGTGAGGATGCACTTACTGGCTTAAATTTCCATATTAATGAGGGTATCAAGAAGCTACGCAAGAAGCTTTTTACCTAATATGGCAAATGTGAGAGCTGAAATCCCCTCAGTGACTGTGAATAAGTTGAAGCATATCCCTTTAAAGGCTGCTTCTCATCCAGAGCCATTTGCAGCTAGTGTAGCTCCTTGCTTGTTAAAATGAGCACCCTGATGATTGCCATCAGTGCTGAAGTGATTGAGCTGAGTGAATCTAAGGTGGAGAAACTATGTGGCCAATGTGGAGGGAATGAGCCGAACAGATTGAATTGAAAATGGGCACACATAAAAACTGCAATAAAATTGAAAAAAAGAAAAGTAAGGCAAGGCTTAAACAGCAACAAAAGTTGATTGAGAGTGCTTAGATGTACATGTTAAACTAAGTCTAGGATGATAAATCAGTGTTCCCGTTTAGTAAGAACATTAATTTTATTTATATGACACCTTTCTTCTGTAGACATTTGCTGATCAGACTCATCATGGTGCTGGCAGGTTCTTCCAGGCTGCATACCCACCCCTACTGTTTGGTCATTGGCATCACAGGTTTCAGAAAACTCTGGTGCGAAGTCCTGCACTTGATACAGTTCCTGATGGTTAATTTGTAATGGGTAAAAAAATATTCATATAAAATCATGGGTATGGAGATAGCTAAAAAATATCTAAATATGGGTGAGAGGCAGGTGCAAGAAAGGTAAGAATGTAAACAGGATGTACATTACGATGCATGGAGCAACCTTAGACAAGTCACCCTACAAGTCCTATGTATATATATAGACTACAATAAGATTTACTGTGAATATCTACCACACATGTTATACATCAAAACGACCGGCTTAATCACGACATGTCCCCTATTGTGGTCAAATGCCATTTTCAGTTACCATGGCAACGCAACACGCCAAAAACCACATGATAAGCGTACTGCACAGACTGAAAAATCCTATAGCACATATTGTACATCAAACCAACTGGCTTGATCATGAAATGTCCCCAGTGTGGTTAAATAGGCATTTTGAGTTACCCTGGCAACGTAAATCGCCAAATACCACACTTGACATTCCCACAGGACAGATTGGGGAATCCCATCAGACGTATCATACATCAAAATGACCGGCTCGGTCATGACATGTCCCTTTTTAATATTAGTTGGCATTTTGAGTCACTATGGCAATGTAAATCGCCCAAAACCAAGCAGTATGAGCTCACAGGACAGACTGGGGATTCCTATCAAATACATAATATATCAAAACAACTGGCTCAGTAAATCCGGCTTTCCGATTGGCGAGACGGCTTAAAGGTTCAGGGGCGCAAAGTGGCAGGCCCCTTCAAGATTTCCCCAGAGACTTTCTAGTCTATATCTTATTCTTCCATCAACCGGAATGCGGCCCGAACGGGAGAGAGAACCCACACAAATTATACATCAAATTGACCTGCTCGGACCCAGCATGTGTGCTATTACTTTTTTTGTAAAAATATTAAATACTTTTTAAATAATTTAAGTTTTTCCATTTTTTTTGTCAAAAAATGGCAGTTGGAGGAGTAATTTCATCAACTTTCCTCCATTCATCCTCATGGTGTATCGCCATACTTTTTCATAGAAATGTCATTCGAACTTTAAACAAGTCCAGACACTTTAAGCTTTTTCCCTGTAAAAAAGCTTTTTCATATCTTCTATACTTTTGGAATTTGAGTAGTTTTAGGTGAGTGATTAAAATCTGGAAATTTCCCCATTCATTTCTATGGGTGGAATGTTGGTGCTGTTAGAGTGGTGATGTCACCACCACTCTAGGATTTTGCCCTCAGCTCTTGTAAACGCAACTCAACTCAGCAGTGGACGGCTCATCATCTGAGCAGCCCATTCACTTTAATGTTAAAACTTCTCTCCCAAGTCTCGTCCAAATCAGAGATGTCTTGTTTTTGTAAATCGCCACTACAGTCTCATTTCTTTGAATTACCTCACAAAAATATACAAGTGTGTTTGTTGAAGTGTTGGGGTGCTTCAAGTCTTGGAAATTTTCCAATATGACCAACCGTTATTATAAAGCATTTAGTGGAGCTATTCCTCCCTCTATTTTCCCTGTTTGTAGACACAGAAATGGAACGGCTTTTTAACTGACCATTACTATGGCAACGTATCTCCCTCAGTGTCTGTGTCTATTTCTCAGCTTCAATCTCTCTGTTATAAGAACACATTAATGAAGTGCTGCTGCATGTGTCTTCGTGTGCGTGTGTTCTTTTGCACACTGTGTCTGTGTAACCATTACAATGGCAACGTAACTCACTCAGTCCATCTTTGTCTTGTAACCCATTACATTAGTACTTTCTGTAATCCTTTACATTAGTATTGACCTGTAGCCTACTCAACTAACACACCAATATTCTCTACAGACTTTAACCCTTTGTTGCACCTTCAAAAACTTACACAGACACATTAATGAGCTGCAGCTGTGTCTGTTTACAAACTCTGGGTCTGTGTAAGCATCATGGTAAATCCTTCTCTTTGATTGGCTGACGCTTCATGGAGATGGCTCTAAAGTTCAAGAGCATTTCTTCAAAGTGTGTGTGTGTGTGTGTGTGTTTGTGTGTGTGTTTCTCACTCAGTGTATGTGTGTCTTGTAATCCATTACATTAGTATCGACTCAACTTAATCTCTAAATGTTCTTAACCATGACTCAGCATTTCTATTTACTTTAGTTCTTTATGGTCCTTTACCTGCTACCTAACTGATGATCATTTCACACAGACACACATCTGTCTCCACCCTGTAAGTCAACCTTCAGAATAAAAGTGATTTTCACAATAAGAGCTTTTTTCTGAAAACTCAAGAAAACAGGTTGAAAGTGAGTTAGATATTGATAATTGATGATCATTTCACACAGACACACGTCTGTCTCCACCCTGTGAGTCAACCTTCACAATAAGAGCCTTTTTTGTGAAAAATCAAGAAAACAGATTGAAAGTGAGTTCTATATTGGTGAGTAATGGTCATTTCCCACAGACACACACGTCTGTCTCCACTCTGTAAGTTAGCCTTCACAATAGGTGTCTGATTTTCACAATAAGAGCCTTTTTGTGAAAAATGAAGAAAACAGGTTGAAAGTGAGTTAGATATTTAGAAAAATGGCATTACTTAAGAAAAATATATCTGTCATTTGTCATTCATCTATTTTGCTCAACTTTGGCGCTTTGTGATTTTCTTTTATTGTCTTTGTGAACTTTTCTGTTTTGTCACTTTTTTGAATTTCTCAACTTTTTCTGTCAATTTTGTGTCAACATTTTGTCTTTGTAAACTTTGTGTCAACTTTTTGACTTTGTCAACAGTGTGTCAACTTTTTGACTTTGTGTCAACATTTTTCAACTTTTTGTCTTTTTCAACTGTCGGGGTTTTCCCCCATGCATCTATACATGTATCATTACCTATGAAGTGTATGTATACACAATATGTTTTTGCACTTATCTTTATCTTTGATTTATCTTTGTTCCAATTGTATTGTATTAGTATTCATTAGTACAGTGTTTTGCAACCTTTTTTGAGCCAAGGTAAATTTTTTTTATTTAAAAAATCACAAGGCACACCACCAACCAAAAAATGATTCTCTGTAGCCGCTGACCAAACTGACCAAATGAAATGTAACACGCGCTCACCGTATTTGCCTTTTTTTTTTACTTCTACTCATAATAGTTCTTTCATCTGGGTCCGAATTTTGTCCAGGACCCAGATTGGAGTTAGGATTTTTCCTTTTCAAAAACTTCTCCATCACTGTCATCATAGTATTGCTAGCCACAATGCTGTCACCGCTACCTGTCGCATTCATGCATCACTAATTCTCGTCTTAACGTACAATGCAATACAATGCTGTCACCTAGTGATAAGGAATCATTACATGACTAGTCTGCCAGTCACTACTACAGCACAGACACTCGAGAATGGCATATTATCTGTAGATAATAATTAATTTGTTTTCAAAAACAAATGGCACAGTGGTTAAAAAACACTGCATTAGTATATTGTATTAGGTACCATTCATTCGCATATGAGGCCTTCTGCCGAGGCCTTTCTGTTCTGTTCTGCTCTTGCGTAATGTTAATGCATTGGGTTTCTGTGTACTCTGTTGCCTGCCAGGAAGTTATCAGTTATCTTAATGTTCTGCTCTTCTGTACTTTCCAGTACCTTCTTCGGTAGTACATTCTTGGATCGGCTGTCCCAGTCGCCAGTCGTCATTATTGACGCACATGACTTTCTCAGCATGTGTGTATGTAAGAAGGAATGTCTTGTCCTGCTATTATCTATCCCCTCAACCAGGGGGCTCTTCTTCTTCTGCTCAGTTGCTCTCCTGGCCAGGACAACACACTATTTTTGTACCCATTTTTGCCTTTCTGTAATAAAGTTAAGATAAAGTTAAAGTTTTAGTCTGCTCGTGGTAATTGGCCGGTGACCTCCAGAATTCTCCTACACAACTTTGTCAAGTTTTTGTCTGTCAACTTTGTATCAACATTGTGTCAACTTTTTGACTTTGTCAACATTGTGTCAACTTTTTGACTTTGTCAACATTGTGTCAACTTTTTCAATTTGTCTTATCTGGAGCTCAAAGAGGTTTTCAACAAAGCTCACCGGCCTTATGACTGCACCATTGACCTGCTGCCCGGCTCCACCTCACCCCGGGGGTGCCTCTTCTCACTATCACCTTGTCTGTATGAGAGAGGGGGATGAGTGGAAAACCACCTTTAACACCCCTGCCGGACATTTCAAGTATCTGGTAATGCCCTTTGGCCTCACCAATGCCTCAGCCACTTTTCTGGGAGATATGTTAAACAGATTTTTGTTTGTCTACCTTGATGACATTCTGATTTTCACCCTTACATGTAAAACACCCTTAAATGTAAAACATGTGAGGGTGGTCCTTTCTTTACTTTGCAGACACTTTTATCCAAAGCGACTTACAGGGAGCTAGCGCTAAGTGTCTGGCTCAGGGACACACCTGGTGGAGGATGGGCTAGGAGTCAGGCTGGGATTTGAACCTACAAGCCATATGTAGGTTCTGCATCCCAGTCTGATGCTTAACTTATTGAGCTACCAGGCCGCTCCAGGTCCTCCAGTGCCTCCTACAGAATCAGTTATTATTACAAAGCAGAGAAATGTGAATTCCACGCCACCACCGTGTCTTTCCTGGGTTTCATCATTTCAGCTTGCAGGATCGCTATGGACCCCTGCAAGGTTCAAGCAGTAACTACGTGACCAGTCCCAGAAAACCGCAAACAGCTCGAGCAGGTTTTGGGTTTCGCTAACTTTTACCGGAAGTTTATTCAATGTTTCAGCTCAGTCGCAGCCCTGCTGCACCGACTTACCTCATCAAAAATTAGATTTGCGTGGCCCACGGATGCTCACAAAGCCTCTCAGGAGCTGAAGGTCAGGTTTAGCACAGTCCCCATCCCATCGAAATCCCAGACCCTCAGAAACAGTACATCCTGGAGTTGGATGCCTCTGACTCATGGGTAGGGACCGTGTTATCCCAAAGATCTGACCAGGACCGGGAGCTCCACCCTTGTGTTTTCTTTTCCAGGCGATGCTCCGCAGCGGAGAAGAACTACAGCATAGGGGATCGAGAGCTATTAGCCATCAAACTGGCCCTGGAGGAATGGAGACATTGGCTGGAGGAGGCTGAGCATCGTCTACACCGATCACAGGAATTTGGAGTATTTGAAGACCGCTAAGAGACTGAACCCACGCCAGGCCAGGTGGACTATGTCCTTTGACCGTTTCAATTTCTCTCTCTCTTTTCGCCCAGGGGGTAAGAACGGCAAGGCTGACTCGCTTTCTAGGATGTTTGCCGCGGAGGACGATCCCGAGCCCCCTGACTACATCCTTCCCCCGACCACCCGGCTTGGAGCCGGTTTATTTGACCTAGAACAGGAGGTGCTTTCCACCCTCGCGCACCAGCCCGGACCTTCGTGCTGCCCCCAGGGAAAGCTGTTTGTGCCAGAGAACCTTCGGGGCAAGGTAATCCACATCTGTCACCCCTCCCGTCTTGCTGTTCATCCGGGAATCTCACGCAGGGGTTATTCGGCAGGGGTTGTGGTGGCCTACACTAACCCAGGATGTTAGAGATTATGTGTCTGCTTGTCCCGACACAGAATAAGACATCCAGGCTCTGTCCTGCGGCCCTTGCCCATCCCCAGGCGCCCCTGGACCCACATTTCCCTGGACTTTGTCACCGGGCTGCCCATGTCTGACAACAACACCTGCATCTTCACCATAGTAGACCGTTTTTCTAAGATGGTGCACTTCGTTCCTCTTCCCAAGCTCCCCTCTGCCAAGGAAACAACTAATTAAACACATTTTTCACATCCACGGCCTCTCTCGCGACGTTGTCTCTGATCGTGGCCCCCAGTTTGCTGCCAAATTCTGCCGCCTACTAGGCATCTCAGTCAGCCCCTCACTAACTAACTGAGAGGCCGAACCAGCAGCTCGAGACTGGCTTGCGTCTTTGCGGCCGGGAGCCATCTTTGTGGTCTCGGAATCTGGTGTAGGTTGAGTATGCTCACAACTCGCTTCCCTCTGTTGCCAGGCGGATGACTTTTTTCTTCGCGGTCCTGGGTTATCAGCTGCCTTTGTTTCCCAGCCTTGACTCTGATGTCGCTGTCCCTTCCGCTGCAACCCTGGGTCACCTGGCTGTGTTGAAGTCAAGCCAGGGTTACGCTAAATGGGCTAACAAAAAATGCTCAGGGGCCTATGGCTATCAGGTGGGCCAGAAGGTTTGGCTCTCAACCACCGACCTCTCCTGCATGTGGAGTGTCGCAAGCTGGCTCCCCGCTTTGTCAGGCTGTTCCCTGTCAGGTGACTAAGGTTGTCACCCTGTGGCAGTTCGGTTGAAGGTCCCTCGGCCCCTCTGGATTCATCCCACCTTTCATGTCTCCAGGGTTAAATCAGCCCCCACCAGTCAGTTTGTGAGTTCTAACCGTGAGTTTTGCCTGTCTGGTTCTCGACCCCTAGCCTGTCTCTGGACTTCCTCTCTTTGTCTGTCCCTTGTCGGCTCTGGCTTCTGGTTCTCTGGTGCTTTCTGGAACTGTGACTTCTGCTCATGTCTATGGATTTGACTATTGGATTTAGGATTTGGATTTGTCTGCTTGGCCTTTGGTGTGCACACAAAGAGGACCCCAAATTAACTCCCCTCACCCGCTCGCCTGCAATTGGCTCTCTTCCCCCTCCACTAACATCTCTGCTTTACTCTTTAGAACTCTTCATCTCCACCCTAAACAACAGACCATGTTGCGAAAGCCATCTTGCCCCGGACTCTCCTTCCCATCAGCCCACGCTCCTCGGACCACCTGCCACTGCAAGGCACATAAGCTCAAACACCGCACAGTCTGTCACACGCCACTTGCCACCTATCTCACCCTGCCTCTCCTCCTCAGATCCCACCCGTGCCAGTCCGAATCACCACACGACTCAACCCTCCTTCCCGATACCCCCTCTATCCCTTTATCTTAAATAAAACCTTTCAAATTGAGTTTTTGTGTCTGGCTCTTTAATCTGGTCCTTCAGTCCCACTTAGCCTCACATCAGGATGTCTACTTTGTTTTTTACATTTATATATTTTTTAATGACAATCTAAATTAGTCCATAAGTTTAGGTTTTTTAACAGCCTACAAGATGGGGTTGTGTTCATTAAAAAACAAGCAAATACATCCATCAGTGCATTTAATAATATTAAATGTGATACATAATGTCTAAAGGTATAAGGTTTAGCTCCTCTTTCTTCTCGCTTGGTGTCTTTCCAAATATGGTTAGTTATTTCTGCCTAACATTGATATTTCTCTATGCACTAAAGACAGAAGATAACATATTGGTAGAGTGCAATTATTACTCCACTGTATTTATTCGTGTTTTATCCAAAGGTGGTTGTAATGCGGCAAAAATAGTCACAGGTTCCTGTGCACATGAATGGACTGTTACTGTGTTATTGCATGGCCAGCTTACAGCCTGGGGAGTCTCGGTCAAACTCTAGCACTTTTAATAATTTAACATGGAATTAAAATTTAAAGCAAATAAACAACAGAGTTTGTCAGCAAGCTGAAGGAGGGCCACAGCTTTGCTCCTCATAAAGGTTATCTGAAATGCCTTTCACTGTTCCAGATGGGGGGTTTAAAACAGGGAAAATTTTCAGATTTGGTGTTGCATTATTAAAAAAACATGATTGTGGCTTAATTAAACATTTAGCATAAGCTTTTTCCTTACTGTGTTATGTGCTTAAGCATATTATGCCACTTCTCTCCTGGTGAAAGTGTGTTGAAAGCAGTACTTTACAAAGCCGTGGCCTGTGACCGTTCTTTGCAGCTCTCCTGTCTTGTACCTGAACAGCAGATTTGCAGATGCAATTCATTTAGAATGTAGGTGTTAATAGTAGAGTACTCTTTGTGTTGCATGATCTAAGGTAATTATAATAGCTGCTGTATACTGATTCCTTTTTGATCAGATGATGAGAATCCTCTTACATGCCATATCAAATCGGGTTTATTTTACATTGGAGTTTGCATGTGTTGGTATTTCACTGCATGTCTTTGATGTTACCTATACAAAAAGTATCAAATGTTTCACCAGCCTACATTCCTTCCCTGTAGTGATTTTGTCTAGATTTCATTTCCTATTTTAGAAATGCCATTTGAGCATCAGCCTCTGGAAAAAAAAGTCTTGTGCAAAAGGTAAATTAACTAAAATGACCCAGTTTTGCTAAAAAAGTTTGGCTAAGATGATTTGAGGATTTCTCCTTTGACAACAAGGATTCCAGGATGTTTACAGATTAGGTGTGTGTGCGTGTGTGTGTGTGTGGGGGGGGGGGGTGTTCAGAATGCATTTCTGTTCTCTAAGGCTTTAATAATCAAACATGTTCTTTTGACGCCTTTTAGCGATTTGATAAGTAAGTAAGATTGCACTGGATGTGTTTTTTTTTTTCTGCTTGCCTTTCTCTCCCTCTCTCTTTATCTTTGTTTTATCTCACCAGATGTGATGCTTATTTATTTTAAGGTCTGCAGACATGTTGTGATTTCAGCATTTTCAGAGGCAAAACACATTTCAAAAATTAATATCTTTTCACACAAATAATGCATAGTTCAGATGCATGTCAGTGCATCCAGTTTCCTCTGAGTGCAAAGGCCTCTAAAACACAAAATGACTTAGTGTGGAGCTTTCATTTTCTTTCATTGTACTGTACTCAATCCAACCAAAGTGTAAAGCACTCTGCTACTGTGTTTGTTTTCATTTAATTGTCAGCTATCATCAACAGAATCATCTTAATAATTTTACAAAATCATTCAATCAGAAATTTAATGATAATTTTATAATACTTTTTTGTACTGGCGCACAGTTACTGTCAGCTAATCTAACACCAGCTCCTTCTTCACATGATCTTGGCAACATTTACCAACTTACCTGTCTACATGTATTTTTTTCACTATTCACTACTATTGTCCTCACTATTTCAAATTAAACATGACCTATACAGATTTCATTACAGCTTTGTTTTTGGAATGTACCACATTTTTCTACATGACCAACTCTGTGAGGACTGCAATGCCAGTGATCAGCATTACTCAAAGAAAAGTGCTAGACACTAGTGGCTTTAGTATGTTTCTTTGGACCTGATATAGCAATATAATCCCTGTGGTTTTGTCTGGACTGGCAGGGGTGCACTGTCAGGAGTCCCCCAAAAAACATCTAGGAAAAGGGGGGATTCATAGTGACACATTTTGCAATGATAAACTCCCTTAAACCTCCCATAACGGTACAATGAAATACTTCACTAGTATCTCTAAAAGTACTGCATCTACACTATATGTTGGGCAATCTCACAAAGCACAAAAGGAAACATTTACATGCTGTATTGTCTTTTGTCGTTTTGTGCATAGTGTAACTGGATGTCACAGGGGTGATAGAAAGTTGAGCGACAGCCCTAAGCCGGTGAGTTTGTCTCATTGATAAGATGGCAGCCTACTGTGTTAATTTGGCCATGGATGAGTTTGTTTTGTATATTAAGTTGGGGAGAAGGAGCATGGTGGCAGGCAGACTATGGCGAGTCACACTCCAGCTTCCCCCTGGAGAACTGGCAAGCATCCTGCTCTGATTGGCAAGCAGAAGAGGAAGGACTCCCCACTTGACTGCAAAAAAGCCAAACTGGATGGGTGACTTGCATTCTGCTGTTTGTCTGTGGCACCTATCTTGAATTTAGACATTTAATTCAGGAAATTAGGATACAGCATTCAAAGAAATCTGCATGCTTTCACAACCTGGGTCTAATGCGAAAAAAAAAACTATTCAGAAATATCTTATTTTTAAAGTTATGCTTTATGAGTTAAGCATTATGCGTTATGAGCATTTCTGATGGGGCAGTGAGATACTGTAGTAACACCCAGAGACTCATTTGCAAAAGACTTGCAGACTTGATATCAAAAAATGGCACAACCTGATTTACTAAAGGTGAGTACTGTGTTTTTCTAATGAGTAAAATAGCACACACTGTGGATTATGAGCCTTTACCTTCATAAATATGCAAAGTGGCGCATTTTGCCCTGGTACAGAGAAGAGAAAATGCAAATACATAACCTAAGCACCGATAATGTGATTTATCAATCCTGAAAGTGACCGAAATTTAATGCAATAGAAAGAAAGATGTGATCTGCTACAGGCTGCTGTTATTTGAGCGAGGAGTTATATGCTGTTATTTCCTCTGACTGTAATTAGCAAAAGAGATCATATTTCTCCTACATTAGCTTCTCTCCATTGGCTCTCTGTGAAATATAGAATACAATTAAAAATCCTTCTAATAACATACAAAGCACTTAATGATCAGGCTCCATCTTATCTTGAAAATCTTATAGAACCATACTACCCCAGCAGTGCTGGTCTACTCGTTGTTCCTAGAGTTTCCAGGTGTAGAATGGGAGGCAGACCCTTTAGCTATCAAGCTCCTCTCCTATGGAACCAGCTCCCTCTTCAGGTTCGGATAGTAGACACCCTCTCTACCTTTAAGACTAGGCTAAAGACCTTCCTTTTTCAGAAAGCTTATAGTTAGAGCTCATATGCCAATACTGCCATTAACTGTGTGTCTTCTCTCTCCCGTAGTTCTGCTTCTCCCTCTTTGTCCTCTCTCTCTGTACCTCTCTGTATGATTTCCCAGCTCGGAGCTGTATGATATCCAGTGTGCAGCTGCTGGCCCTACCAATCTACCTAGTGTTTTGTCAGCTGCTTCTTCTTATTGTCTTTGATTTGCCTGCTGTTCTTTTCTCTCTACTCTTTCCACTCACCCCAACCAGTCAAGGCAGATGGGCGCCCACCATGAGCCTGGTTCTGCTGGAGGTTTCTTCCATTAAAGGGAGTTTTTCCACTCCACTATCGCGTAGTGCTGGCTCAAGTGGGACTGTTGGGTTTTCTATATTATTCTGTATTTACTTATATTTTGTAAGAACTTATATTTTACAATGTAAACTGCCTCAAGATGACTTTTGTTGTGTATTGGTGCTATATAAATAAAATTGAATTGAATTGAACTGAATTGAGTAGGAATAGAAAAAAATTAAAGAATGTGTTGAGAAACCTATTTGGAAAAATATTACAAACATATCATATGTTTTGTCCTAAGTCCTGAAATCCTTGTTGGGGGAAATAGGCCGTTACATAAAGGTTGCTGATTTTCTGAGAGTTATAGGAAGGACTGACTACAGGCAGCTGCAAGTTGAAGCCCCCTCAAACACTGAGCATGTGTACATAAGCACACACATCCTTTGAATGTGCAAATCATTAGTGACTCCAATGGTGTCATAAGCAACTTTGTTGCTAAATACCTTGGATCAGTACATGATTAATTCAGTTATGTTAAATTATGTTCTTTTTTCCAGCTTAGAGATGGGGAGTATGGAGATGTCTGGTTTTAGGCGATTCATTAAAAGATTTGTAAAATCATTACTTTCATTAAAAAAAGACAAATGATGATCATTCTCCAAACTCTAAAACAGATACCAGTGAAACATAATAGTATGGCCGTCTCCACAGTGTATGCATTAAGTAGATTACCCGCAAAATGCACAGTTTTCAAGACTGCGCAAGTAGCTCTCACTTTTTGGATTTTAGTCAATAAAGTCCTTACAGTGGTTCCTGTAGTGCACTCAGGTTTAAATATTGCAGTGAAGTGTCCCAGGCTGTAAGTGCACCTTTAATGGATGTGTTTGTTCTGCACTTTAGGCTCAGTGCAGCAGACTGAAAATGTATGCATCTTTTTGGCTTGATGATTGTGTAAGTACTACCTGCTTTCATCAGCACCTTCAGACACTTTTTAAAAGGAGTTTAAAATTTATGCTTACACTGATGACATGTGCTGACAGTTTAAGGAAGTTATGAATTTGGGAAAAAAAAAAAAACTTTGAAAGCATATGGGCATCCATCTGGGGAAATGTAAATGTAGCATAATTGCTTTATTAAAAAAAAAACTAAAATTATTTTAAAAGATTTCACATTAGAAAAACAGCATAAAAAAACACCAGCAGACTGAACCGCTGCAGGAAGCTGTATATTATTATTATATTATAATAAAATGTTTTTTTTGTAAAGATTCAGTTCCTGACTTCCTGGTTTCCCATGGGAAGCTCTCTTGTTTCATCTCTGTGCCTCCTATCTTCCCCTCACAGTAGTTTGATCCACTGATTTCTTCCTCATCTGAAGCACTTGTTAACCAGGCTGTTTTAACTTTGGTTGTTTCACTCCTCCAGTGCCGGATTATTACTTTCACTGCAGGCAATGTCCAGCATTTGTATCTTACTCTATCTGCCTGTGCTTTGACCCTGCTTGGCTTGTGACTTTGATTCAGCCTGATCTCTAGGTCACTTGTTGATTGTTTTGCCTGTGATTTCTGTAGATTTTGGACTTTGGATTTGAAGTTAAGAATAAAGAAGTCTTGGATTTCTTTGAAAAAGATTTATGTGTAATGAAGAGGATTTTTTCTTTTGTTTCTATGGGGGGCTTCTCTGTTGTCTGGCTGGGGCTCTTGTTTCACCCTCCTCCTCTGTTTCTGCTTGTGCTAACTACTTACCAGTCCCTGATAAAACCCTGCCTGGTGTCCTGCACTAAGCTGCTGCTTTGCCATCTTAGTATAACTCTGTGAAACACAGCACAGTTTACATGCTGCTGTTTGCAGCATGGAAAATGGTAATATGTAAGTTTTTTGTTTAGTTAGTTTGATTTGATTCAAATGTGCAAAACGCTTTTTTGTATTGATATGTCCTTCAAAAGCATGGGCTAATTAGGATTCTTCTCTGCTCGGAGCAAAAGCAAAAAATAGCATGATAAGTGCTATTTTTAGTCCAAAAACTCTATAGGTGGGATGAATTTCAAAAGGATTTTTCTTCACCATGATTGTGGTTATTCTCACACATTAGGCTTTCTTCTAATGATGGCAGATAAAGGATAGGTTCACACATTTTCAAATCTACAGTATGAACATTAAAACCTGAGGTTTATGACATACACAAACTCAATACCTAAACTCAATAGCTCAATACCCTTTAATTTTTCTATTTGAGTAAAAGTACAACGCATAGATGTTATTAAGTACATTAAGTATACCACTAAGAAAACTGTGTAGATGTAGATGTAATATAGAATTTTAATACATTATTTTGACCAATTCTCAAAGGTGAAAATTTTTACTAAAATGTGTTGTTACCTACAGATTGTGGAACAAAAACAGCAGTCAGTAAACGTGGAGCTGATTTTAACCAGCTTATATAGTGACAGGAGGTTTAATCCATAAATGATAAATCAGTGTTTTGTTAATATATAATGTTTTTATAAGAGTTATACCCTGCAAAATGTAACTAGTAATTAATTGTTAAAATTGTATGTATTTTAATTTATGATTGTACTGAAGTAAAAGTACAATATTTTCCTCAGTAGTGGAGTAAAAGTAAAACAGAAGTACTTATAAAGTACCTCAAAATTATACTTAAGTACAGTATTTGAGTAAATGTACTTAGTTACGTGGTACCTCTGACTGAAACAGGTTTTACTTGCTGTGAACATTTATCTTGTTAATACAGGAATATAAGAGGTGCCTCCAAAAGACGCTCTCAGTTTGAAAACAATATTAGGCGCCAACAAAATAAGTTTATACTTTATACTCAAGGAATTTCCCCAAGGCATCCCCCAAGGGGATCAATAAAGTATGAATTCTATTCTATTTCTATTCTATTCTAAAGATTTAGGATATTTGGAAATTTTTTGGATGAATTCACTGATCAGCTGAAGTCTTATATTTGCTTTAGATACACATTGAACACATTTTCAAGCTTTAGGAAGAGACCTCTTCATAAACATAAGGGATTATTACAGGATGCAACTCTGCAAACACATATTTTCCTGGGTTTGTACATGTTAAGAATTATGTTGTGCTACCATTATCAACACTGTTTCCTATTTAAACAATCATGCAGACACAGAAATTACATGTAGTCAGGTAAATAAGATAAATAATTTAAGGCTGTTCAGTTAGTTTAATCTAGGACAACGTATAGACCTGTTCTATAGGAAAGCTAACCTAAAATTACTTCTGTTGTGATCTGACACACTCTCAATCAGTTTGAGATTAATATGATTAACACCCACTCATGGATGGGATTCTGTGCTAGTCATGGATTGGCTGTGACAAACATCAAGTCTGACCACCTTAAGCCTGCAATTGATGATTCACCTTTGTAGTACAGAATGTCATATATTTGATCTGCAGCTGTATGTCTTGGACACTCAGGTGAAGAGAGGACTAGGGCTGCCAACTGATCACTAGCGGAAGGGGGAGTTGAATCAAAAGGCAGGGGAGTTTGTTAGACAGACCTGATGAACTGAAATGTGTAGCGATGGTGAACTGGAACGAGTCTGGGCGAGAGACCTGTCTCTCCAAAATACACCTTTATAAATCTTAATAATTCTTAATAAAATAAAAGAATAGTAAAAATAAAAAATGTATTTACTAAATAAATTAAGGCAAAAGAAACACACATTTCCAAATCTAACTCTCTCACAATATAAAGCTTTTTAAACCAATACCTACAGTAGATAACATACTGTATGTATGTTTGAACTATGACATTTTTTGTGTGTCTTTTCATTCACTGTCTGCTAAGTCACGTAGCATGTAGACTACGTGTGAAGATATCTGGAAGTTGAGTCCTGGCAACTGGATTTCTTTTTTGTTAGGTTGAAATGTTTCACTGCTCATCAAAGTATCTTTAACCTAACAAAAAAGAATTCCAGTTGCCATGAGATAGAATTATTGTGAAACATTTATTATAACTTAATTTGACATGTGTGGACTAGATTTTGTCTGATCTGAATTCATACAAACATTTCACAGGGTCTGCTTTGACAGTGAGATCACTACTTTGGATGTAACCTTTGTATAAAAGAACATTTTTAATATTACAGAGAAACTAAAAATTTTATTTTGTGAAAAATCTTTCAAGTGGTGTAAATGACATCAACACACTGTGTGAGCAATATGTAACTTGTTTAAGGTTTTTGCTTAGATAATTTAGGTGATTGCTTTTATTTTGTAACAACACGCTATTAGTAAGCTACACTCCTGCCTGCCCTCTTAGATCTTAGATCGGAGACCTCTACACGAGGTCTCCGATCCCAATCAAGTCTTTTCTCCTTTGTTGTCCCTGGCTGGTGGAATGACTTGTCCTGCTCCATTCAACTAACGAGACCATCACCACCTTTAAAAAACATTTGAAAACTCACTTGTTTAAAAAGTATTGCAAATGAGTCTAACTCACTCACACACACAAAAAAAATTGTCTAGCACTTATTTTCTAGCATGTTCTTTATCTTGACAAGTTGGGTCTTATCAGGGCTCTTAGTTTGTAGTAACTAATTTACAGAAACCGAATGGTATTTGCTTGTGTCTTCTCCTTGTAAGTCGCATCAGGAGTCACATTTGGGGTTGTATAGAGAAATGTACAGTACTGTGCAAAAGTCTTAGGCGACCATTAGATTTGTTGTTTTGGCATGTGTTATTATAACTATATACACTGCCTGGCCAAAAAAAAGTCGCCACCTGGATTTAACTAAGCAAATGGGTAAGAGCCTATTTGATAATTACTGCAGGGGCGAATATCTTTCAGCTTGCAACAAGTTATTTAACCCCAACTGGTGCAATGAGTTGCTTCCCATTTCTTAAACAACCATGTTGAAAGACACATCTTGTGGCCGTGGAAAAGATGTTAGTCTGTTTGAAAAGGGTCAAATCATTGGCATGCATCAAGCAGAGAAAACATCTAAGGAGATTGCAGAAACTACTAAAATTGGGTTAAGAACTGTCCAGCACATTATTAAAAACTGGAAGGATAGTGGGGACCCATTGTCTTTGAAGAAGAAATGTGGCCGGAAAAAATTCCTGAATGATCGTGATCAGCGATCACTTAAACACTTAGTGAAATCAAATCAAAGAAAAACAACAGTAGAACTCAGGGCTATGTTTAATAGTGAAAGTAAGAGCATTGGGACTGAACAGCTGTGTAGCCATAAGAAAACCAATAATCAGTGAGGCAAACCGGGAAAAAAAGGCTTCAGTTTGCTAGGGAGCATAAAAATTGGAAGAAGGTCATGTGGTTTGATGAGTCCAGATTTACCCTGTTCCAGAGTGATGTGTGCATCAGTGTAAGAAGAGAGGCAAATTAAGTGATGCACCCATCATGCCTAGTGCCTACTGTACAAGCCTGTGGGGGCAGTGCTATGATCTGGGGTTGCTGCAGTTGGTCAGGTCTAGGTTCAGCAACAGTATGTACTCCAAGAATGAGGTCAGCTGACTACCTGAATATACTGAATGACCAGATTATACCATCAATGCATTTTTTCTTCCATGGTGGCACCGGCATATTCCAAGATGACAATGCCTGGATTCATCGGGCTCAAATTGTGAAAGAGTGGTTCAGGGAGCATGTCCAGACCTTAACCCCATTGAGAATCTTTGGGATGTGCTGGAGAAGGCTTTGCGCAGCGGTCAGACTCTACCATCATCAATGCAAGATCTTGGTGAAAAATCTATGCAACACTGGATGGAAATAAATCTTGTGACATTGCAGAAGCTTATCGAAACAATGCCACAGCGAATGCATGCTGTGATCAAAGCTAAAGGCGGTCCAACAAAATATTAGAGTGGACGTTTCTCAGAGTTTCCTCTTTGAGACACCAGAAGTTGTCCAGCAAGGACCTGACTCCGCATTTGGCAGCTTCATCTGGATGCCAAGTTGATCCTTCCATAGCCTGAAAAAAACCTGATCAGGAATGGTCTTTGTGAAAGGAGAGTAGCCAAGAAACCAGTTATTGTGTTTCTAGTTGTTCTAATGTAAAAACCGAGAAATAAATATGTATGGATGTCATAGCATTGCTGAAAAACTAATCCAATAGTGGCCTAAGACTTTTGCACAGTACTATATGTAATTCCTAATCGATTGGAACACTTTTCACAAGAAAAGCTGTCAGTGTACACTTAAGTGTTTAATTTTAAAACTCTTGTGGTTATGTACAGAGCCAGTAAGATAAGAATTGCCACTGTACAAATACTTTTAGACCTGACTGTATAAATTCTCCAGTTTACTATTTTACTCTATTTTGTCAGTCTGCTGTGTTTTGTCAGTTTGCCGGCTTTGGGGGAAGCTAATGCGCATTTTTCAAATTGTAGTACTGGCCAATCTAAAACCAGCGTTAACCATCAAAAATGTAGGACAGGGGTCGGCAACCTGCGGCTCTTTAATCAAACTTAAATATTTTTAACCCTTTCAAGCTGAACAGATCTCTTCAGTGTTTTTATATCACCGTTACTATTTCACTTTTTGCGCGATCAGAAAAAATGCAGGAGTTTCTGAAAGAAGAGAGATTCGGCTATTTTCGGCGATATTCGGGTCATTACGTAACACAAAGCATTTGTTCACAGCAGCGCTATGAAAAGGAAATTAAAGTCTATCACGTTCACACACTTGCTGCTGTCATGCGTTTTAGTTCAAAATTCATGTTGAACCTTCTACATTTTGTATACATGTACATTTCACCTCATTAACTGATAATACGTGTTGTAATATTGTGTCGATCACGCGTCACCTGTCGCCGCCCCAACAAGTGACTTAGATTTTAATGTAATCTAACCATGGATTTAAATCGAAAGAAAGTATCCAAAATGGAACATTTAATGGTTAATGGACAGATTAATTTGTTTTCACCGGTAATGAAGCATTAATTCGGCTCCAGCAAACTCAATCCACTACGGATCAATAGATGCAAGTGATATTGAGCAAATAGAGCTGTTATGCAGATAGAAATGTGAACTCTGCTGTCCTCTGTCTCCTATTACGTTCATATACAATTAAACTGCATTCAAAAATACGTTTTCTTAGAGACATACAGAGATGATCTGTATTTGTAGATCGCTGCCAAACGCTCATTTAAAAAAAAAATTTTATTACAAAAATACATGGACAGAGAGGGAATCTTGTCCTGTTTCTGCCAATATATTTATAGTGATAGGATTTATAGTTTTTGAATGGCAAGGACCAACTGCCATCCCTTCTCCTGTGTGAAAAACAGTGATTGAACACAATACATTAGTACTCATTTCCTCTGTTAAGTACTAAGTAAGTTTAATTTATTTATTATTATAAGACACACAC
>JAUYWH010000008.1:22193696-22205006 GCA_034779795.1 Ctenopoma multispine | reverse complement strand
GCGTGATGGGTTTAAGGTTCACGGGCGCAAGGTGGCAGGCACCTTCAAAGTTTCCCCAGGAACTTTTCTAGTTTATTATTATCATTTTATAGTATTTATCTATTTGGGTTTTCAACGGGGAGGTGAGTGTTGGTGTCAAACGGCCCCCCGTAACAATCAACTGGATTTGCGGCTCCAGATGGCAGGAAACGGACCCAAATGGCTTTTATTGCTGAACGGTGCCGACCCCTAATGTCGGCAGATGTACACAGACCCATACAGTAAGTGTCTGTTTACATGATGCAGAACATTTTCTTTTTATAGTTAGCTTGCTGTAAAATAATATTCCATATGACTGAGTGCAATGAGTTAAGGGAATCATTATTACATTTCTATCCTCCAAACAAACAGGCTATAGAGAAGAAAAAAATGATCTGTGTCACAGCAATCTAAAACCGAACAAGTAAAAAATCTTGACTTCTCTTTTCTCTCTTTCTGTCCCCTTTTCTCTTTGGCAAGAAAAAAGCCCAGCTAAAGGCATAACTGGATTTAAAGGTGGCAATGACAGGGATGCACTCACTGTGTAATGTGAAGATCAGTGAATGACTGTTTATGTTCTGTTTCCAGCAACCAGAAGAGGGTGTCCGCTGAGGGGAAGGTTTCATCACTGAAAGGACAAGACAGTGTGGAAAAATTGTGAGGATGAAAGGCTTTACATCACACATGAAAATGTGAAATGTGATCACACAAGGATTATAAAAATGAACAGAAAACAAACGGACAAAGGGCTTTCATCGTGAAACTGACATAAGGATTGAAATTGCACATGCATGTACACATACTCTGTAAATTAGGACTAAGTAATAAATACTAACTTCCCACTAATATAATTAATTAAATACATTTCGGGAAAACTTTCACAATAGTTTCTCTACTTAATTTGCATATGTGTGACCGCTTCCACAGAGATCTGACACCACAGCATAAGACACATTGCTTTAAGCATTGGACGCTATGATTGGCTCATCCATCCCTAGGGAACAACAGTTTTTAATTGGCAAGACCAGCCAAGGGTCAATAGTATCCAAGGTCAGTTTCAGCTCGCCAGTCCAAGTCTTTCTCTTTTTTTCCTTCTTGGAGCTGATCAGGCTTTAGGAATATTCATTGACTATGAAGACATACAGTTGATGCTTTAAAGACTGTGCCATCTTGAGCTGCAGATTTAATTGATATGGTAATGTGGCTGGATTTAGTAACTGGACGTCCTTGCTTTTCTCCACAAGAAATTCTTGTTTGAAATTTTTTTTTTCTTCCTTTGGGAGTAAGTGTCAGATAATGTCTGATTCGGACAGATTGGTGATGAGCCTGTCTGGCTCACAGTGAATGTGTAAAACTAGTGGTAGTAATGTTTTGCATGGCTTGATCTTATGTCGTGTTGTTGGTATGCAGAGTTCAATATCTACCAAAGGTGATCCAAGGAAGGGGAACTGGTGAACTGTGATAGGGTCATGGACACCCCACGCTCACTGATGTAAATAGGAAATAAGGAGTAGTCTATCTGGTCCAATGCCACATAAGGGCTACCATAGCACAAGGTGCTGAAAAAAATAATACTGGCCATGAGTGGCAGGTGTTCGAATACATAGTGCATCTCAGCTTTCTGTTTATGGCCTGCTTATCATCACGCCAGTATCCGTTTTCCACTGGTGAAAGTACCTAAAAATCATTCCTGAAACATTGAGCAATAGAGAAAGATGGCCTGATTTGGTTAATCATATTTTCTTCTTCCTAAACATTGTTTCAGACAATGTACAGTTCATGTCAAAAGTATTACCTGAACATAAAAAAAATTTTATGCACTGCCTTGGCCTCCAAATTCCCCAGATCTCCACTTGATCCAGCATCTGTGGTATGAGCTGGAGAAACACATTTGGTCCCTTCACTTGTGGTCAGTGTGGCAGAATTTACATGCTGCGTCATTTACAATGTACAGTTTACATTTGACATGCAATATAGATCCCTGGCTGGAATCTAACAGGAGATGCTGTATATTAAGTGTATGTCTTAATCATTTGGTTACCAGAATGCAATGTAATTGCAATGCTGTACACAGAGAGTACAGATGCAAATGTGGTGGAGCTCCTGTAGCAGCCCAGGATCCACAAACAGAGTTCTGACTTACACTAATAACATTGTCATCGACTGAGTGATGAGCTCTGTACAACAAAGAGCACACAAAGCTTGAGGCATGTAATAGGCATAGACAACTAAGAAACTAAAGGCTTCTCTTGCAGTGTGTAATATAATGTTTGTAAGTCCAGGAAATCATTAAACAACAATGCTGTGCATGGAGGAAGCTTCTATTCTTTAGAAAGAACGTCGATGTCATCTACAGTTTCTGGCATGGGAATCACATGCTTCACTAAAGAATTTTATTTACGGTATAGATTTTTCACGCTTTGTACTTGAATTCTGTGTTTTTTTGACTGTGTACACTACCAGTCAAAGGTTTGGACACACATAGAAATAAACATGTTTTTGAAAGAAAAGCATATTCTTTGTCAAATTGATCAGAAATACAGTGTAGACATTAAAATTGTAAATTTATATTGTACAGCAGCTGAAGACAACTGTTTTTAATCATATTATAATAATATAAATGAATGTACTATTCTATCAGCAAACATTAGTACTGTCTTCTAGCATGTTCTGTTTGCTGGTGTAAATGTATTAATTAAAAAGGAGAAGTGATCATTAGAAACCCTCTTACAATGATACCACAGCTGATGACATGTTTTTTATGAAAACATAGTATTTTTCTGTGTGTATCCAAACTTTTGACTAGTAGTGTATATCAAATTCATTACTCCTAAATTTCCTGAGAGTTTTTTGTGCATCTACTTTGGACTCACTCCATAGAAAGAGTTATTAGGAGGAACAATCTGCCTGATCTGAACCTGAACCTTGGTGCTTTGTTATAGGACTTCTGTGCTTGTTATTGGTTTCAGCATAAACATCATGTTCGAACATGGGACTGTTCATAAGTTTAAATGGTAACGGAACACCTTAGGCCTAAGAATGATGATGAACCTTGCGGTTGTGTCATCAGCTCTGGGGCTGTGGATCTAAGTTGTGGTCACCAAGTTATTAGTGTCTGTTGTGACGGCTACGGTGGTAGTTTTTGAAATTTCTAAAAAGCATTTTAAAAAGGGGAACCAGAGGGTGTGTTAAAATTACAGGAATATCACACTTCTGGGAAAGATTATGTCAAGGTTCTGGGAAAGGGACTGACTGTCGAATCTCTGATTCGTGAGGAGTAATGTGTATTTCATCTAGGATGTGGAACAGAGGATCACCTCCTTACCCTTGCAAAAAACCACAAGAATTTGCTTATCTGGGCTATATGTGCTTTGTAAATCTGAAGAAAGCACATAATTGTGTTCCCCAAGGGGTTTGGTCAGGCGTACTGCATAATTATTGTATTATGAGCCATCTGGATATCACACACAAAGTTGTGTCTTCTTGGCAAAAAGTCAAACTTGTTTCCAGTTGGTGTTGGTGTTTGCCGGGGTTGTCCCTTGTCATCCATCCTGTTTGTGGTTTTCATTGACAGACTCTCAAGGCACAGCCAGAGCATCCAGGAAAAGGTGAATATGTGATTTTGAATCAGAATTGTCACCCTGCTCTTTGCAAATGATGTGGTTTTATTAGCTTCATCAAGCTGTTACTATTAGCATGCACGTCCATATCTGAGGCCATGGTTCTCTGCAGGAAACGGTGGATTGTTTTCTACCTTTGAACCTTTGATTGATTTCTTTCACAAGAGAGGGTGAGATGGAACACAAGATGAAACACGAGCAGCTGAAATTTCCAACACAAGGCTCAAGCTGCTGCTCATTCATATTGAAAAGAGCCAGCTGATGTGGTTCAGAAATCTGATCAGGATGCTTCCTAGGTGGATTCCATTAGAGGTACAATGGGCATGTCCAACTGGTAGAAGACTGTGGGGCAGACCCAGAACACTCTGCAGGGATTATGTAGCTCATCTGGCATGGGAACATCTGGGGATCCCCCAGGAGGAATTTAAACATTTGTCTACCTCTGAACCACTAATAATCAAAATTTCACAGAGTAGGTTTGATTTTCATACTAAACCAAATGTCAATATCAAAAAAGCAACCATTTAATTTAGAATACTGAGTATATTCATTAGACTGTATGTATGTGAAATGATAGCAGAGCTATAGGTGTTCTTAATTGGTCCACTAATGGGTGAAACTGTTTAGTTTAGAATGCACAGAGATTAACTATGGTCAGGCCTAGTAACACTTACTCACTAACGCTCTACACTAAAAATATTTTCCCCTGTCTTCAGTCTACCATATTTAATGTGACTGTAGCAATTTATTGCAGATATAAACAAATCAGCCCTGGGGAATTATGCTGCAGCTTCTATGCATATAATCTGGTACCATAGATATGATATGAGAGAGACTCAGCCAAAGAGAACAAAGAGTGTATCTTCTGTCTAAGTTGTGTATATAAAGTAGGTCATGAATTTTAAAAGTGCAGATTACAATTTTCATACTCTACCCCATTAATCAAAGCTTCCACCATCATGTCCCACCAGAGACAACGACAAATAAGAGAATGTTACTTTGGAATTAATCTATTAATCAAATGGCACATTAACCTGTACCTGTGACATAGCACTGGCAGTGGGAAGCCTTCCAGGGAGTTGAGGTAATGAGGAAAATGCATCCTTACCTTCCTTAACTGGAAACACTGGCAGGTTGTGCTGAACTTTAAATGAGTGGAGCATAAGAAGGGTGAATGTACTGCCTGAAAATAGAGACTTATAAAACACATATCTTATTCTATACTTACTAACATTAGAAAATATGGTAGGAAATGTGACAAGTAGAATTGATGATTTCATCAGTGAGATTGATGAGGCTCACTGTTAAGGAAAGCAAATGTGATGATTATATAAGGCAATACAAATTTTTGATCATAAGTCTAATAGTCATGACTGTAGCCATTGAGTGTAGGTCATGCTACACTTTGTTGACACCTTTTACTCTGGGTTAATTATTGTGACTAACTGTATAGACATGCTAACAAACCTGCTGCCTGTATAACCCAGGATGACTTGACTTGAATTGGTAATCATATACATATATATAGTTTTGTTACTTGTGACTAGTTTTTTTTTTGTACCACAATGATCCATGAAAAGTAAATAAAATTGTACTACTACTGAACACTTTTTACAATTACCAATATTATAATATACTGTACTGTGCAAAAGTCTTAAGATTGTTTTTCTTTGAGTCTTTATTAAAATACAACTAGAAGACATAGAACATTTGTTAGATATGTCACCAAAACAACCGAAAAGTGGTCAGCCATCGAAAACAGCAGTTTAAACCATGCTGGATTGCACGGCCGTTTCAGCTAATACGGCTGATGAGCAAAGTGAGGTTAATGCTAATATGCCAACAAACTACGATATTATGAACGCCATTCATGCACTCCAGTAAAACTCCGCTCAACAACCAATATGATGGAGGCATTAAATTGCATTACAGTGGCAGAGGCAGAGGAAAGAATTTCACAAACAGAGAAGACATCTCTGCACTCAAACACAAGGTCGAAAAACTGGTAGATACTCTAGGTACACTGAAGAACAAGTTGCAGGAGTTGGAATATCAGCAGAGACGCTCTAATTTGACACTAGTTGGGATAACTGAAACGATGGAAGGAGGGGATACGTGTTCCTTCCTCGAGAACTTTTCGAGAAGTTGCTCCCGAAAGCTTTGGGTGAATCCTTCTCTGCTAGCCCTGTCATAGACTGAGCGCACTGGAAATATTTGTTTGAGGTACTTAATAGATTTGGTCTTGGAAAAGGATATCTTAGATGGCTTAAACTATTATATACTGAACCATTAGCTGAAATTATAACAAATAGCCAAATCTCCAGATGTATCTATCTCAGTAGAGGTACTAGACAGGGTTGTCCATTGTCACCTTTGTTGTTTTTATTCACGATTGAACCTCTAGCTATGGCAATTCGAAACAGTGGAATAAAATTGGGGAAAGGTAACACTGTATATCTTTATTTGCAGATGACATAGTTTTATTTCTTACAGAACTAAAAAACTCTATGCCTGCCATAATACACTGGGGACTTTTGGAGGTTTTTCTGGTTATAAAATCAATAAGAACAAGTGCCTGGTGATGTTCAATGACGAGGAGACTCCACTACATACACAATTCGCTAACTCTCCTAGAGGTTTTACTTATTTAGGCATCAAAATTGATGATCTGGTCGGTGGAGGGAGGCGTGGCTTTCGTCGCATGCTTGTTGTTCACTGCATAAAACCAGTCAGAACTTTTTCAGCTCCTCTGGGAGTGTGGCATCTCGGTCACTGCTGCTTGGTGCAGGTTTGTACTGGGTGACAGCCTGAATGCCCTGCCATAGGCTGCGAGAGTCTTTTGTGTTGTGAAAGTGGCTCTGGATCTTCGATGCGTGGTCTCTCTGCTCTGAACTATATGAAGTAGGGGGTGTGTCTTTATTGTAAAGCATACTTCTAAGCAAATTTAAAGAAAATTCCTTATGTATTTATCTGCATGGAAGACAGAGATAACTAAAGATAAATGGCGAAAAGCTTGTTTTTTAGCTCAGGCCAGCTCCACCAATACAAGATGTAAACTACTACAGTACAAGTGGCTTATCAGAACTCACATAACGCCAGTCATGTAATGAAGTAGCTGGCACCCTCTTTCACTGCTTGTGGCAATGCCAGGAACTTCAAATATTTTGAAAGGATGTGCTCCAATTGATCTCAGAACTAGTTGAGGAAAACGTCCCCTTGGATCCCAAACTATGTTTACTGCATATTTACCTCACTGACCTTCATGTAAGTACAGAGAGACGCAAAGTGATTTATTTTGGTGTGCTCGAAGCCAAACGAGTAATAGCAATTAAATGGAGGGATGTGGGAAGACAAAAATCTGCCTTATGGGTTAAGGAGATGTCAGTTAACCTTGCAATGGAAAAATTGACATATATAATAAGAGGGAAAACCAAAGAGTTTTTTGATATATGCAGGCAATTTCTACAGTTTGTATTCATGTGATGTTATTTACAATGGTTGTGTAGAAACAGATAGGAGGAATTATATTTGTGTAGAGACATAACTGTTTCAATGTTCTCCTACTCTTGCACTGTAATAAATGTTAATACCAGTGGTTTATTATTTTACTTGATTTCTATTCTATTTCATTTACTTATTCATCTACCTATTTTCTACTGAGGACGGGCGGGATTGTTAGTGTATTTGTTTGCAGAGTGTTTTTTGTTTGTCTAACATTGGAAAAAAATTTTTTTATTAAAGAAGATATAGAACATATGTACACATTATAAAAAAACAAATATTAACAGCTTATTTAGACTAAAGTGACAAATATTGAGTATGATCTCTGTAGAAGAATCTGGACAGGTCAAGGACAAAAATAGGAGTGGAAAACCTGTCAAAATATAATGGAAGTTTCTCAGTTTCCTCTTTGAGACACCAGAAGTAGTCCAACAAGGACCTGACTCAAATTTTTGGCAGCTTTATCTGGATGCCAAGTTGATCCTTCCATGATCCTTCCTTTCATGCCTGAAAAAAAACCTGATCAGGAATGGTCTTTGTGAAAGGAGATTAGCCAAGAAACCAGTTTTTGTGTTTCTAGTTGTTCTAATGTAAAAACTGAGAAATATATATCTATGGACGTCATAGAATTGCTGAAAAAGTAATCCATTAGTGGCCTTTTTTTATTTAAAAAAAAGTGTGGACAGGCAACCCTTTTGAAGCACCTAGCTTCGTGGTTGAGTGTCTTGGCCAGAGACAGTTTTGGGTGTTAAACCACTAAATAACTGCAGATGACTGTCCTACCAACTGTAGGACTGTACCCCCACTGTAAAATATGAAGTAAAACAATTTTTTTTGATTGGGTACACTAAAGGTCCTTATAAAAGGGAGGACAGCACATACTGTACTTTCAGTTGGACTGTTGAAATCTGGGTATATCAGAAAGGATTGGTATTATCTAAAGTAAAAATTATCAAATTTTAGTCCTTTCTTTACTCTAGTCTTGTCCATTGTCTCTCAAACCAAGCACAGAAGCTGTTCAACACATCAGAAAGGGATGGCTCACTGTCACAAGCAGGTGATGTTTTCCTATAGTTAGTGATGGCCTGGATCCCCTGCCACATATGCCATGTTATGCCGCTCTCCTGAAAGTGGCCATGAATCCTTGGAGCATGTGTGCAATTGTTCTGGTTCAGGCATGTTGTTATGGTATTGGAGTCATGTCACCACTGCACTTGCTAATATAGCTTGTATACGATGCTGTGTATTCTGCCAAGTTGGTGGAGATTCAAAGAATCAAAACACGAATCTCAGTAATGACCAGAAACTGTATTGTCAAAGGAAATAATATTAAAGTGAGAGGACTGAAGAGAGACATGGGAGCGTAATAGTAATATTATCACTAATACTAACACTAACTATGTGGGGAACAAGAATGAGAAGAAATAAACTAGACAGATATATTGCTGGGCTAAGTGAAGAAGAGGTGAGCTACAAACTGGGGGTTAATAAAGATAAACACAGACCAAAACCGAAGCACTTGCTGAAAAGTACTTGCAAACTGCCTTCAGTGCGAAGCAATGTAAAGCACATATTGTTATTCACCTCTAAACTGGCCTCTTTATTTATAGATTTATATCTTATTCTTCCGTCAACGTAAATGCGGCTCGAACGGAAGGGTGCACCCACACAAATGATACATCAAATCGACCGGCTCTGTCCCGGGATGTGTGCAATTACTTTTCTTGTTGATATCTTGCATATTTTTAATTTCTTTCAACTTTTTCTATTTTTTGGTCAAAAAATGCCACTTTTGACAGCTACTCCCTCCATTCATCGTCGTTCTGTGTGGTCATACTTTGTTCTAGAAACATGTTAAAAGAATTTCCTTGAGTCGCTGGAATCGGGTTCAGCTGTGTAGCTTATTTATTTTCTTACAGCAAGGAGACAAGTCTGCATGCGCAGCTTCAATACAGAGTTGTCTGCTTCCGACTAAGAGTACAAGTCTTTTATAGGCAGTAGTGAACAAGGAAACAATATTAAAAGACAAGATAAGTTGATAAACCACTAGATAATTATTCTGAATCATTTCCTCACATGGTCATGAGGAGGTTAAATAGATAAAAAAGCACTGCTCTAATTACCCCCGGACGCAGATTGCACCCTACAGAAAAACAGAACACATACATGATGATGTAAGGGGTTAATTGGTTAAGCAGGACTTCATTCTCTTAAACAATAACACTACATGAGGATAAAACATCTTCTTTTTCCAACGACAGTAAAGAGTATGATATATGTAAGTAAATGTGAAAGTATAATAATACAAATGATAAATAATGTACAAATTTTCTAACAAAACTTAAATTAGTCTAGACCAGGGGTTGGCAACCTGCGGCTCTTTCATCTATCTGCCGCGGCTCCCGCCTGTTGGCTTTGAAAAAATGTGTATAAATGGAAACTTAAATAATTTTAACCCTTTCAAACCGAAAAGGTCTCTTCAGCTAGAACTATTTCACTGTTTTTGCAGAAAAAATGCATGAGTTTCTGAAAGCAGAGATTCAGCTCTTCTCTGCAATATTCACGTCATTATGTAGTGATATGTATATGTAAGCATGTGTTCACAGCAGCGCTATGAAAACGAAAGAAGGTCTCTCACATTCACACACTTGTTGCTGCTGTCATGTGTTTTAGTTCAGAATTCATGTTGAACCTTCTACAATTTGTATACATGTACATTTCACCTTATTCAGTGATAATACGTGTTGTAATATTGTGTTGATCGTGCGTCCCCTATCGCCGCCCGACAAGTGACTTGTTTTAAATTTTAAAGCTGTAATCTAACCATGAATTTAAACCCAAAGAAAGTATCCAATATCCAAAAAAAGAAAATGGAACATTTAATGGTTAATGGACAGATTAATTTGTTTTCACTAGTGATTAAGCATTAATTCGGCTTCAGCAAACTCAATCCACTACGAATCAATAGATGTAAGTGATATTGAGTAAATAGTGCTGTTATGCAGATAGAAATGTGAATTCTGCTGTCCTCTACTTCCTATTATGTTCATATACAATTAAACTGCATTCAAAAACACGTTTTCTTAGAGAACGTATTTGCGACCGGATTAGCATAAACGACAAGTTGCAAATATGTTGATACTGAACATATGAATGAAATGTTCACAGATAATGTATTTTTGTCCGTCAAACTGTCTGGTCTACAACATCCTGTTAGTGTAATGAAACTATATATGCTGCGTTTTCTCCGTTTTAGGAATCAACTGGTTTTGCGGCTCCAGATGGGTTTATTTGGTAGGAAACAGACCGAAATGGCTCTTATATTGCTGAAGGTTGCCTACCCCTGGTCTAGACCCTTTCAGCTTTCTCCCTGTAAAACAGTATTTTCATATTTTGTATAGTTTTCGGATTATGGCATTTTAGTTTCTAGTTAACTAGAAAGTTCCTGGGGAAACTTTGAAGGTGCCTGCCACTTTGCCCCCCTGAACCTTAAACCCATCTCGCCAATCAGAAAGCAGGATTTACTGAGCCAAGTTGTTTTGATGTACAACATGTCTGATAGGAATCCACAGTCTGTCCTCTAAGGTCATACTGTGTGGTTTTTGGTGATTTACATTGCCATGGTAACTCAAAATGCCAATTAACTACAATAGGGGACATGTTATGATTGAGCCGGTGGTTTTGATGTATAATATGTGTGGTAGGAATCCAGAGACTGTGCTGTGGGAATCTCGTGTTTGGTTTTTGGCAATTTACGTTACCATGGTAACTCAAAATGCCAAATAATCATAACATGGGACCTGTCATGACTGAGCCAGTTGCTTTGATGTATAACGTGTGGTAGATATTCACAGTCTGTGCTGTGGAAATCTCGTACTTGGTTTTTGGTGAATTACGTTGCCATGGTAACTCAAAATCCCAAATAATCATAACAGGGGCCATCACCTGACTGAGCTGGTCGTTTTGATGTACAACATGTCTGATAGGAATCCACAGTCTGTCCTGTGGGGCAGCTTGTGTGTGGTTTTTGGCGATTAACATTGCCATGGTAACTCAAAATGCTAAATAATCATAACAGGGGACATCGGAACCGGTTGGTTTGATGTATAATATATGCTATATGATATATATATATATATATATATATATATATATATATATATATATATAT
>JAUYWH010000008.1:22183473-22193596 GCA_034779795.1 Ctenopoma multispine | reverse complement strand
AACAACCCCTCACTCAACAGAGGTGGAGGCCTCAGACACAACTTATCTTCAACCTACCATGCTGCCCTTTCATCCATTCCCAGGAAAATCAGGCCCAATTCACACGTCCAACCTGGTGGTTGACCAGGATGCTCCTAATTTTAGAAATATTCCTCAGGTGCCTCAGGGCAGTTCTACATATTTCTTTTATATAACGTTTAAAGGAGATATCCCTTATCCATCAGATAAGGTATCTCTGTGGTTTTGAGGCCCAAATATAATACCCTCTATCTTGTCTGAATTAATGAGTAGAAAATTACAGGACATCCAGGCCTCTATTTCTTTTAAACAAGCTTGAAGTCTGATTAATTTGTTTCTCATACAGTAAGTCTATAGTACTATGATTTTGTCCATATATTTGATTATGTTAGCTTTTGAATGGCGTATACTTGCGAAATCTGTATTGACTTGAACTGCAATATTTCTGCTAAGTGAAAATGTGGGAATAGGATTATGTAACCCCTCTAATACAGGAATGAGTTGTTTTTTTTGTGACCCCCACCCCAGAGTGTGCCCACTCCTCAACCTATAAGCTATTATATTTGGCCCAGTTTTGTGTCCTTGTCCCTGTGGAGTTAGTCTGCCATACACCAGGAATGTATCTGGTCTACTACTTTTATGTTCTTAAAATCATATTTGTAAAAAACAATTGCTTATTTGTCCTACAGCCTTTTATAGCCTTCAAATTAAATATTAACTCACAAAAAATATATAATTATAAATATAATCTAATCAGAAGTGTTTTTGCACAGTCTGTCTGCATCTTCTTATCTATTCCATTATTACTGATATTAATCCATTACATTTGTGACTGACCCCCTTTTGTTGTGCATGTGCCCCTCCACGACCCACCAGTGCAGCTTGTGCACCCCAATTCCCCCGTGGAGCATGTGCACACCACCACAACCCCTGCTTTGTCCCTCCTGCGTGGCGTGGCAATGGGTTTCATTAGTCCAAAGATTTGGTTGATTTTGTAGATTTTTTCTGTCAAAGTCTAAGGTAGCTTTTCTTGACCTCATTGATACCCGTTTGAATGTATTCACATTCATAAAGGCATCTGTCAATTGTAGATTTTTACGATGATATTGGATATTTTCTCCAAAGTAGTCTCCAAAGGGTTTGTTCACCAGTGAAAGGATTCTGAAATCATCCACTTAAGCTGTCTTCTGTGGTCTTCCAGACCTTCCAATTTTGTTGAGCTCAGTCAGGGCTAATGTTGATTTTGGCCATATGAGTGCCTTTTTAAGGTAACTGAGACATGTAGCTTGCTGGGTATCGAACCACTCACCCTTGACAGACAACTGCCCTACCCACTGAGCTATCATACCACTCAGTGGTAAGACCTTTTCTTTGTTTTAAAGTAACAAGGGAATGGACTGCACTTGGTCAATCACCTGTGCAAATATCTTTGAACCTCTGAAAATGGAGTTAATCTGCATAAAATTACTTACTAATTAGATTATAAATACAATGCCAATGTCATCATTATCAGATGTGTCTTCTTCATGGTGTGGACATGTCTGGTATCATCAGCTGCATCAATGGGAGTGTTTAAAGTATTGGCTGCTATATCCGGAACCAACTCCTCCTGTTGCATGCTGCTCTATTTCTTTAATGGCAGTCTTATTGTCATTTTCAGAAAAGACTAATAACTATACAACATTTATAGCCTAGCCTATATGTTACTAAACTTTATCACTTACCAATAGGGAATAAGTCCTGAATCATGGCAGTAACTTCACTAGCCTAGAGTAGAATTTCTTCCTTTTCTAGGCAGCTGCCATTTTGAAAAGATTTCAAAATTGCCTAAATCACTCTGCCCTTTGATTTAGGCCGGTTTTTTTTACACATTCCTTATTAAGCAAAACAAAAGAACTTGTGACAGCATATTTTTGACAATGACATATCCTCTTTTTAGAATGTAGAAAAAGAATGAGAAAGCTGTGCTCACCAGATCCATCCCTTCATCTCCTATACTGCACATCTGACAAGTCCTCACTTTGGAACATCCTCTTCAGTTGGAAATGTGATTGATTTATATACTGGGTGACTGTTGTAGAAAACACAGAAGCTTTGCTTTTATGTCTAAAGTGAAGATGAGTTCTTATCAGCGAGTCTGAGCAGCTTACATGAGGCGTTAGACTGCCACTGAGCTGGCGCTGACAAGAAAGTGGCAGGTGACCGATAGCACGGCGTTGTCATGTCTGAGGGCCTGGTAATGTGAGAGATGACCCATTTCTCCTCCTAGAAGTACTGAGGGTGCTTAAAGAAACTCTCTGTGGTTTGTTTTTTTTCTCTGCTAAACTTAATTTGCAGCTTGAAAGTGTGCTTGGAAGCTGGAGATGAAAGACGGCTGTATTGTGACCTCTTTCTATAGAGATACGCAAAGTAGTAGAAGCAGCTCTCCAGGGGGATAGCGGTGTGGGTGAGAGGACAGTTGCATAAATAAATTGTCTCTGCAGGGACTGGAAAAATCTCCTCATTTCTATAGTGAACTGTTGTCTAATGTATCCTCGGGTGTGCATGCTCTGAAGTGACTTGGAAAATGTCAAACTAGGCACGTTATTTTCAGGACATTAGCTCAACATTAAATTTAATATCTGAATGTTGGCTAAGACCTGACACCTACAGTTGCTTTAGAATGCATTCAGACCCTTTTTATGGGAAGTATGTGGGGGGGTCTGAATAGAATTGCCATTGAAATTTTCATTTTTGCCCATCAACCTACATTTACTAACCCATAACGACAATTTTAAAAATATTTTTAAAAAATAGTTATCAAGTGATTAAAAATCTAAGACTGAAATAACAAAAGAAGAAGTTTTTGGGCTGCATTTTAAGCATTGTCTGGTAAACATCAGACACTGCTCTTCACCTGACTAGTTTCATCTCTACTGTGCAGCACAGTGGTGGTCGCATCATGCTATGAGGAGATGGAGGACGTGGGGTTCTCAGCAGCAGGACCAAGGATACTGATCCGAATTGAGGAAAGGGTAAATGCAGCCAAACACAGAAATGTCTCTTAAATAAATCCTTCTCAGAGTATGTGACACTAGGAACTGGGGTGATTGTTCACATTTCAGCACAACAATGAACTAAAGCATACAGCTAAGAATGCTAGAGTTTAGGCACAGGACTTTGATTGAGTACCCCAGTCAAAGCTCAGATTTTTGATCGACTTATAATTGTATCTACATCACAATAAAAGGTAGAACTATCTACCTGAACACCTGTATAGTGAAAATTCAGCTTTCATGAAAGAACCAGGCAATGGATTATCCTCAATTATTTCTGCTCAAACATATTTTACTTCACAGTCTGTGTATATGCAGCTTCATCTGCAGCTTATAAAATTGGAAAAAATATACTGACAATATATTGACAAAGTTGCAAGGAGGTGGATAGTAGGTGTACAGTGTGCAGGACTCACAAGCTGGAGACCCGTACAGTGTGCAGGACTGACAAACCCGAGTTTGAGACCCAAGTAACCCTGTAGACTTATCAAGTCATTAGCACTGAATGGTCACCTGTGGGTTGTTATTCACCCTGACTTTCATGTGTTTCCCTGTAACCACCTAAGCCAGAGTGTTTTCGTTTTTTTGTTTAATTTTTAGTGTAGACGTTGCGTGTGTGAAACAGTTGGTACATTTTCATCTACTGACTCAGGCCATTGACCCAGCCCACGGTCTTCACTTGATGTTAACCTAGTACTGTGATGTCTGAACCAAAACCCAAACCACTGCAACTGATATTTCCGTGAAAGAGAATTTGTGTTCAGTATAACGTATATGTTGCAAATATATTTGCAACTTGTCATTTACGTTGATTGTGAACATATGATCATTGTGTTAACAGAAAATGTAATCTGGTCACAAATACGTCCCCGCATGATATATATTTTTTAATAAAGTTTAGCTAGCACACAGCAAAAATGGCCAAATCATAACGTTCAATACTTCACTAATGGTGTAGCTGCAGATTACCACAATAACAATAAAAATTTGTTCAGCCTGGTTACTGTTTGACACGTTTTGTCTGTTTTGTCTAATGATAAATAAACATAGATACACACGTGTCAGTACGAGAACAGGTTAATCATAAATGATTCACTTCATATTGGTGGTGAAATAAAAAAAGCAGATGCAAAATAAGCGTTTGTCATGATACTAGTTCTGAAGAATTAGATTTAATTGACTTGCCTGAGATTATACCTGTCTACCTCAGGAAATAAGCTAGTCCACTTAGACAATAGTGGATGTACATGTATACACATTTTCTGAATTTGTGCTTACAAGAGAAAGTATGCACAGCTTAAGCACAAAAGCCCCGGGAACACAACACCTAATGTAATACTACATTATTTAGGTAATAAATGTGTTTGGAAAAACTTTTTAATATTGTAAAACTATAATATTTACTAATAAGGCTTTTAGTACATGTCTTAAAGAGGCGTGAGTGACAGAAAAATTATGTTCTGAACCTCCCACACTGCTGCTGGAAATATGTCACATTCTTTCATTTCAATATTTTTGCAAACCAAATGTATGGTTAACAGAGCCAAAACATTTGGGCAGGCTGAGGTTTGAACAGTTGTCACAGGAAGGCTGTTTGAATGTTAAACATGGCTGCATGTGTCAATAAGCCTTCTGTCTCCTCTTTCTCTGCCTGTTCCTCTATAATTAAGAGGGCTTCATGCTGGAGCACAGCTCTGCCTTTATTGCTTTCTAGTGGCACCTTGAATCAAGGATTTTGTGGGATTGACATGAAATTGTGACGTCGCTTAGAGTGCTCTGCATTGTGACGTCGCTTAGAGTGCTCTGCATCATCAAAATAACAAAGTCATCCAAAACAAGCCTTTTTGATTTGAAGATTTGTTAGGTCCATTTAGTAAGGAGGAAATTCTGTTTAAGTGTAAAACTGTCTAGGGAGATTGGAGCAATTCTAGGATCACTTTTGATATGATAAATGGAAGAAGTTTGAGAGGAAACTGTTAAAAAGTCTGCTCTCTGAAAGTTAGCAAGCTTCCGCTGAATGCATACCTCTTTATTTCTTTCCCTTACAGCATTTTCTGCTTCATGTGTAGTGTGAAACGCATGCTCTCTGGACTCCCCTCCAGGTCCACACAAGCCCTGTGGTGAGCTGATGGCAGGTATTCAAGCTGATCACTGAAGGTGAATGATTTTCACTTGAGAGAATTTGATCCTGAAAGCAAACAACAAAGCCAGCAGCAACTTTCTGTGGGCATATGTGGATATGTGGATATGTGGATGTGGATACTGGGAAAATTTCTGGCAGATTCAAGGTTAGATTTCATAGAGAATCTCCCCAGAGAACAGAAGTGGCTCTGGAGTTTGTCCAAAGTAGCATCTCTGCCATCTGGCCATAGCCGTCTGACGGTGATCATGAACACACACCAAATGGATGCTTCCTGTTTATGGGCCTGTGTTTCAGAGCAGTTCTGTGTTTTATTCAAAGAACCAAACAACCTTGTTTTCAGCATTTCTCATCTGAAAGTAGAAAGTGACAAATACCATTTATTTTGTTCAAAAATGTTTAGCATTTCTTAGACTGAGTATAACTTAGTCCACATCATTCAAACATAAATTATTATATGGCACTGAAAGGGAAATATTCTAGTCACATTCACCATAAATATATAATATTATACAGTATATAAAAAGAAGGATATGTTCTTTCAGCCATGTTGAAAAATATCATTTCTATACCAAATTAATATGCCAAATGCATTTTTAGGAAAGATAGAAATATATGATATTTTTCTCTTGTTATTTGTTTTTGTTCTCCAGTTCAGGATTAGCCATTAGCTCTAGTGACGAGCATTAGCAGTTTCAGAGCTACTGATACGGATTAGCATTCTAATGTGAGACCAGGGGCAGTTGAAAAGATCAGTGGCCAAGTCAAGGTTATTTGAGGCTGTATAAAGATGGAGAATATGGAGGAATAAATGCCACAGCTCTGCTGGGGCGTGGGGCCCGATAACAAACCCAAGGTCTGACTTAGTGTGTGTATAGATTTACATAGATAGTTTCACCTCCACTCACTTTTCTGATAATAATTATTGTAAGTATTACTCTTTTTCCCTCATATACACATTTTCATCTTTTTGATCTTCTTTCCATGCACACCTATACATCCCTATGTTCATGCTGATATTGTCAGGATTCACATTTTTTTCACACAATTTTCAGTTTCATTTTGAAATATTTGACACTACCTGTCTGGTCATTCCACTCCTGTGCTCCTTACACCGTGTTCACCCGTGTGTCCTCCTATATAAGCTGCCCCACTTACTCTCATTTTGCCAGATTGTCTGGTTGCAGTTTGTAGATGACTCTCCAGCCTCAACCAATTAAGATTGAAGATTCTTGTTTTTGGAGCTTACCTATCTGACTTTGAATTCTCTGGCTCTTCTCTGCTCTGGATATTCTCTCTTTGACTCCGGACACTGCTTAACCTTTCCCCCTCTGGAGGATTTATATTGGACTCTGGACTTTGGATAGAATTCAGTTTTTGGATTTTGGATTGTGACTGTGTTTGTGCAGAAGAGTCTTTGGTTCTTTTTTACTTTTTGTCTTTCCTTTTTTCTCTGGTTTACTACGCCTACCTTCTACTGAAATCTCTTCCAGTTCCTGCACCTCATACACCACCTTCCTGCCTCTTTTGAGCATCATTAAAGCCCTTATAATTACGTCTTGGTGTTTTTGGATGTAGAATTATCTCTATACATTACAGATATATATAGTCACTTATCATACCATCACACACATACCTTTAGATTAGTGAATATATAATTTTTTTCAAGTGTAGTTTTAGTCAGTTTCTTTTGGGAAGGGAATTTCTTCAAGAACAAATGGCTAGTAGTTATGGTTAGTGACCAATTGAGTTTAATTTTAATAAATGTGTGAAGTGACTGTTAAAATTATTTTTGGGTTGCAGTTAGTATTCTCAAAAAACAGAATTGTGATGGCGGTCTGGAGGACAGAGGTTACCCTCTGTCAGAGAAGCAACTTGTTTAGATTTGCTGCTGTGCAAGATGACATGACATGCCTTTTAAGCTCTGAGGGTGCTTTCAGACCAACAGTAGTTGGTGCACACCAAACGACCCATTCGGACCAAAAGCTCTTAGTTCGGTTCGTTTGAGTTGGTGTGAAACCATCAATCGCACTCGGGTGCGCACTAAATCAAGTGGACCGAGATCCCCAAAAAGAGGTGGTCTCGGTCCACTTGACTCTGCACCAAATACTGAACTCTAGTGTGGTCCCTCTGGTAAGAACGCGTACCAAACCAAAACTGGACCAAACACTATAATTCACATTATCTGCATGGATTAAATCATGTGTAGACTAGAGAATTTATTTAGGTTAGAACAACTAAAACCTGCTGCAGAATAAATCACGGACAAACATGATATCATAAAAAGCTGCAGTGTCTCACAGACATCTGGTTTAATTAATGTGCAAGTAATTTAACGTAATAAAAAATCAGTCGGAGGACGATTGACCCACATTAACATTAATCATGTAATTGTCTCCTATGTTGCAGAAATATGTGGTCCACGACACAGGATCTACTTCCTGTATTTACTTTTGTTGTTCCTGCAGCGACACATCTGACCAATAAATTGAGAGGATGTTCTCACATGATTTGAAGCAACACATTTTGGTTTGCTTGGATTTTTCCCCATGTGAAAGGAAACTGAACCAGGAAAAAATTTATACAGTGTTACAAACTCACCAACTGATTCTGACCAATGCAAGCGAACTATGGTGTGAGCTCAGAAGAAGAATTTGTCCAACTGCAAGCTAATCAGAAGAGAAAGGAACCCATAGGTGAAGTGTATGATGTATGTTGTAGTCCCTACACAAGCTGTACCACTTCTTTTTCAGCAAAAATATATATTCTATTTAATATCAATACTCAGTAAACATAAGAAATTATCAATTTTTTTCAGCAATTTAACATTAGTAAGGCTACTTACGCAAAGGATCATATCACATGTGCTTTAAGTAACAATGTGGTATACTGTATCTTACATCCCCAGACATGAGATCCATAGTTGGACCCTTCCCCACAGCGGCTCCTGAAGGGAGTGTTAGGCGTTTTTTCTGTATTTATTTTATATTTATTCTATTTTATATTAATCATTTATTAGGGAACCTTTTTTCTTTGCATTTATACCTACAAATTATTAATGTTTTCTTGGAAGAGATAATAATAAAATAAATGGTTTATTTATGTGGATATTTTGTTGACTCCATTTACATATGGGGGATTTCCACATACTTTCTACATACTTCTCTGAGGAGGTCAAGCATTGCCACCCTGCCTAGACCTCTTGCCACTCCTTTGCCCCCCCATGTAAAATTTTCTAGATTTGCAATTGTTTCTAACCAATCCTGGCCTTTCCTCGCAGTGACCTGATCTGCTCACCTGACAGGAGCAGGTTTAGTAGAATTTGGAAAAATGGATGAGTGCAAGTGGATGGTTCATCTAGAAGGAGCTAAAGGTGTGAGTGGGCCAAACACCTGAGAAGTTCGGCACTGTAGATATTCGCCATTGTGGAAAATGTAAGAACACTGAGGATGGCATTTGCAGCTACAGTAATCTATATTTGAAATTCCCATCCCCACCTCATGTAATAGTTTGTGTTTACGTCTGTTGTGGACATTGTTAAACCAAATCATTTTATTTTTCTTTATGTTACTTTCTACTGCAAGGAACAAATTCAGTGCCAGATTTTATAGCATACACCATGTGTTGCAGCAGTGTTTGGCACAGGACCCCTGTCTAATGTCATCAGCTGGGGACAGCTGGCAACATCATTGGATCGCTCCCCCCTCGCTACATGTTTAAAGTGCTGTGGAAAGGTATTTCCCCATTTCTTGATTATTTTTTATTCTTTTGTAACCTTTTTTGGGTGTGGTATCAAGTTTGGACACAATTTAGTACACACATTAAGGCAAAAAATATTAGTCTACATTACAGGCGTTAATGCTGTTATTCAGAACTGTTTACCACTACTGCAATGACCTGCAGGACTGACTATTAAAGTTCTATTTGCTGCTTGTTTCACTATTATATATAAATGTGTGTGTGTGTGTGTGTGTGTGTGTGTGTGTGTGTGTGTGTGTGTGTGTGTGTGTGAGAGTGTGAGAGTGTGTGTCTGTGTGTGATGACACATTTTTGTTAATTGTTTTTGTAATTGTTTTATGTAATTAGCTTTTAAGATCTTAATGTCGTTGAGGAATTCTCAATAAATATAATTAGTAGTAGTAGTGTGAGAAACACATCTCTTTCGATTCTTGCTGCTATCTTCTTCAGACTGTCACAAGCTATTTTTTCTTCCTCACAGAAGAAGCTATTTACTGCCATTCTACATTATGAAAGACAGCTTCACAAAGCTCGGCAATCCACCCTGTAAAATAAAGACTTAATTTGGTTTAGTAAAACCTTGTGTGTTATTATGCCACTGTGTTCAAGTTGAATGTTTCATAACTTGGTTGCTGTCAATCCCCTGACACCCACAAGGAAAGACTCCACCAGGAAATAATACGTAACTGAAAATGAAAATGTCAGCAAAATTTGTGCAAAAATCCCAAAACACAATCAGTGTACTGTGAACTGTCTGGTGATTATTATTATTATTTGAACCATTGATGTCGGTGAACTGTAGAGGGGACCAAACGTTAACAGGCATAGATTAGAAACAGGCTTTCCTTTCCAATTTCCTCCTGTAGTATTCTTCATTAGAAAGAATTCTGCTTCTGTTTGAGTTCTTATAGATGCAAAATCAGCACTTTGCCTGTTGCCTTAATAAATAAAGCAAAAATTGTGTCTTCAAATCACAAATCTGCTATGAACTGTGGAAAAAAGAAATCAGATCAAAGTTACCTCTCAGTATTTCGTAAGTACTGAGAAGTACATAGTTTAAGTACATAGTTTTGACACTATGATGGAAAGAAAAGTTTTAGCTGTGTAGCCTGAATTATTCTTTACTTTACTTTACTTTAGTTCATTTGGCAGACGCTTTTATCCAAAGCGACTTACAAGGAGACACAAGCAA
>JAUYWH010000008.1:22163374-22174155 GCA_034779795.1 Ctenopoma multispine | reverse complement strand
ACATGATCATTCAGACTCAGTTTATCATCAATCCAAACCCCAAGGCTTTTTGCTGACTTTGTAGGTGTTAGCAGTAGTGAGCCAATTTGATTTGATATATTTTGCTGAGGGCAGCTCATGTGACCACAATGCCTTAGGCTCAACTCTCTCCCTCTGCAGGCTACAAGAGACACAGCCGTGTTGCCAATGACGTACTTCCTCCACCATGCCTGGCCAGTAGAATCTTTGTCGGATCTACTATATCAATGTCCACTCCAAATAAGCATCAGAAGCAGGCTCATGGGACCTCTTCCAGACCTTAAGCTGGAAGTGAGATAATCTTTAAACATCTTCTAAATATGTGAAACATTCCATTCAACAATCTATTTTGTTACTTACATGTTTCATTTTTGTTAGGGATTCTGTCTCATTTCCTGCTTGGGGCTTTTATTTTGGCAACTTCCCCTGTCCTCCCCACCCTTAGCACGGCATGCTTCACCCCCTCCTTAGCCTCTGATTGTTTTCACCTGTGCTCTCCTGCCATTATATAAGCAGCCCCTCAGACACACTAACCTTGCCAGATTGTTAGACTCCTTGTCAAACCAGCTCTTTGTATTTTTGGACTGCTGGTCTGGATCCCCCTAACTGTTTCTGTATCCTGTATTCCTCAGCCTGCATCCTTGGAAAGACTGTGAGTTATAGGTTCTTTGACCCCAGCGTGTCTTTGGATTTTCCTTCTCTGCCCGTCCCCTATTGATTCGGTGCTCTGACACTCTTTGCTTCCTGGAACAGTGACCCCTGCTCATGTCTATGAATTTGGACTTTGGATTTTGGATTTGGATGTGTCTGCTCTGTCTCTGGTGTATAGACGAAGAGGACCTCATCTGGGCTCACCTCACCCGCTCCCCAGCAGTTGGCTCCCCCCATCCTCTGCTAACTCCTCTGCTTCCCTTCTTACCATTCTTCCTCTCCTCCCCAAACAATAGACCACGTGGCGGACGCCATCAAAGACTGCCACACATCAGTTGTCAGCTGTCTCACTCTGCCTCTCCTTCTCACATTCCGCCCGTGCCTGTCTGAAACTCTGCAAGATACAACATACCTACCTAACGTCCCCATTTCCCCTTCATCTTATCAAAGTTATTCAAACTGTGTCTGGCTTTTTAATCGGGTCCACCTATCACCTTTAGCCTAACAATTTTAAAGAAATGTCAGACAAACCAAAGCAGTAGTAACAGAATGGACATGCATACACCACTAAAAAAAAAACTAATCAAGCCAACCCCTACCAACCTAGGAGTGTATTCGTACATGAATATCTTAGTGGTTTTGTCTGTCATAGTAAGAAACCAAGGGATGCCATATTTTCTTCCTGCAGTCCTGCAGTCCTGCAGCTTTTCTTTAAAAATAAATCTAATTCTCTTCAAATGTAGAGTATCTGTTCACTCTGTTAGCCAATGTTCTATGTAGTTTAATCTTTAAGCAGTGCAACCTGTGTAAGATTTTGAATTGAATTAAGCAATGTTGGGTGCTGATGGGGCATTCATGAATGTTCTCCAAGCACTCGAGAAACTAGGGTGTCCATAATTACACTGTCCATTTTAGGAACGCACAAGCTTTGTAATCTTGCGAGAGTTGGCAAACCTTTCAAGGAAACTCTCTAACTTGTCTGGTTTGGCCCTCTCAAAGTTGGGAAGGTGCGTTTTAACATAATCTCTAATCTGAAGGTAGGTGAAAAATAGATTTTTTTGGCAAGCTGTACCTCTGGTGGAGTTGCTGCAAGGAAGAAAAGGCGAAGGGGGGCAAAGGTGGGGTTCGCTGTATAGGGAGCAGAAATGACATTGTACAAAGCTTTAAATTATTTTTCAGTTGTCTCCATATCCAAATTGTGTTGTAAATAATATGGTTATTTTTAAAGTAGGCTTTGCTTACAAATACAAGTGATAAAATAACTGCTCTAATAGACTGGCAGACAGTCCTCACGTTCCATCTCTAACCCATCACAGGATAAAAGGGAATCATCTAGCCAGTATGTTATAGTGCGAATTCCAGTTGCCCAGTAATATCACTTGAAGTCAGGCAGTGCCAGCCCTCCAGAGGTTTTATGTTTACAAAGATGATTCTTTTTTATTTTGTGGGCTTTGTAATTCTATCCAAAAGAGAGGATAATAGTCTAGTTTTGTAAAGAAAGACTTAGTGAGGTATATAGGTAGATTTTGGAAGAGATAAAGTATGTGGGTGAGAAAAATCATCTTAACACCTTTAACTCTCCCCAGCAAAGAAATTGGAAGAGTCCTCCAAAATATTATATTACATTCAAGTTTGTTTAGTAGAATGGGAAAGTTGGCTTTGTAAAGAGTGCTGTACTTCCTGGTGACCACCACCCACATAAATCTTGGGATGTTTTGGCAAGTGATTCTATAACTAGGGCACAGTGGACATCCCTGCCTTGTGCCCCAGCTGAAATGAGATAGAAAGAGTCCAGTTATTAAGTGTTCTAGCACAGGGGCTGGTATATAATATCTTGACCTAAGACACAAAACTTTTCACCACAATGGAATTTCTGCAGAACTGCAAATAGATACAGCCATTCAACCTGGTCAAATGCCTTTTTGGCATCCAAACTGAGGGTAATGAGGGGAGTCCCAGAGAGAGTGCATGATATTAAAAAGGCGCCTGAAATTGTGGAATAAATTTCTGCCTTGAATAAACCCGGTTTGATCAGGGTATATCAGCTTACTCATATAGACATTAACGTTTTGGCCAAAATATTTTGGTCTATGTTTAGCAGAGATCGGTCTATATGAGCCCACTTCCTAGAGCTGGGCGGTATAACCAAAATTCTATATCATGGTATTTTTCAAAAATATGACGGTATCACCATGACCTGAATGTGAAGCTCAGCTAATTCACAAAGTTGAAAAACTGTTTCATGTTTGTCGGGAAGTAAAACAAACTAGATGAGCTGTTAAATATTAAATATTCTCACTGGGTTGCTTCCTTCTCCTAACAATGAACTTTTTCCTTGTGATAATTAAAACCGTAACACAATTTTTTTGATCGGGCTACTGCTTGAAGGCTGAGCCGGTTGTAAACTTTTAAGGATGTGGAGAGGCTGGCGGCAGCCTCCGCTGCTCGTCAAGAACACTGAGAACGAGACGTGCTTTCAGGTCAGAGTCTCAATAAGCCTCATAAACATCACTAAATTTGCTGGTAGTTACTTTTTAAAAGGTACTTAGAGGTCTGACAACTCCCAAAATAAAGCGACATAGTCTCTAAGTTAAGCAACACTGACATTGAGCACTTTGTGCTAACATTTCCTGTGGCTTTCTGTGCAGATTCTCAGTCATCCAGGTAAAGTTGTCTGAAGACTGAGTCATGGCAACTGGACTTATTTCTTTCAAGTAGAGACGTTTCATTCTGCATCCACAGAACTTTATCAATCCCCCATTAAACCACACTTAACGAACCACTTAATGGGGGCAGGAGGAGCTGCCAGGGGTGGGGCTGTTACATCTACCCACACTCACCCCCTGCCTTTGTTTCACTTAATGAGCTTATTCAAGGTAGGTGTGAGGTGAAACCAACCTGGAGGATAAATTTGTGGTCACTAGCCAACTTCCCTCAGATTGATAAAATTCTGTGGATGCAGAATGTAACGTCTATGCCGTGTACATGTTATGGTCGTCTATTTTAAGTGCATGTGGTTAAGTACTGTAGAGAAATATGTTTTAAGGGTTTTGTAACTGTTTCGTAATTGATACTGTTGTGTGCATTTTTAGGACAAATAGTCCTACAATATTACCCAAAATAAATAAAAACTCTGAACCTAGACATTCATTTCCGTGCCACCCCAAAGATGACGATGGTCTCTGCCTGGCCACCCCAAGAAAAAAAGTCGGGCTCCGCCACTGTAAACAGGTCTAAATTTGTTCAATCCTAGCGTGAGGAAATGCATCTTTGTGAGTCACTTAGTTAGTTTACGATAGTGTACACAGAATCTCAAATGCCCTTCCTTCTTCCTCACCAGCACAATGGGTGCAGCTCGGGACAGCTCTCCATAATAACACCCTGGTCCATCATTACTGTGATCAAAGTTTTCATTTTTTATACGTGGAGGGTGGTAAGGGCAGATATCTCTCTAGTGTATGCAGCATTCCCTGTGTGAATGTTGTACCAGGTCTGTTCATCCAAAATCCTCATCATGCTTTGCAAACAAATTTTTCTACTTCAGCAGAAATATACATAACTCTTCTTGTAGCTGTTCAGACTAATAAGTTAATTCTCTCACCTCTTCAGACAGCTCTGTAGCCACAGGTTGATTGTTGCCACATCTACCAAGGCCACTTTAACAGGCAGAACCAGCTCATGGGGCCCATATATGACAAAATAATTGTCTGCGTTAATGAATTAATGTCCAAGCATTTTGACATTTTTATCAGTTTATGAGAGAAAACACATTAAGGTTACACAAACCCAGTTTAAACTTTTGATTACATTGTCTTCTTCACCAGTCTTCCAAATCCAACATATTGGCACAAACACTGAATACACACAAAAACATTTCTCTTTTAGTCCAAATAAAAATTTCTAGACTAGAAAGAGACAGAGATTTTTGTGATTTAAATGGCTTCAAATTGATCTCATGTGTAGTTTGTCTCTTTTTAAGACAGCCTGCTGTTGGCCAGATTCACATTGTATAATTTCAAATCCTCTCAGACTCGATTCTGCTTCTATCTCTGTGTCTGGGTCAGCAACATCATCTGTCTTGCTCAGCTTTTTCTGTCATGTTACTATAAAGATCCTACACACAAAACTGTCAGGTTGGTCACAGAGTCGCAGCATTGTTTTTGGAAGCATTTTGTTAAATGCCTAATTTAAATTTAATTTATATTAATTTTCCAGGTCTAGTGTAAATAATCCTGTATGATGGGACCAAATCAAAGTATTCTATAGCTTCACAAAATGTATTGGACCAATAATGACATTCAAAGTATAGACTATTATATTCCAGAGATCCTGTAGCAATTCACGTTAGGACAATGCGCTATAATAACCACTATAAATGTGCCAATGTTTTCTAAAACAATTTTACTATTGTCCACCAATGAGATGTTAAATTAGCCATTAAAATAACAATAAGACATGCAGTATAACATACATGTCTATAGGGGCAAGTTTACTTAATGTGCAGTCAATTAAAGTATTCTTGAGAACCTTTTTTAATGGGTCATCCTGGGGGTTCTCTTTCTGGTGGGCTGTGCCCGGAACACCTTACCAGGGAGGCGTCCAGGAGGCATCCTAATTATATGCCCGCGCCATCTCCTCTTGATGCAGAGGAACAGCGACTCTACTCTGAGCCCCTCTCGGATGACTGAGCTTCTCACCCTATCTCTAAGGGAGAGCCCAGATACCCTACGGAGGAAACGCATTTTAGCTGCTTGTATTCGCAATCTCGTTCTTTCGGTCACTACCCACAGCTCGTGAACATAGGTAAAGGTTGGAATGTAGATTGACCGTTAAATTAAAAGCTTTGCCTTTTGGCTCAACTCTGTCTTCACCACGACAGACCGATACAGAGCCCGCATCACTGTGGACGCTGCCCCGATTCGCCTGTCAATCTCCTGCTCCATTCCACCCTCACTCATGAACAAGACCCCGAGATACTTAAACTTCTCCATTTGGGGGAGGGTTGGGGCAACATTAATTCTCAGAGGACACTCTCAGGAAGCCACATTCCGCTTAGCCTGTCAGTACCTATCATCTGCGTCCAGAGCCCCATTGGCCAAAAAGGCCCGGTAGGACTCCTTTTTAGCTTGATGGCATCCCTCACTGCTGGTGTCCACCAACGGGCTTGGGATTTGCCAGCATGACAGCCACAGTTCTGGTCAGCGGCCTTGACAATGGAGGCATGGGACATAGTCCATTCAGACTCAATGTTCCCCACCTTCCTCGAGATATGGTTAAAGCTTTGCCGGAGGTGGGAGTTGAAGCTCGTACTGACGGGACTCTGCCAGACGTTCCCAGCAGACCAGAACAGAAGGCCGAATGCCGCCTTCAGGCATAAATAAATTTTATTATGTTCAGAGGAAATGTTATGGAAGAGATGAAAAGATTAAATAGTTAACGGAAGCAAGGGCACCTGGACGGGGTAGTAGTATATAGTAGAAGTATATTAAGCAAAAACATACTGAACATAGTGTTCTAATTTTGATTTATTGTACAGCTCTAAGTGCTTTGTCCCTTACACTGCTTACACTGATCTGCTTGTACTTACATGTACTTTTATCTTGCCTTATCACCAAATTTTCCCTCCCTAAACTTGTTATATGGCTAAGGTGTATGCTTTTATTAAAATATTGCTGGTGTATAAATGTCGCTATGTGTATCTAATATTCCACAGTAGCAAAGTCATAACTTCGAAAAAAACTTGAGAAAATAAAAAATGTAAGCAATGCTGAATATTTGAATCTGCACTATTTACTTTTCTCATACTGGAAATGAAGCACACTTTATTTGCCAGCAGAGAGCTGAACAACATTCAGGCAATCAGCGCCTTGCAGGAAGAAGACAGACACCATAGCAACAGCAGAAAGTTTGAGAAGTTGTGAGCTGGGAGTAGTGATGGCAGCAGCAGTGCTTGTGTTGAGTCGTTGGACTGGAACAGATATACGTTAATTGGAAGTAAATCTGACAGCTCCGGGGGAGAAATGAGCTACGGCATACAGAGGGGGGAAGTAACACCATCACCAGACACCTATACCCAGAAATATATTAAGCAGTAAGCTCCTAGATCTGAAGAGGGTACTTCAAACATCTTGTCCTTATTATGTATTTATTGTTTGTATTATAGCCTATGTTTCTGCACAGTTTGTACACTGAGTATGAGAAAGATGAAGGGGGTGCACCCAAGGTCTGCATTTATATTTCCAGAGAGGTTTAGTTTCTAAAAAAATAATTTATCAAGTCATTTTATTTGCTTTACCTTTGAACTTCACACACAGCTGGTGATTCTAATCAGGAACAAACGGAATAAAATAGTGATGCTTTCGCACTGGAGACGGACAGGAGAAGGGGGGCGTGGTGGTGGTGCTGGTGGGTTGGGGCGGAGAGGTTTGAGCAGGGGAGGGCAGGCATGCTGCTGAATGAAAGGGGCGCTTTAGAGTTTTCAGGTCGGCCTGAGTGTTTTTGAAGCTGACAGCTTCCCCTGGCATCTGAAAGAGCACAGTGGGAAGTCAGTGGGAAAATATGGGCTATGAAAGATGGAGAGGGTCCTGCATTGAAGCCTGCTGCCAGGAAAGCTGAGATAAAAGCATGGGGACATAATACAGATATTTTAGAGATGTGTGGACCTCATTTTAGAAGAATGACTTAAAATAATGAATTCATCGCAGCAGTGATTATTTCTCAATGTTACTGAAGAGGGAAACATGAACATATAAGTAAAGCTTATGTTAGTGAGGAAATGTGTTCTATAAAGGATTGTTAACAAAGTAGAATGTTCAATTACAAGACTTAGTTGTAGTTGAAAAACTTGGCAATGCTAAAATGTCAGCTAACATTAGCTAACGTTTTTTAGCCAGTAAAATGCTCATCAGCTGCAGACAGCAGGTTCAGAAGGATCCTTGTTTATATGTGTGTAAGTTACCAAGTGTTATAGTAGTTATATCAACAGAAGTCAATCATCAGCTACACTGATCTTCCTGATGTATCTGACATGAATACAGCTCTCCAATGCACTGTAACTACACAAGTAATGCTGTGTTCACAGACACGCAGAAACGTGGAAAATGTGACTGTCTAACTGTACCAAAAGACTTTATTAATTGTAACGTAATCTAACGTAAATGTCTCCCCAGTGTTCATTTTATCCTCTCCAAGCACTTAAACATGTTGTGTAAGAAACTGTATTTCATAAAGTTCCCACGCTACCTGAAGGCAACATGTACATGAAACTGTAAAAAAAATAAAATCTGAATCTGAAAATTTTATTTAAGAAATATTCATTCAAAGAAAAAAAAATAAATTGTATACTTAAAAAAATATTTAAACTCATATTCAAATTGAAAAACCTTTGTTTTTGTTTTGTTACTATGTTTTTCAGGATTCAGCAGCAGTGCAGTAACTTTCAGTTTCAAAGTTTTGCTTTTCATTTACAATTTTGTTTTTCAGTTACAGTTTTGTTTTTCAAATTGACAAAACTAATGGCCCCGTAATAGCACCATAATCACGTACATATATTCTGGTTTATATTATATATTCAGCAATAAACAGTGAAATGTTCCAAACGTTTGGTGCATGATTACTTCAGCAGTCTTAGAAATACCTCCTAGTTAGCAACTCTCATGGAATGAGTAACTGTAGCATATTTTAATTACTTCTCTTGATCTTTTTTGTGGGCACCCTCTCAGTAACTGGTTGAGCACAGCACGGAGTTAAGGGTGTTTTCACACCTTAGTTTGTTTGCTTTTCCTCTTGGTTCGGTTTCACACAGGGAAAAATCCAACCGAACCAAAATGCATCACTTTAAATCATGTGAGCACGTCCTCTCTGCTTATTGGTCAGATGTGTCTGCTATGGGAACAACAAAAGTAAATACAGGAAGTAGATCCTGTTTCTTGGACCACTGTATCTTTCTATGACAGGCAAGACAATTAAATGACGAATATTAATGAGGGTCAGTTGTTCTCCCGAGGATTGTTTATTACGTAAAATCACTAGCACATTCATCCGACCAGATGTCTGTGAGACACTGCACGTTCTCACAACATCACTTTTGTCCACAATTCATCCTGCAGCCCACACCTGAAGTCCACACATGATTCCTGGAGTGGAGACCAGGACGCAGAGTCGCAGTCTTACACGCCTCTCTGCAGCTTCCTTACTGCTGTCACCCCCCAGAAAACTATCTCCGTCCCAAAAAGACTGGTTTGCTCCCCATTCATCTAAATTATATATATTAACAAAAGAGGACTGATTCATATGAACTTAATAAAAATAAAAACTACCAACTATCAACCCCAGACCTAAACACAGTTATAACTCATTTGAGAGCCTCACTCTTAGTCTTTCAGATCTAAACTGGAAAAGTCAAAATAACAGTTTTGTTATAGTATACTGTCCTCCTGCCCCTTACTCTGAGTTTTTATTTGAATTCTCGGACTTTCTATCTGATTTAGTTCTTAGTAATTTGAATAAAGTTCAAAATGTAATGTAATCACACCCTCGACCTTGCTCTGAATTATGGAGTAGAAATTAATAATTTAATAGTTTTTTTCTCTTTTTCAAATCCCTTTGTTGTCTGACCATTTTTTAAAAATATTTGAATTTACTACATCAATTAAGAAGAAAATCCACTACAGTACATGTTTAGCTGATAATACTGTTACCAAATTTATGGAAATGATTCCATCATCCTTTAATCCAGTGACATGTACCTACACAGAGGAGGACAGTAATCCTAACTTTACTCATGTACAGGTCGATGATATTGTTAATAATGCTGCAGCTTCACTGCACACTATACTTGATACTGTTGCTCCTCTGAAAAGGAAGGTAGTTAATCAGAGGAGGTAAGCTTCTTGGTACAATTCACAAATCCGTAGTTTAAAGCAGACATCACGAAAGCTGGAAAGGAGGTGGCATTCCACAAATTCAGATGAATATTGCTAAGCCTGGAAAGACTGTTTAATAAAGTATAGAAAAGCCCTCTGTAAAGCTAAAACCACATATTATTCCTCATTAATTGAGGCAAATAAGAACAACTCCAAGTTTCTTTTCAGCCCTGTAGCCAGGCTGACAAAAAGTCATAGTTCTGTTGAACCTACGATTCCCTTATCTCTCAACAGCAATGACTTTATGATTTTCGTTTCGATTGATCAGATCCTCCCTGCAATTGATATGGATGGACTCACTTGTCCAATAGCTCTAGATTTGTTTGTAAGACCTTGGTCTTACGTAGACTGCTTCTTTCCTGTAGATCATGCAGAGGTAATCTCAATAATTAACTGATCTAAATCTTTTACATGTTCCTTAGACCCCATCCCGACTAGACTGCTCAAGATGTTTTACCTTTGATCAGCACGTCCATTTTAGAGCAGATAAATCTATCTCTATTAACAGGCTATGTACCACAGGCTTTTAGGGTAGCTGTAGTAAAACTTCTACTCAAAAAACCTACTCTTGATCCAGGGGTTTTAGCCAATTATGGACAGATATCGAATCTTAACCTTTATCTCTAAAATCCTTCAAAGAGGCAGTTTCGAAGCTGTCACGCCTTACACCCTGGTCTGCCTTCCTGGTTCCTTGGTTCTCTTTATTGCTCAGTCACTTTGGTCACGCCTTCGTTTCACCTTCACCCCCTCACTGATTATTCCCGAGGTGTCCCTCATTCCCTCATTAGTTCACTTGCTATATAACACCTTGCACTGCTCACCATCTGTCGGATCATTGTTGTCTGCGCCTGCCCTGATTGTCACCTGTGTGTCTTCCCATGGTTTATTCCTCACTCCTCAATGCATTGTTACCTTATACCTGTGTTTAGCCAGCTGGATACCCTTTTTTAGGTCTCTCCGGGCAATGCTGTATGCCAATCTGTCACCTGACCTGTAGGCAGCATCACGGGCTTTGAGCGGGGAGCGCACTGAGCTATACATCCAGGGTTTCTGGTTTTCCCAAACAAAATACAATACAAATACAAATACAAATGCCCACCGTCTGCCGGCAACGCTACGCTAGTCCTAGTGCTAGCAGGCTCGCTGTCTGGCCTGAGGTTAATGCTATCTGGGGTGCCCGTCATGTCT
>JAUYWH010000008.1:22143392-22163274 GCA_034779795.1 Ctenopoma multispine | reverse complement strand
AGATAAGTTCAATTGGAGGTGTCGCTCAGACATCCACGCAGATATGTCTGAGAGACAGGCCGAAATTTTAGTTGAAACAGTGCTATCTTCCGGTGGGACATCAGATAGAGTTGAGTGTCGTCGGCATAGGAGTGGTAGGAAAAGCCATGGGATTGGATGACATGACCATGTGAGCGAGTGTATAGTGAGAAAAGAAGGGGGCCGAGGACAAGGTACTACCGGCAGATAATGGAAGTGGCTGACATCGAGAAATCCTACCAGTGGCTGGACAAAGCTGGACTGAAAGACAGCACAGAGTCACTAATCATGGCAGCACAGGAACAAACTCTAAGTACAAGATCAGTAGAGGCTGGGGTCTACCACACCAGGCAGGACCCCAGGTGCAGGCTGTGCAGAGATGCCCCTGAAACAATCCAGCACATAACAGCAGGGTGCAAGATGCTAGCAGGCACGGCATACATGGAACGCCATAACCAAGTGGCTGGCATAGTGTACAGGAACATCTGTGCTGAGTATGGGATGGAAGTCCCAAGGTCAAGATGGGAGACACATCCAAAGGGGGTTGAGAATAATAAGGCTAAGATCCTGTGGGGCTTCCAGATACAGACTGATAAACTGGTAATGGCTAACCAACCGTACATAGTAGTTGTGGACTAGCAGAGGAAGAAGGCCGCAGTGATAGATGTAGCAATCCCAAGCGATGGTAACATCAGGAAGAAGGAACATGAGAAGCTGGAGAAATACCAAGGGCTGAGAGAAGAGCTAGAAAAATGTGGAAAGTGAAGGTAACAGTGGTCCCAGTGGTAATTGGAACACTCGGGGCAGTGACGCCCAAACTGGGAGAGTGGCTCCAACAGATTCCAGGAACGACATCTGAGATCTCTGTCCATATATATATATATATATGTTGCAAAATTGAATACCTCCTATTAAAAGGCTTAGGAACAAAGCTAAATTTTTAGACTATCAAATTTGAATAAACAAAAAAATAATGACAGGTTAGTGTAATTGTTCTTTAAACAGGCAATTTGAATATAAAATGGTATTACGTAACAAAGAAACCCATTGCTTTCCAAAACAGGTGTACTCATTTAAGCTGAACACTGTGTATATGTGTATACATACATATATATATATATATATATATATAGATATACTGTATATACTGTAGATATATATATCCATCTATATATGTATGTATATACATATACATACAGTATATATGTTTTGTAAGAACTTAAACCTTACACTGTAAAGTGCCTTGAGATTACTTTGTTGTGATTTAGTGCTATATAAATAAACAGAATTGAATTAAATTGAAATGACTTGAAATTATTAAAATTAATTGAATTGGACATTCCTAAACATAGACAGCATAGATATGAAGTAGGAGTGGGCAATATATCGAATATGCTCGATGTATCTCGACTTGTTCCACGTGCAATATAGTAAATTACTATATCGTGACTATCGAGTAAAAATTATAACGTTACATAAATAGACAGCATGTACTTCGCTTTGACTTTCGCATCTCTGCCCTCTCACTGCAGACAGCTCACTGCCCTGCCCATCCAGAAAACTTTTCTAGCAAATGCTCATTTATACTGCAATAACAGCAGATGGAAGCAAACTCGCAGAGAGAGGAGTAAAAGCCCAAGCAAAACCTCTAGAGCAGAGGTCCAAAACCAATGGCACTGGTCCGTGGGTCATTTGGTCGCAGAGAAAGAAAATAATTGTTTTATTTCCATTACAAACGGAGACCGGAATCTTCCAGTTTTTAAAATAAAATAATGTTCAGTTTTTTTCAAAATAAAAGACTGGCAGAGTCTGCCATCTGATTATTCAATCACATAGAAACCTGACAGTCTGTGTGTGGCAGCCAATATGGGCAGGGAAAATGTTTTCCTCATCAGTTGTTTTATCAACTGATTGAACACAAATTAATGGACAAAGAACATGAAGTGATTTGCACAGTTTCAGCTCTTCTTTAAGTTTCTGAGCAGCTGGTTTTGGAGCGAGCGTTAGTGGCTAACTGGGTAATGTAAGCAGGTCCAGCCAACAGGACCGGGTTCTACAACGACCACCAGGCCCAGCCAACAGGCCAAATCACTAGGCCAAGCTGCCACGCCCGATCCAGACCCCAGCCACACACAGCTTTCACAGCAGCACTGGGAAGCTTTTGAAGATGAAAACTGGACTATTAATACCATATATCCGTCACCAGACTAAGCCCATCTACCGCTGGTACATTTAATAAAACATCGGCATGATAAGCCAAAGGGCCTGAACCAGAATCCATTAGCAGCCTCCAGGCCTAGGCCTCCATTTTCTACCATGTGGGCTTTTGTTTGTCTTGATTTCAGCCACATTAGCCATCATGCCTCCCAAAAAGCATCAAGCAACTGCTGAGGAGCTGGAGGAGATAAAGCTCTCACTGAATTTTATTACTAAAGAGATATCTAAGATAGTTAAACAGCACATGGTACTGATTGACTTAGTAGAAGTCATGAAGGAACTGAAAGCAAAAATTATTGAGAAAGACAAAACAATAAATAGACGGGTGGATGAACTAGAACAATACACAAGAATGGAGGAAGTCATTGTGAGTCATTGTGCACCGCTTATATGCTCGAGTAACAGCAAATGCTGAAAACCAGGATGGTGGGATGCACGAAGAATCAAATACTCTTGAGCAACAAGTGTTACATTTCTTTGACTTTAAAGGTGTTGATGTGGACTGTAGGGCTATTTCTGCTTCATGTGTTGCCTAGAAAAGATAAAAATGCAAAACAGGCTATTGTTATGAGGTTTATGAGCAGAAAAGCAAAAATGTATCTACTTCGACAAACAAAAAAACTAAGAGGATCAGCAGTGTATATAAATGAACATTTAACAAAGAAAAATTCTGAAATAGCAAGGCAAGCCAGGGCTATCAGGAAACAAGGAAAAATACAGTCAGCATAGACAAGGAATTGTAAGGTATGTATAAAACTGCTCGGTATGCCAGAAGAAGCAAAAGGGTTACTGATAAGAGACATTGAGGAGCTGGAAAAGTTTAAATGATAAATCCTCAACCCAAAATAGTAGCTCATTAAATAGACATTTTGTTTTTCTCCTTTTTTGTTCTTTTTTGCTTTGATATTTATTGTCAATACATCTGATGAGTTGCATATTTGATAAATATCTTTCTTCATCTAAAGATGAAGACAGGACTATAAATGCTTTAAGTCAAACAGAACTGAAAACATTTGTAATCACCAAACATCAACAACAAAATAATTTAGATGAGATAGACCTTGACAATAATTACTTTAGTCATATAAATAATGAGTGTTTTTATTATGGAGAACAACAGCTAAACTTAACAATGAAGACAGATCAGTCATTATCAAGTCTCTATGTAAACTTTGAGCATTAAAGGATTTTCTTAAACAGTTTAAGACCCCTTTTAGCATTATAGCTATATCAGAGACGTGGGTCAATGATGGGAAAGGTACAGATTTTGATTTAGACGGATATGAGATGTACATTCAAAATAGAAAATGTAAGAATGGAGGAGTAGTATATCTGTATGTTGACAGAATTTTAAGAAGTAAAATATTACTAAGTATGACAATGACAGTAGATGAAGTAATGGAGAGTTTAACAATCAAGATTAAAATGGCGGATAAAGCGGTAGATAATGGATGGATGGATGGATTAAAATGGAAAATCAAGTGAATATATTAGTTAGCTGTATATATAGAGCACCAGGATCTGATATGGATAAATTTAAAACCTGTATAGAGAAGATGTACTCAAAAACTGACCAAAACAATATTTTCATTTGTGGGGACTTTAACATAGACCTAGATAGAAGTCAAAACTGCATAAACAAACTGAAGAATTCTTGGATATGATGTATAGTTTAACCCTGTTTCCAAAGATCACAAGACCAACAAGAATAACGATGCACTGTGCAACCTTAATAGACAATATTTTTACGAATTATATTGAACAAAATATGGTAAGTGGCATACTAATAAATGACATTAGTGATCACTTATCTATATCTGTACATTTTTACATCAGTAATGGGATTAAGGGAAGTATGTGCCAAAGAAAATCAGGGAAGGATAACTGTAAGAGATTACGAACGGATGATACAATCACTGCATTTAAAAATAATTGGATGTCACATGACTGGGATACTGTCTATAGAGAGGATGATGTGGACATAGCATATAGTAAATTCATTCATATATTCAAATCACTTTACAATAAGAATTGTTAAATCAAAATAATAGAAGCTGTAAATATAAAAATCACCCATGGCTAAGCAAAGGATTATAAAATGCTTGTAAAAACATAAATTCTCTTTATAGAAGTTTTATTAAGCTACGAACTAAAGAATCAGAAATTAGATATAAAGTTTATAAAAACAAATTAACTGAAATAATAAGAACTAGTAAAAAGACATAATATAAGAAAATGCTAAATGAGAATAAGAATAAATTAAAAGGTGTCTGGGACATATTAAACAACCAAAGAAAAGGTGGGGCAAAAAAAATGATATATCCTGAATATTTTACTGATAACCAAGGTGATACTTATCATAGAATCAAGGTAGTTAATAGCATGAATGATTTTTTTGTGAATGTGGGACCAGAGTTGGCAAGAAATATTTCTGACCAAGGAAGCGAGACAATGAGTGAAAATTTGATGAAAAATCATCCTGATTCAATATTCCTCTCAGCAGTGGATAAGTTGGAGATTAAATCAGTTGTTATTGAGTGTAATAACAAAATCTCTACTGACCGTGATTATTGATCACGTGATATTGATATGGTGTTAGTTAAGAGTTATTGATGGTATTCTAAAAAAATTAACTTACATGTATAATTAATCCTTTGAAACTGCTTTATTTCTTCAGAAAATGAAAGTAGCCAAAGCAATACCAAATTTTAAGCAAGGAAATAAACATTTATTTAACAACTACAGGCCATTTTCAAAAATCCTGGAAAAACTGTTTAACAGTAGACTAGAAAATGTCTTAAATAAATATAAAATACTAAACCATAGTCAGTATGGATTCCGAGAAAAGAGTACAACAACACTTGCAATAATGGAAGCAACTGAGAAATTATATTTTACATAAAGGAAAATATGCTATTCGTGTATTCATAGATTTTAAGAAAGCATTTAACACAATAAATCATTCAATTCTTACAAACAAGCTGCAAAGGTACGGCATTAGTGGAGTGGCAATGGACTGGATTACCAGTTATTTATCCAAGAGACAACAGTATGCGAAAATGGATGATGTCACGTCAGAGTGTATGGAGATTGCTTGTGGTGTCCCCCAGGGGTCAGTATTGTGTCCTGCTTTATTTAATATGTATATAAATGACATATTTCAAGTTTCTAAAATTCTAAAACTGATATTAATTGCTGATGATACCATTTTGTTTCATTCTGGAAATGATTTCAATGAAATAATTAATATTATGAATGATGAACTAAGTAAACTGAAAAAAGTGACGAATAATAATAAATTATCACTGAATATAGAAAAGACTAAGGTAATGATATTTGGTAATTATGAAAATAAAGAGGATGTATGTATAAAAATTTATGATGTAATTATTGAAAATGTTAAAGAAATCTAATTCTTGGGTGTGATACTAGATAAGAAACTCAGTTGGAAGCCCCACATCAGACACATACAAACCACAGCAGCAAAAACATTGCAATCATAAATAAATTGAAGCAGCTGTTGGATTATAATTCACTCCACATTCTGTATTGCTCACTAGTTCTGCCATATTTCACTTATTGTATAGAGATCTGGGAAAATAATTTAAAAAATGCAATATACCCACTATCAGTACTGCAAAAAAGGGTGACACGAGTCATTCACAAAGTTGGGTATTTGGATCATACAAATTCTCAGTTTTTACAGTCACAATTACTTAAACTTCAAGACCTGGTCCACTATTACACATCACAGATTATGTTTCAAGCTAGCAAATACTTATTGCCAGTTAACATTCAAAATTTATTCAACCAGAGCGATGGAGGATATCACTTATGAGGCAACACAAAATTCAAAATGCAAAGAGTAAAAACCACTAGGAGGAGTTTTTTTGTGTATGTGGAATGAAAATGTGGAACAGCCTGGAGGACGAATACAAGCAATGTCCAAATATAAACATATTTAAATCATCTTATAAGAAAATAGTATTCAATGTATAAGAAAATAGGGGCCAGTGACATTAACTATTATTATTTTGTGAACTATAATATTGTCACTATCATTTTTTGTTATTGTTATTAGAAGTAGTAGTAGTACATTACAGAAAAGATACATATGATAGGTACTTGTTAGTAATAATATATTTATTACTGTTATTATTAGATGTATTACAGATGTAATGATCCTGAGATGTACATTATTTATGTACATGGTTTATTTGAGGTAGTTTTGTACTGTGTGACAAGGGGGTGGGATTAAATAAGCACTGGTGTCTTCCCACTCCCTTTGGGCAAAGACTTTTTTTTCCAATCAATCAATCAATCAGCAGTCTCTCTCACAGTGCTGAGATGGAAAGTGGTCGCACAGAAAATGTGTTGCAGCACAGGTACTGTTTAGTTCATGTGCATATTTCATAGCAGATATGTGGTGAGCCACTTTGCCTCCAGTGTTTGTGTTTGTTTACCTGCCATATGGTTACACAAACACTTTAAACATGCAGACAGAACTTGGCAGATTTTTCATCCTAAAGCTCTGAAAAATTACTACTCTGCCCTGTATCAGGATACATCTGCCAATTTTTTCTCAATGCTTATAAAAATATTTAGTTTGACCTACTTAAATATTAATAGCAACATTTTCTGGCTGCAAAATTTAATTTCTATTGACAAAAGTCATGATAAGTTTATTATTTTCAATTTTTAGTGCAATGGAGGATAATATTTTGGTTTGCATAACGTAAAGAGACAGTAACCAACATTAAAAAAAAATTCAAATAGACTATGTATAAAGAAGTTAAAGACAAACGTTATTAGCCCCAAGGAACTATGGAACATTCCCCTAAAATGATGCACTCTTCAGGCCCCAAACTGTATTCCAGGCGAAATTACTGTTTGGCACCCCCCTGTTGCATTCCCCACCTAACCCTAATCCTACCCCCAACCCCTAATCCTTAACCCTAATTTAATTAAATTTTTAGAAAGTCCAGACTGCTCCCACAATATGAAGACAAAAGTTGCAGTATAGGTTTAACTCAAAATGGTGTGAAGGTCAGTGAATACTTTGTACTTGTATTTGGAAACCAGTAATAAACTTTAAAGTAGCACTAAAATCTTATCCAATGTCTCTGATAGCTTCTAGAGACTTCTGCAAATATTTTCTCAGTGCATCTGTCCAGGACAAATGTAGAGTAGATTTACCTGTTACTGTACAGTATAAGCTAAACATGTAGCTGCAGCAGACAGAGACTACTTTATGTGACAAAAAATATTATATAGTTATGACCAATGCTGCTGATCTCACAATAGACAAAGAATCTTTGAATAACTGTTCACTATCATGTCTAATTCTCTGTTGTATTAAATATGTATGGCGAGCTCATATTATCACAGCTGATAAATTGGCAAATGTCTTTGAGGTTTAATACAGTCTTTCAATATGCTCCCTTGCTCTCTTTTTCTCACTCTTTAATATATTTTTCCATATTTCCCCACTTATTCCCGGGCTTTGTCGCTCTGTCAGGTGGAGTGTGTGTTTGTTTGTGTGTGTTACGTGTGTGGGGCGGGGTTATTTCACTTTATTGTGGAGAGCTGGTAGAGAATCATGAGAGGTTCATACAGGTAGCAAAGCACAAATAAAAAACTATACTTTAGAAAACAAGCTCCAAAACCTGCAACCGATATTTGCAAGCAACTATTTTGAGAATTGGCAGCTGCACCCTTTCCAGCAAGTGGCGCCCTAGGCAACCACCTAGTTCTCCTATGCCAAGAGCCGGCCCTGCTTAGGTCTAATTGCCAAGATATTCTGTATGTCATATTGCAAGAATATACAAGAACAGTTCATCAGGGGAACACAGTGCCATTTATGTGGGTACCAGCTCATGTTGGGTTGAAGAGAAATGAGGATGAGACAGTTGATCTATTGACAAACAGAGTCAATAGATCAACAGGTACCAGTAAGTAAAGCAGAAATTTATACAGAAAAATAGGTAGATCAAGGAAATAGGAGGTTGTTTTCAACTGAATCCAGTTAAGAGATTATATTTCAACAGCAAATTTAAATTATTATTGTAAGAATCCATCTGGGCTATGCGAGCACTGTCAAGCAAGAAGTTAGTAACATACATTATAATGGATTGACAGAGGTTTGAGCAGGAAAGGCAGCAAATGATGAAGGGCTAAGGATACAGTGATTTGAACTGAGAACATTTATGGGAATTCCTATTTCTTTAGTTGTAGTACCTGAAACAAACATGGCTAATAGGTAGATTGGCTATATCCAGAGTTTGTTTTAAAATCATTAGTTACTAGTTACTTTTTGCAGGATTAGATTGTTATTAAAATCATTATATATTAGTAATAAGTAGTAAGACTGATGTATCATATATGGATTAACTTCCTGTTACTATATAAGGCGTTAAAATTAGCTCCACCTTCACCAACTTCTGCTTCTGTTCCAGAGTCTGTAGGTAACAACAGATTTTTATGGTAATTTGAGAATTTGTTCAACAAATCTGAACTAAACTTTCACATTTATGTTTTCACCAGCATTAAATTCTATATTCTCTAAATACACTTTTTTCTTAGTGTAGTGTTTTTCCTTACTTTTGTACTAATATTTTGTGCATGTACTTTTACTTGAGTAGGAAAATGAAAAGGTACTTCTGTTTGTAGTGGAGTTTTTGTCTAGGCAAATATACTTTTACTTGAGTATTGAGTTTATGTACTTTATACACCTCTGGCTATAGCTGATCCACACCCTGAAGCAGCGTTCATGCTCCTATTACAGTGGTTGAAGAGAAAAAGTAGAAGAAGAAGAAAAAGCATTGGTGCCTGTTACCTACCCAAAGAAACCTACTACTCTCTGAATGATTTCCTGGTGGATTTGGAACTGCCTGTGTTCCTGAACTGATTCTGTGGTTTCTGTCTGTCACCTCTGTAAGTCTCGGACATGTTTGCTCAGACTGAGTTTTTCTAGTGACCACATGGTGTACACCATCTTGTATGCCTGCACTGACTCTATCAACCCCATTGCATACTTACCATTTTGTATTGAGCTTCACCTCATTCCTGAACCTCACAAGACAGCCATACAATAAGAGTCTCAGTATATTGAGTGAACGCTTGGCCTCCATTCTGATCGTGAGATCTGAGACTCCACAGCCTATATTGCACTCTGGTCATCTGTTCCTACTGACCCAACCCCTTTGCTTATTTCAATTCACCTACCCTTGAGCTAAATTAAACCTTTTAAACCTATCCTCTGATGTCCAGTCCCTTCTTGGGTCTAAAATAAAACCTCACCCATTGCAGTTTATAGTAAAATCAGACTGTAGAAATGTTTGAATGTGGCAATCAGGTAAATACATTAAAATCATAAAAACAGACAGCAGATGTTTTCCTTGTAATCTTGTTACTCATCTGTACAGTGGAACTATTACACAGGCAACGATTAAAAATGGGTTTCACATAGGACACGCATCAAATGACACAGGACGGGCCAGCATGTGTTGGCCTTAAGTGAAACATTTTATTTTCTGTTCAAAAGAGAGGAAAATATCAAATGTGACTCTAAGGTTTTTGGCTGCCAAGCTCTGAGAAATCACACATTTGTCAAGAGTTGCGGTTAACTGATTAAACTGGTGATGGTGCTGGATCGTTTACCACTTTGGGAAGTGCAGTTTATAAAATGATTTCTGTTATATCTGAGTGTTAAAAGCTGTTTAGCTACAACACCTCCACACTACATGTGCTATTCGTAATTACACATGTAGTGATTCGTATGATCTGTTGGTTCATAGGATTTATATTACAAGTGTCCCTCAAAATTATATTTGTGAAACGGATCACGTGAATTTCCGAATCTGAAATACGACTACGAACCAGAGCATGTGCATTCGTGAAAAACCCTGTGTGAGTTTATTAATTTTGAGACTGATCTGGCCTCATGAAATACCGTTTTTGTTTGATCATCGTATTTGTACAATCATTTTACCCTCTTTCATTTTATGGCTGCGTTATTTCATTAGCACAACAAGGTACAGAGCTGTTTTTTTTTTTATTCATCCTGTGCATAAACACTTTGCATGTTAGTGCACTAATGTGTCAAACAGCCAATCCAAGCAGAATGAGACACGTGATGACGCACAATGTAAACAGCGAGGGGTTTGAACGTGGAGGGATATATTCTATACTCAACAGGTACAGACACTGTTCTGCTCAGAGGTGAGTTTTACAGCTGCTCTGTAAAAATTGCATTGCAGCTAAACCTAACATGCATGTCTTTGGATGGTGGAAGGAAGCTGTAGTATCTGGAGGGAAGCCACGCAGACACAGGGAGAATGTACAAACTCCAAAGACAGTGAGGCGATGGTGCTGACCACTGTACCACAATGCCACCCAGTGCAAATGCAAATAGTTTAAATTTGTGAGTTTACTACAGCAGGAAGAGCAACAGAAATGTCGCTTGCTGACCATGCGTCAATAGATAGGAGGCATCACGAGTTCTTGCAGAAGATCCTCCATGAACAGCCTCCTGCTCCTGCTGCTCACTCAAATTAATAAAAATTTCCGTTAACCATAATTTTAATAGTATTAAACAACCTCCCTAATTTTAAGACCATTTGATGAATAAATACACATTTTGATGGCAAAAGAATTTTTTGGGGGTCAAAATGACCCCAGGACAACACGAGGGTTAAAGGAAAAAATCTGATTTGTTTGGACGTGCTGGGCTGAAAGGTCAACCTCTCAGCCTCAGTTCGCAAAAGTAACACTTTAGAGGATAAAGGCAAAGGTTGTGGCTCAATAGCACTTCAATAGCCCGGAATATCACTACCATTCTGATTACCCAAATGATTAATTAAATTGTATGTATCCTGCAATCAAACAGTGTAATCAATACAGCACACTGGCTGTAGCAAGCTCATCTTCCACTAACAAATATTAGATCAAAACCTTCTGCTGTGCACTTCACTGAGCCTACACCACGTCTCACAACTGCAGAGAGCCTGAGCGTTCTACTAGCTCTGGTGTACTGTCATTTTTAAATTAAAGAATACAGTCCTTAAGAGCTTAAAAACAATCAATGTCCTGTCCACACATCAAACAACAATTTTACTTTCAATGTTAGTTTGCATCACAAACACTTAAACCACTCCTTTAATAATACATTTCTATGCCTCACAATATATTACACTCAAAATATTATTTTAAATGTCCCACAAAATCATATCACATATATCTCTTGGTCCTTCAAAACACAAAAGGTTCAATGATCAAACAGAGCAATTACATTAAAGGAACAACTTTAACCCTCAACCCTAAGCCTAGCCCTAATTCCAGCTGCAGTCAGTACACCATTTATTAGAGGAGCCAAACATGTAGCAATCCATCTGATTCAAACTCATTTATTTAGGTTTTATCGGACCAAAGAATGCACTGCCAGCGTCCACCAGACTGCTTTTCATGTACTCTGGAAAAGTTTAATTTGCAGTTTTGTGAGCAATTACTTTCTTCTTGGATGTATATATAGATAAGCCTTGTCCAAAGACAAAATCACTCTAAACCCATCTGTCTTTCAATGCAAAATCATGTAAATGTAAATTGTGCAAGGTTTACCTTTCTGTGTGGCAACATCACTGTACGCTTTCTGTACCTCATAACCACTGCTGCAGCTTATTTTCAGTATCCTACTGATGAGCTTGTTCACAATTGCAATCCTTGCTTTTCAGGTAGTTCCATACTATTTGATGCCATGTTACAGTTGTTACGCGTGCCACCTTGCTGATGCATGATGTTTTGCTGTTGTTGACTAACATGTGTCTATCCTTCCCAGCTTTTGCTGATTAACCAGGCTCACCTGGATGTATAAAGGGTGTGAAGGAGGAGCTGTCAATCTCTCTCATTGTCCACCAAGCCACCAGCCCTTGTTGCTGTCTTGTGTTGTATTTTCTTTATGATTGATTGATTAGTTGGTCTGGGAGTCCCCGGGCCGAAATGTTTTCGGTCTTTTGTTTCTTTCATTAGATGTTTGTATGGTTAGCAGGGGAAATCAGGATCCAACGGTCCAATGTGAGACTGGTTCTGGACTTCCCCTTTGTTTTGTTTCTTTTGGCCGGGGCTCCCATTTACTTCTGTACTTGTGGTAATGATTGTCGTTATTAAATAAGTTTAGTCATACTAGAGTTATATATGTTATGGGTTTCCTTGAGCCATTGTTTGGGGCCGTAACACAGTAGACCAGGAGTTCCCAAATGTGCTCATGAAGTTAGACTTGGAAATTGGAAAATCACAGTTGCAATCACTATAGTTGCAGTGATCCTGAGTAAACTGACTTTTCCAGAACCAGGGTTGTATTTTAAGGCATATATTTTGGACTTAACCCATTTGTATGAAGGCACAACTTTTAATTTTAAATTTTTATGTTTTTATATTACATAAGGGTGAACTCAGTTTTATTGAATAAAGCAGTCTATAAACAACTGTTAGTTCTGTAGCACATTATAATCTAGTTGGACACGAAAAAATGAACAAAAAACATAAACACTGAAGAAAACTGTGAAGCCTCTAATATGTGGCATTTCATTTAGTTTTAAAATTGAAGAAAAACTTTATTTGAACACAAAACTTATTAAATGAGTAACTGAATTCACTGAAATTCCTGGCTCAGAGAATGAATAATTCAACAATGCAGATTTTGTCAGTGTTGTGCTAAGGAAAAGCTTGCCTGGCAATACAAACACTGAGATGTAAGATAAGCAAGTTGCTTTTTAAAAAATACAAGTTTTACAGAGTTTACCATAATGTTTGTTTATTACAGAAGTAGACATCAATAAATACTGTACATATGCATTGATGATGCATTGATGCATGAATAAACAATCCATCCATCCATCCATCCATCCATTATCAACCGCTTATTCGGGGTCAGGTCACAGGGGCAGCAACCTAAGCAGGGAAGCACAGACCAGACCTACCTCTCCCCAGCTATCTCTTCCAGCTCTGGGGCCTTCTCACAGTGGGACATGCCCGAAACACCTTCTGAGGGAGGCGTCTGGGTGACATCCTGACCAGATGCCCAAACCACCTCAACTGACACCTCTCCATGCAGAGGAGCAGCAACTCTACTCTGAGTCTCTCCCGGATGACCGAATTTCTCACCCTATCTCTAAGGGAGAGTCCAGCCACCCTGTGGAGAGACTCATTTCGACTGGTAAATCAAAAGCCTCGCCTTTTGGCTCAGCTCTCTCTCCACCATGATGGACTGGTGCAGAGCCCACATTACTGCGGATGCCGCACCTATCCGTCTGTCGACCTCCCGCTCCATTCGTCCCTCACTAAACTCCTCCACTTGAGGCAGCACCTTGTCCCCAACCCGGAGAGAACATTCCACCCTTTTCCGGTGGAGAACCATTGACACGGATTTAGAGATAGTGAATCTTATCCCTGCCGCTTTACTCTCAGCTGCGAACCATTCCAGTGAGAGCTGAAGATCACTGCTGGATGGAGCCAACAAAACACATCATCTGCAAAAAGCAGAGATGAGATTCTGAGGTCACCAAACAGGACCCCCTCCACCCCTTGGCTGCGCCTAGAAATTCTGTCCATAAAACTTATAAACAGAATCAGTGACAAAGGGCAGCCCTAGCGGAGTCCAACCTCAACTGGAAACGAGTCAGACTTTTTGCCAGCAATGTGAACCAAGCTCCTGCTCCTCCTGTACAGGGACTTAATGGCTCGTAGCAACGAGACCTGTACCCAGTACTCTTGGAGCACACCCCACAGGATCCCCCAAAGGACACAGTCAAATGCCTTCTCCAAATCCACAAAACATATGTGGATTGATTGGGCAAACTCCCATGCCCCCTCCAGGAACCTGGCCAGGGTGTAGAGCTGGTCCAGTGTTCCACGACTGGGACGGAATCCGCATTGTTCCTCTTGAATCCGAGATTCAACTATCAATCGAACTCTCTTCTCCAGCACCCCTGCATAGACCTTACCGGGGAGGCTGAGGAGTGTGATCACATCCTCCAGTCCCCCTTCTTAAAAAGGGGGACCACCACCCCGCTCTGCCAATCCAGGGGTTCTGCCCCCGATGTACATGCAATGTTGCAGAGGCGTGTCAACCAAGACAGCCCCACAACATCCTGAGCTTCAAGAAACCCAGGATAGACCTCATCCACTCCAGGGGCCCTGCCACCTTGGAGCTTACTAACTACCTTGGTAACCTCTGGCTCTGCTTCCTCTGAGGAAGACATGCTGGTGGGATTGAGAAGATCCTCGAAGTATTCCTTCTGTCCTCAATGACATCAGCAGTTGAAGTCAGCAGGGTCCCGCCTCCACTGTACACAGTGTTGGTGGAGCACCGCCGTTTGCCAGAAACTTCTCAGAGCCGATCGAAAGTCATTTTCCATGGCTTCCCCAAACGCCTCGCATGCCCAAGTTTTTGCCTCTGCAGCCAAGGCTGCTGCACTCTTGGCCTGCCAGTACCCTGCTTCTGGAGTCCTACTGGTCAACCAGACCCAATAGGACTCCTTCTTCAGCTTGACAGCCTCCCGTACCTGATGTGTTCTTTCCATATGGGGTCTTTTGGATAAAAAAAATACATCTGAATATTTTTAAGATAAGATACATTTTTATTGTCATTGTCACTTTTTTTACAGAGGGGCAACAAAATTGAAGGTGAAGTCGACTCAGTGTGAGGTAGAATAGTTAAAAGACAAGAAGAGCGAACAATATAAAATAAAATAAAAGTTCAAATAAAAATGGTAATAAAAAAAAGGTAATATAAATTACGCTGCAGTATATACAAAAGGAATTGCACGTGTTGCAATTTGTGTTGGGTAATTGTATAGATAAATTTCACAGGTTAATTCAAGGTCCTTTATGTCACATTGACTTAAGGTCTATTTATTGCACATTGGTGGGAAGTGATATGGAAGCAGTTTTAGGTTGCGTTTATGACCATGATTGTTTTTTGGTAAAAGCTGAGGTCATTTGTTCTGGTTGTCATTGTTCTGTATCTCCTGCCTGATGGCAAGAGCTGGAAGTGACAATGACCAGGATGTGATGAGTCCTGTGAAATGTCTATGGCTTTTTTGCGGCATTGTGAAGTGTGAATTTCTTCCAGGGTGGGGAGGATACAGCCAATTGTACTCTCTGCTGACCTGATGACCCTGTGGAGCGCTTTCCTCTCTGAGGAAGTGCAGCTGCTGTACCACACACACAGTCCATACGTGAGTATGCTCTCGATGGAACAGTGGTAGAAGGTGAGGAGCAGATTTTGGGGAAGATGGTTTTTTCTAAAGGATTCTGAGAAAATACAGTCTCTGCTGCGCCTTCTTCAGCCGCTCCTTGGTGTTGGCGCTCAGGTCAGGTCAGCCTCAAGCTCAATGCCCAGAAACCTGAACACCGGTACTCTCTGCATGTGGGCCCCGCCAATCATAAGTGGCTGGATGTAAGTTTAGTTCTTTCTGAAGTCAGCAACAAGCTCCTCCGTTTTGAGGATCTGAGGAGCAGGTTGTTGACTCTGCACCACTCTGACAGCCGCTCCACCTCATCCCTGTAGGCCAATTCACCCTCCTTGCCTGAGATTAGTCCAACCATTGTCTTATCATCTGCAAACTTTATGATCTTGTTGCAGTAGTGGGTGGGGACACAGTCGTATGTGTAGAGAGTGTAAAGTAGTAGGCTGAGCATGCAACCCTGTAACAATATTCCTTGTGGGAGGATGGTGTTAAATGCTGAGGGGAAGTCTACGAAGAGCATTCTGGTGTAACTCCCCTGCTGCTCCAGGTGGGTCAGGGCGGTGTGAAGGGTTGTGGCCACAGTGTCCTCTGTGGATCTCTATGCCTTGTAAGCAAATTAAAAGGGGTACAGGTCTGCTGGCAGGCAGTCGATGATGTGACTCCGCACCAGTTCTTCAAAGCACTTCATGATGACAGGTGTGAGTGCCACTGGGCAGAAATCATTCAGGCTGTCCATGGGGGATTTTTCGGCAGCGGAGCAATGGAGGATTTAAGGCAGGATGGGACCATGACCTGGGACAGAGACTGCTTGAAAATCCTAGTTAAGGTTTCAGCCAGTTGGTCCGCACAGTTTTTGAAAACCCGTCCAGCAACACCGTCGGGTCCTGCAACCTTCCTCGTGTTCACCTTCCTCATCACTCGCTTCACCTCATATTCTTCCACTGTGGACAGCCGGCTGCAGTGGAGCTGCTGTTGGTGTCACCTCAAAACGTGCAAAGAAGATATTCAACTCCTCTGCCAGCGAAGTGTCTCCACAGCGGTTGAGAAGTTGCTGGATCTGTAGTAGCTGATGTGCTGGACACCCTGCCACACCTGCCTGGTATTGTTGCTTCTCAGATTTTTCTCCATCCTTCCTCTGTATGCTGCCTTTGCCTGTCAGATACCTCTCTTCAGGTTCGCTCTGGCTGCACTGTAAAGTGAACCATCCCTCAGCCTGAAAGCAGTGTTCCTGGTTTTCAATAGACTCTGGACCCTACTCATCATCCAGGGCTTCCTATTTGGATAGATCCTAATGCGTCTGTCCCTGATGACAGTACTGCTGTAGTGTGGTTCTCCAGGTCTTGGTGATTGAAAATCTCCCAGTTGGTTCTCTGGAAGCAGTCCTGTAGTTGTTGCGAGGCATCTTTGGGCCATGTGGTGACAGTCCTGGTCACTGGGGAAGTATTTTTCCTGAGGGGGGTGTATGCAGGGATCAGATGTGGAATTTGTGCACCAGCTGTTATTTACATAAACGCACAATCCCCCTCCTCTTTGCTCTCTGTCCTATCCTGCCGGTGTGCTGTGTAGCCTGCTAGTTCGATAGCTGTGTCCAGCATGAGTTGATTTAATCATGTCTCCATGATCAATAGCATGCAGCAGTCTCTCATTGTCTTTTCATTTGCAATCCACAACTTCCAGTTGTCCAATTTGTTCGCCAGAGACCTCACATTTTCTATTTTTTTACACGTATTTTAGTAAAATTAAAGATTTAAATTGATGTTATCAACATTTGGTCATGCAATTGTCATGTCACATTCCCTGGTCCTTTTTCCTGGTTCTCTAGTCTCTCACTCACTCACTTTGGCCATGCCATCAGCTCACCTTCCCCTCACTAATTATGTCCAGGTGTCTCTGATCTCCTTGTTAGTCACTCCCTACTTAACACCTTGCACTGCTCACCTTCTCTGTTGGTTCATTGCAGACTGCACTGTTCATGTCAGCTTTTGTACTTATCCTCCACCCTGCTTGTCTCCACTTCATCCTCACCTTCAGCTCGTCATGATCACCTACCCTTACTTTGGACTTTTCCCCTCATGTCACTTCAGTAGGTGCTTCTGTTTTGGTCTGTGTTTATCTCCATTTACTCCCAGTTCATAGCTTACCTGTTCTTCACTCAGCCCAGCAATATTTCCTGTCTAGTTTATTTCCTCTCATTGTCCTGGTTCCCACTCTCCTGGTTCCCACTTAGTATTAATATTTAAAGTTACTGGTCATTATTTTAACTCTCTGGTTCTGGTCTGCTTATTGCTTATTATCCATTTAATCTTTGCTCCCTGACAGCAATAATGTTTGTGCTTGATATTTAACTATAGTTTATTTGCCATAGTCATGTATTGTAATATATGTTAGCACCAATAAGGATGATGCATTCACCAAAAATAGCCCAGTCAGGACACTTGTATTTGCCAGGAAGCAGCCCTAGGGAAAAATGTGTTTCTCAGTCTGGCTTTATGAGTCATTTTTGACTTGATTATTCACCTGGTCAAGGCATTCACAAAGGAAAAATAAGATAAATACACGATAAAATACACATCAAAACACATCTAAACAGAAACAAGGACAGGTTGGACTTTATCTACAGAAAATTAGTGAAGTCTTCCCTCCTCAGGTCATCATTTCAACTCCCCTGTGAATCCTGCCCTCCGCTGCTCCTCCGCCTTAGACTATTCGGTTGCCTACACATTCTCTGATCATTATTCAATAAATCTTTTTAACTTTAACCCTATTTCACGGGCATTTTTATTTCTCCAAGATAGCGCCATGGTAGGCGGCTCGTTACCTCAGCTCCCAGCTCGTTTTTCCCTTCTTATTTATTTTCTTGTGTTTTAAGTTTTTTTCCAGACTGTCTTGGTCGTGTTTATTTTGGACTGCAACCCGACATGGACCCACAAAGTTTCATGAGAGTAGTAGCATGCCTTCTACTCCTTTTGGGACTCACCACTACATTTGGAGAACCTGTTTACAGCAGGGAGCAGCTACTAGCACTGTGCAACAGGAGGGTACTCCTGGAGGAACGACCCGAAATCCGAAGGAATTACGGCATCGGAGGATGCAGGGCTGGAGCGAAGTACTGGGATAGAAGGAGACTGTATAAACCATTCCATCCATTCTCATTGGTAATGTAAGATTTTTACCCAACAAGATGGAAGAGCTAACAGCGCTAACCACACTGCAGTGGGTGGCTGTTCACTAAGACCTGGCTCACGGACCACACACCGGACTCTGTTGTAACTTTGGATGGCTTTCAACTGGTGAGGGCGGACAGGAGCACAAGGGAGAGTGGTAAGAGGAGATACTACAGCAGCCTGTGAGTACATTCACTCCACAGTCTCCCAGCTACAGACGACACATCCACAGTCTCTCATTATTATCTCTGGGGACTTCAATCATGCCTCACTACCTGCCACTCTCCCTAACTTCTCCCAGTATGTTCACTGCCATACAAGGGAAAACAAAACCCTGGACCTACTGTTTGCCAACACAAAGCAGGCTTACAGTGCATCACCCCTTCCCACTCAGATCAAAACCTGGTCATTCTTCACCCCACTTACACCCCCATGTGAAGAGGAAACCCCCCATGAAAAAGGTTTTAAGACGGTGGTCTGAGGAATGCAGTGAGGCCCTGAGAGATTGTTTTGTATGCACAGACTGGCAGGAACTCTGCAGGGCTCACGGTGAGGACATCGACGCCCTCACCCACTGCGTCACAAATTACATCAACTTCTTTGCTGACAACACTATGCCTACCAAGAGGGTACGGTGTTTCTCTAACAATAAACCGTGGGTGACCCCAGAACTGAAGGCTCTGCTGAACGAGAAGAAGAGGGCTTTCAACTCCAACAGAATAACATCCGAGAAGTCTGGAGAAGTCTTGGCGGTGGGCCAACGACTTGAATCTTTTTTTCAACAGATTCGACTCTGGGCCATCAACCACCTCCCCCATCTCCCAGCTTCCATCAAACCCATTTTTAGAAATGATGCAATCAGACAAACCAAAATATAAAATAATGTGCAGATTCTGGTATTTCTGAATAATAAAATAAAAAAATGTAAAATAATATCTTTACAAAATAACCAATTAAGGCACAAGAAACCAACACCTACAGTAGCTTATGTATGTATGTTTGAATGCCTAATTTCTCATGTGTTTATTCATTCACTGTCTGCGTCATGTAGCACTTACACTATATGTGAAGATATCTGGAAGTTGAGTCCTGGCAACTCGATTTCTTACTTACTAGGTTGAAATGTTAAATTATTTATCCAAGTAGCTTCAGCCACAAAAGTTCCAGTTGCCATGAATTTGAATTATTGTGAAATATTGATTATATTTTAATTTGACATGTGTGGACTAGATTTTAATG
>JAUYWH010000008.1:22079156-22089578 GCA_034779795.1 Ctenopoma multispine | reverse complement strand
GATAGATAGATAGATAGATAGATAGATAGATAGATAGATAGATAGATAGATAGATAGATAGATAGATAGGTAGGTAGATAGATAGATAGATAGATAGATAGATAGATAGATAGATAGATAGATGAAGAGCTCTAATGAGCTGTTTGAGCTCAAAACTCAATTCAACTCAGCTATTTAATAACAAAATAGCAAAAATAAGACAAAACATATGGCACTTGTGAGTCTGGCTCTACATATAGTGCTGGGCATACAGATGATACTTAACTGTGAACATTGAATTTGATAACTATCTGTGACAGATTTCACTTTGTCCACAAGAAGACTATATTAAAAAGAAAACAGAGAAAGGTCTTCTGTTTTTAGAACTGTGCATCTAAGAGCTTCCTGACTGGCAACATCAAAATACTGACAATGAACAACTTACATTATCTTTTGTAAAAGTGTATTAATTTTGCTAATTTGGTATGGTTTCTTCATTTTATTGTACATTAGATGTCATAAAAAACATTTGCACATGATAATACAGAGGAATCTAGAGGCTACTTGTCAGCAGTTTGATTTTTGAGACTGTATCTTCCATTGAAGAAAAGGCAACAACTGCCATAAAGGGTCTCTCACCCAAACGGACTCACACCACAGGTGGATCTTAGACGTCGTAATCTGGTCACGCTCCATTAGTGTGCCATGGATCTCTCTCTGTGTAATCTGGTCATGGGTTGTAAGGTTTGGGGGTGATTCTCCCTCACTGTAATTTGGGATTATGTCTGCAAAGCTCCTGTGGTGAGGATCAGAGGAGGATAAATGCCTGTGACTTTTCCTTTTCACTGCCCTTTCTGAACCGTTCAGCCCTGTGTTTACTGGGCCAACAATTTCCAGAATCACACAGACCAAGAAACAGACCAGATTTTTCAACAATAGATTTTTACACAAATAGCACAGCAAAGAATTATGTTCATCAGACTCAATATCCTATACTGCAAAGTATGACTATTTTTTTCTGTTGTCAGCCATTGTTCCATTCCTTTACAGCTGTGTTTGTGGGTCTTAAGATAATTGAATTGTGTGTTTTATGTTCTACCTTTGTGAAGTTTTCTTGTAATTTCACATGGCATCATAGATTCATGGGGCATGTTTCCATTCCTCCACATATGACCAAAGGTAATTTAAAATCTAAAGCTCTTTTTTGACATTTGGTTGTTCATCATAGAGTTGATCTGTAGACTTTGAGTTTCCTGGAAACAATATAAAAGTCCAGTTCTATTAAAAAACCTGTTGAGACAGAAAAAACATCTTGGTTAAGTTCAGGCACACAGACAACTGGTTAGGGTTAGACACAAAAACTAAAGTAAAGATTAAAAAAGTAATTCATTTATGTGTAGTGTAAATTCGAAATTAAGTTCATTTCAGTTTAGTTTTATTTAAACTACCAGTCAAAGGTTTGGACAGACATAGAAATGACCATGTTTGTGAGAGAATAGCAGATTTCATAACATCAAATTGATCAGAATGAATGTGGAAACATTGTTCATATTGTAAATTACTATTGTAGCTGAAAACAACTGTTTTTAAAATGAATGAATGAAGAGGCCTAAGGTCTTCCAATAGCATGTTAAGTTTGCTAATGCAAATTTATATTAATAATTAATGAATAATTTAAAATGATAACTGATCATTAGAAAACCATGTGCAATGATGGTAACACAACTGAAGACATGTATCTTTTCATGAAAAACATGGTCACTCCTATGTGTGTCAAAACTTTTGACTGGTAGTGTATATACCTGCAAATCACAACAAAAGTCATCTTGAGGCACTTTACATTGTAAAGTTTAAGACCTTACAGAATATAAGTAAATACAGAAAAATGTGGAAAACCCAACAGTCCCACTTGAGCAAGCACTAGGCGACAACGGAGAGGAAAAACTACCTTTAACGGAAGAAACCTCCAGCACAACCAGGCTCCTGGTGGGCGATCATCTGCCTCGACTGGTTGGGATGAGTGGAAAGAGGAGAGAGAAAAGAACAATAGGCAAATCAAAGACAATAACAAGAAGCAGCAGACTGGGCAGTTTGGCAGGGCCAGCAGCTGCACACTAGATATAATACAGCTCCAAAGCCAGGGTTTCCTGCAGAGAGGTATAGAGAGAGGGGGACAAAGATGAAGAAACAGAACTACAGTAATGTGACAACAGTGTTGGCATATGAGCTCTAACTATAAGCTTTATGAAAAAGGAAGGTCTTTAGCCTAGTCTTAAAGGTAGAGAGGGTATCTGCCTTCCGACCCTGAAGTTGGAGCTGGTTCTATAGGAGAGGAGCTTGATAGCTAAAGGCTCTGCCTCCCGTTCTACATCCGGAAACATCCGGAAACTCTAGGAACCACAAGTAGACCAGCACTCTGAGAGTGAAGTGCTCTGCTGGGGCAGTATGGTTCTATGAAGTCTTTGAGATATGATGGGGCCTGATCATTAAATGCTTTGTATGTTAAGAGAATGTAGGTGAAATATGATCTCTCTTGCTAATTCCAGTCAGAACTCTAGCTGCAGCATTCTTTTTAATCTTTTTAGTCTTTTTAATGAGTTATTAGGACATTCTATCAGTAATGAATTACAGTAGTCCAGTCTAGAAGTAACAAATGCATGGACTAGTTTATCAGCATTACTTTGAGACAAGATGCTCCTAATTTTAGAGATATTCCTCAGGTGGAAGAAGGCAGTTCTACTGATTTTTTATGTGAGGATTAAAGGAGATATTCTGGTCAAAGATGACTTCAAGATTCCTCACAGTAGTACTCAAGGCCAGTTCTATGTCATCTAGGGTAGTAATATGATTGGATTAGGTGTCCCTGTGGTTTTGAGGCCCAAATAGAATAACATCTGTGTTGTTTAAATTAAAGAGTAATTCAGCATCACTTGGTTTTCTTTTTGACAGATGGAGCAGCCCTGTTCTCCAACAGTCAATCTTTATCAGAGATCACAAATGTGCAGCAATGGAGCATTGATGGAACACAACATTGTAATTATGAAGGGGAACCGGGTTTCATTATTCATATCATAAGGCTGATAAAAGTGTAAGGTTGCCTCTATGAGAGCGGAAAAAATAGAAGAGTTAGGCAGATACCCAACAAGCAAGAAATTATGCATCTGCACAAGCATTGGAGAAGGTCTGATTAGCTGAAGTATCAATTCACCCGTGTGAATTCATCACTGCTGTGTAGGACGTTTAAATACTGCCCATGATGCCAGCTGTAAAAGTAGTTAAATTATTAAACACTGGAGATGTGCACTCAGAGGCTTCTTTTACCCAGACTCAAACTTTCAAAAAGTTTTTGATTGAGGCTCATCCTTCTAACCAATCAGAGATGACTGTTAAGTTTTGTAGCTTCTTATTTATTGTAATTTCATTAGACTAATTATGCTGAAGGCTGGAGCTAAGGTGGTTTGGACAGAATGTAGTGGATTAATCTTCAGTCTCGTGCACCCTATTTTGAAGCTGCACACATGTTGTCAGCATTTTGAGTGGAAACCCCTAGCCTTGGGTTACTGGGTGGGAAATTGTCTGGCCCTCTGCAAGGAAAGTAGCTTAATACTTGATGATACACATAGTATACAGAATGTAGTAAGTGATCTAGATAGAAATATGCATCAATTCATTCACATGCCTGTCTGATGGGAATCTTAATAAGGCCAGATTGCATGTGGCCCATTTCTGATTTGCTATGTATTTTTTGCTGCATTTCTGCTTGGTTCTTTTCAGTTTTTCTGTACTATATTACATTCGTTCAAGAAAGAGGCAGATAACATAAAGTTTATGAATATTTTTTATTTTCTTTAAATGTGTGCATCGATTCAAAGGGTAAACTGTGTGCACTCCATTTTGTTTTCACAAGTTCAAAATTAGTTAAGTGTTCTTTATTTTTTTTAATACATCTTTTTCCATTTTAAATCCATTTACACACAATTGCTCAGGACTGGATTCTAGCAGTCTATCAGAAATCAGGGGTATAGAATGATAAGCATTGTCAGCAGTCTTCCTCCCTTCCTGTGTGTGTACACACCATATATTCCCTCTAACCATTAATTATCATTACTCTTTTCATGTGAAGTAAAAATATCTTTCTTTAAATAGGATTTGTATAACATGAAAAAAATAGTATTTTTTCTTCTTCTTCTTCTTCTACTTCTTCTTCTTCTTCTTCTTCTTCTTCTCCAGAACAACATTATGTCACTGATGCTTTACCAGTATGTGATACCTCTGTAGGAGAACACACTACTAATTGGTGTGAATCTGCTTCATGGAGAATGGGTGCACCCTCGGGTGTGTGTGTATGTGTGCTTGTGTGTATGTGTGTGGCAGCTCTGTCTAGTGTCTAGGAAAGCGTCCTGAAAAAACTGGCGTGGAGTACCACCTCTGTGCCATGGATGACACTCCTCATGGTGCATTTTGTGTTGATAAAAATCATTACAAAATTTTTGATTTCTCTTCATACAAAAACACTTTTTTTCATAGAAATTGCATTTGCACAAGTGAATGTGGAGCTCTGCTGCTAAAGAAAGGGTGAGGAAAAAAACCACAGGAGTACAAAATGAAACTGGAGACTCGACAGTGAGCAAATGGGGGGAAAAATGCATATACCCATACAGAATTGAAGAGAAGTGTTTGTACTGCAGTAGCGAAAATCCAGTCCGTAGAGATATAAATATAAGAGTCTCATAAATAAAACAATAAATACGAAGAATAAATAGTGTTTGTGTGTTGTGTAATTGCTGTGAACTTGGACTTTGTGAGTCATGCCCATGCTGTTCCAAGGTTCCTCCTTATTGACTTATTGGGTGTGTACCTCCATAGAATCCCCTCTAAGTGACTACTGCTTAATACATGGACATCAATAGCTCATTATATTGCTCCTACACCTGCATTCTTTGCTTGTATTTAACCATAATCTGCCTCTAACCCCTTTCCCCCCCTATTACATATAGACTGAAAGTGTTAGTACTCTGAAAAACAAATAAATTATATCACTTATTGCCTGATGGATGATATACAGTATGTCCATTTCTGGTGACAGTCTATCTTATCTGACTAAGCAATGTCTCTCTGTACATTTTGGGAGCAGCCAAGCTTGCCGTCCTATTTGGGGCTTTGGGTTTAATATAGTTGAGAGCCCATGTGGTCAGTCTATTCACAACCTTTTCAAAGAAAAACAAAACACATTCTTAAGCAAACGTTTATCCCCATTCCCCCCCAGTCACTATCTCTATATTCACACAAAATTTCTCAGATGAGCATGTTGCTGCTCAGCCAGCCTCTTTTGAACTATGCAATGAAAGACTGATTAAGCAGCAGCTGAAGATATTAGGTCAAATTCTTTCTTTCTTTCTTTATTTTAAGGGACCACCTCTGTCCCACCTTAAATTTAATTCCAGACTCCTGGGTTTTGAAAATCCTGGCACCTGTTTGCCACCTTGCCACGGTGGTAAGAGAAATGAGGTAACTCGCTGAAATTTCACCCAGGTTCAAGTTATTTCCACAGGAAATATTGTAGAATCTCTTATACCTAGCTAATTATAACAAAACACAAATGACTTTTTGTCAGTAGACTCCCAAGCGCCTCTGCTCTACAAACCACTGAATCCCCCCTCCCTGCCACGACACACATACACATCCCTTCACCATTTACCCTGACTCTTTTCCCCAGTGTCTCTGCACAACTCCTCTCTGCAACAGAGAGGATAAGAAAGTGATTGAGATTCCCATTTTAGGCCATGGTCTCTTTCCCTGGCAGTCTGCGGTCGTTGAAGGTGTGCATGTTGATGACCTCCTCCGTTTTCACCATGACGGGTGGCTGGGGCTTGTGTTTGAGCCGGCGCTGGCACTTGAGGGAAACCCGCAGCTCGTCCACCATGGCACTGCAGAAGGACCTCTGCAGAGAGAAACAGGAAAAAAGGAGAACAGAATAGATTTCAGACTGCTTCCCTTGTCCAAATGGTATGGGCAACAGAACAAGGCTTTTCTCCCCACGGGCAGCCTCGTTTTGTAGCCTCCCCCAATCACCACCCACCACCTCAGCTCCAAACTGCCTCAAGGGAAAACGGTGAAATATGCAGTGTAGCAAGCTGGCAATGGAGAGAGTGCTGGATAGGAACAGAAGAAGAAGTATAAGGATGGAGGAATATGCAGGTCCATAGGCTGTGTATCAGAGTGTAAAGACAGGGCATTACTCAATTTAGTGTCTGAATACATTAGTGGTGAATTTGTGGTTGTTACTGCTCATGCTTTTAATGCATACAGTTTCTAATGCATTGCAAGATATTCTATGCTTTAAACATATCCACAATCTATAAGGTGTTATAGAGTTTCAGTCTGTAATATCCAATACATTTCAGCAGTAATATTTACTTTGATGGTGTAGCCTTTTCTTGATTTCTTGATTGTTTACTAATTTAGTTAATACCTGTGATTTCCATAAGGCTTTCCCACAGATTCTTAGATCTTTTTGAACAAAAAAGAACCAGTTCAGTTCTCAATGACGGCCAATGTTCTGAGCATTTACACCAAAAATAGAAATCTGGTTCCCAGTGATAACCAAAAGCAAGACAGATATCTCCTGGAACTATGAAAATGTTGGCATCATGAGTGGAAGTGTTTTAAACCAGCAAAAGAAACAAAGTGGAGTACACTCCAATCCAGAAGGTACTAAAAGCTGTTTGCCAACTGCCAATATACTGTACATCAAAAGGAGAAGAAAATTGTGCCGCCTCTTTGGCTGAACAAACATGACTTTAGGTCCAGTATGGACATTAGTGAATTTCAGCAGAAGCATGAAGGCTCTATTTAGGCTCAGAAACATCATGCAATCCACCATCTTGTCTGTTTTTGCCTGTCTTCTGTGTAAAGTCTGGTGAGACATAAAGGTGCTGTTGTCATAATGTGTTGGTTTGCTTCAGGGTGTTTTGGTTTGTAGTTCCCAAAACTGTTTGTCAAATGAAAACTGGACTAGTTCTCTGTTAGTCAAAAAGCTGATAAAACTTTCTCAAAACATGCAAAATGTCAATATTGTGCAAGTCTGCTGTGCAGCCTTTCAGAGCTGGTAACATACTTATAGTCTTAATTTAACATCTAATGCAAACATTAGACTTTGTCAGTCTTTGCATATGGCAGAAACTCTTTTGAAAATCAATGAGTGCACATCTAGTGGCCAATGGTTCCCTACTCTGTTTTGATGTTGTCCATGAAATACAGTATCCATGTGACATCAAGTCAAGTCCTCTCTAGATCACTAAAAAGTACCACCTTTTTGGATTATTTGGATCTTGTAGGTTTAGTTTTTTTGTATGCTGATAGGTTTGCCACTACTACATGATGATAAGGTTGTGGGGGCATGTGTGTTGTTTTGAAATGACTGGAAATGAACATGAAATTAAATAATGGATGGCCAATATCCCAAAGGTTTTAGCCAATGACAACTGGGCTTGTTTCAGGTTCTTGAAGAAGCTAAAGAACCCCAAGCAGAACCAAGCCATTGAATAGCACCTTTGGGACAAGCATGGCCTGGATGACTGAGAACCTCACCAGATATTTGGAAGTAAGTAATAATCAGGATCTTCATCAACAGTATTACATTATTTAATGAGGGAAACAAAAACTCCCACAGAAGGTCAATAATTCCTTTGTAAAATGTAAATAAGCTCCAGTGGGGAAAAGACAAGTATACTGTATATGTGTGTCAACTCCAATTTGTAAATTAACTTGATAAGACAGCTGGATATCTACAGATTCATTTAAATATTCCCTAGTGCAGCTTTCCCACAAACTGATTATCATGGAGCTGAACATCTGGACACCATTCAAAAAATATTTAGAACCTGTGTAGAGTCCTGTGAATACCACCAGCCTTGGATGATTTCTCACTGCCCTTTCTCTCAGTGCAGTGAGATCCCCTGAAGGTCTACTGTGTAATAAATGCCTACGATTAAATGTTTTACAAAATAAAATGAAATAAACTGAGATTAAGACATAGCGTTAGTGTCCATTATTAACATTTTATGACTTTGTGCATACATTCAATAAATGTTTCCTCATTAAGCACATTCAAAATTGAACATCTGGAATACACTGTTTCTGTCATATGCACTATATCAACATTTTGATAGAAGGAAGAGTCTAAAGGGGTGGGGTGGGAGGATGTTCATAATTCATGCATAGTCGAATGAATTTCCGGCTGTAAACAGGCCTCTGCTGGTGCCTCGTAGTAACAAAATCAGCTGACAACCTGCTCGTATTTTCTGCATCAGGATGTTCATGCTGTTCATCAAGAAAGAAAGTGAACAGCTGTCAGTGTAACAACATCCTCACTCGTATGATGGATGAGTAATATACTGCTGAAGCTGGATAACTGGAATGGTTTATCTCTTGCCACTGTGCTTCAGAAACCTGAGAAAACAGTGCAAACACACAGAAGACTTGTTTTTGATAAAATGAGACTATTAGCTGAATAGGTGAGTCTGCATCAGACGTGCTGTGCCAAGGCTTGTGATGTTTTCACTACAGTCTCACAGTAGGCAACCCTGTCTCCTTGACGTTATGCTTCTTTACACCTAAAATGCAAATTTACGTATGTTTTTCTAGGGAACATAACTGCAACAGGATTACATTTTCTATAACATAACTGGAAAATGGGCAGCCTGGTGGCGGAGATGGCAGGTCACAGTTAGAAACCATGCTGGCTGGAGAGCAACATGTGCTCACAGACAACTGAATAGTTGTTGCCTGACTCTATATATCAGTCCTGTGACATACTGGTACCCTGCCTTTCCACCCACGACTAGTGAATGAATAGCAAAGTGGCAAGGCAAAAGTGCTCAACATATGAGTACTACATAAGCCAATATTTTTGTACCTTTGGTTAGAAAATCTCACATTCTTTTTGGTGCTTCACATAAAAGGCTTTCCACTGGTGAACCAGCAACATGCTTTCATTATGAAGAAGTTATAGATGTCTGTTTCTCAGACTTAGTGGAAATTTAGAAGTGGTTCTGTTCTAATACGTGGACTTATCTTGCATTATTTGCACTTCTTGTACTGGGCTCCTGTACAATTAGCAATGATATATTAAGTCATTTTCAGTATTTTCATTTGTCCCAAAACTTGATTAGTGTTAATCTGTGTTCGGTAGATTGCTGACGGTTAGAGCAAAGTGCCTGAAGGAACAATGTTCTTTGTGGTAGAGTGACTGACATAAACACCCACTCTGAAATGACTTGCTAAATCTCAGGCCTACACAACTTTGTATAATAAAATCTATGCACAAACACAACAGGCATCTCCACCACGTGTGTAAACACAATCTCTGTGAGCATGGTGCGTTTAACGGCCCATAGAACATCATCACTTATTGATGCATATTGTATCTCCTCCAACTGGAATCTTGTGTCTCTGCATGCCCAATTAAACTGCTGCTTCTTCACATTCTCTCCACTTTTTTCATAAGCTACTGTGGCATCTGCAAATGCTGTCTGGAACAACACTGGCAGCTGGGACCAGAACAGTTCTGCTCATGGAAATACTAGAAGGGAAAGCCTTGAAATTGTGTATGAATGCTCCTAGTTAATAAGGAGCTGGAGCATGAATATAACTGAGCATAAACAATATGTTTTTCCAATGTGTATTATAATCATTCAGAAACTGATCTAGGCACTTACCTAAACGCCAGCGCTGTCCTTACAATTATTCTTTCTCTCTGACCAATGCTAACATCGTTCATGGATGAAGCAATGCTGAAAATGCCACTGAAAGCTGACACATTTTTGTAATGTCAAATTATATTGATTCAGAGAAGCTATTATAGCATTTTAGGATCAAAATCTATACTGCATTAATTCTGGCACATCAAATTAAAAAGTCTGGCCATTGCTGGTAGACTGCTGATGTCCTGCATTTGAGGCCAGAATTTAACTTGAAATTCTCGTTTTTTTTCTTTTCTGTGACATTTGGACACAGTCTACGAACACCAGGTTAAAGAGAGTGAAGTCTGTTGGCCAGAAAATCCAACGTGCTAATAGAGGGTAAAAGGCTGCAGGGGCAGGTCATAGTTCCCTGTGTTCATCTGTATTTGTGAACCTAATGTTTTAATGCTGTTGCATTGTACTGATGTTTACAATAATGATTCTTTAATAATTAGATACAACTGAGTCTTTTTGATATAAGTTTATCCTGGTAGTTTGGATATATTATTACAGTACAGTGTGTATATATATATATATATATATATATATATATATATATATATACAGTAAAGGCCAAACGTTTGGACACATTCAATTCATTCAATGTTGTTTTCTTTCTTTCTTTTTCTTTATTTTCATGACCATTTACATTGGTAGATTCTCATTGAAGGCATCAAAACTATGAATGAACACATGTGGA
>JAUYWH010000008.1:22065938-22078431 GCA_034779795.1 Ctenopoma multispine | reverse complement strand
TTGAAGGAGTTCCCAGAGGTGTTTAGCACTTGTTGGCCCCTTTGTCTTCACTCTGCGGTCCAGCTCACCCCAAAACATGTTGAATGAGAATGTGCGTCCAAACTTTTGGCCTGTACTGTATATATATGTATGTATACACATACCGTATATAGTAGTATTGTTGATGATGATACTGATTTTGGACAGGTGAGTTAGGTAAGTGTATAAAAGGTTGCCTTTTAAAACCATAGAGTATGATCACCTGTATCATATTTTCAGCAGTATTTATAACTTCACAGAATACTTATATTTTTAGGAGGAACTTTAAGAGTAACATTCACTGGTGTAGAGGTGTCAACAATCCTATGCTCTAGCCAAAGGCTGTGAAAATAAATTCAACATAATGTGCTATAGTTACAAAGACTTTTCTGTTCATAATTCAATTTGCATCTACAGTTTTACTGTATATGTATATATATCACTTTTAAATGATGCGACCTAATGATGGCATGTAGGACCCAATGATGGGGTTATTTAATTTATTTGATTCAAATTCAAATAAATAGAATGCTAATGCTTTTTTTTCTAATTTCCATTTTTTAGAAACATTTTCTATTTATTGATTTTTTTATTGTATTTTTTTGTTGTCTGTTTTAAAAATTTGAAGAATTTTGAAGAAAAAAAGTCCTGACGTCCACTACAGAAGAAATATCATAAAAAGGGATATCAAATGATTAAGAAAAAAAATAATCTAATTCATTACATGCTCTGTGATTAATTAATCAAATTAAATTGCATACATAAGTTCTTGCTGTGAAAATAAAAAAATATATATATTTCAATTAAAATGAATTTTGGCAGATTAATGAATCAGTGAATTATTGGTATAGACTTGTTTTATTTCATAATCCGCTCTGTGTTTGTGCATCCATCCATTGTAAAGTGCTACATTGTATGTTTCACCTACAGCAAACACATGAAATGTCACCAAAGTATATAGATTTTTTTCCCCATATATTTCTTACAGTGTACGTGCCAATTGTCTAAGACATTCTGAAACAGGCTTTTCATAGCTATTGATTTCCCTCTTCTGTAAAATTAAATGGTATGGCAGTGTAATAGCCATATAGCTCCAGGCTCTAGGGAACACTGGGCTCACTCTGCTCATACTCAGAGTGGCATGTTGGATTGATGGTGGCTGCTTGGGGTCATTGGATTACAGAGTTTTTATGATGCTCAACAATCAGCCGCAGCTGTACGCAGTGCCGCACGGCACCATGAGAGGAGCTCAGGGGAAGGGCCTGCCGGCTTTGACAAGAATGGAAAGGTTGTAAATCAGACTCCCAGAGACATCAAAAGGAAAAAGGTGAATTTAGTCCATGTGATTATTTACCCACACCTGATCGTTTAAATGACTAATGGCTAATGTAACTGTCTGTCATCAACATCTTTTCAGATGAATATTAGATTTCATTTCATTTTACTTGTATTTTATATGTGTGGTAGTTCAACAGTAATTAGAAGACGAGTTTTGCAATAGAAGTTCAATATAGCTCAGACCCTTTTTAAAAGGAGCACTGCAAGCTCTGTAAGCTCAACACATAAAGGTCCATCACCTGTGACAGTGGGGCTTAATGGGCTCAGTTTAGCGTGAATGGAGGAGGAACAGATGGGAAGCTGTGATGCACATGGGATGGGGCATGGCTCTGCTCTAATCCTCAGTTTACTCTGCATCTCCGGCCCCAGTGGTGAGCAAATGATGAGCTGCTCTGAGGGTTTCTCTAATCTGTGGTGTCTTTGTAGTTGTCACCCACATTTGGTGCAGTGCAGTCTCTATTAACTTTGTCTTTGTGCATGTTTACATATATTCATATTTTGTGTCTACTGACTGCAAAACAGTCTACACTGACTACCTTTGCTTTGAATGTCCATTATCATTGCTCAAAAATCATCAACTGCATGAACAGTATGTTCTATTTTTTAATAGCTCAAAAAAGACCTGTATGCATTTCTAAATGATTTATTGTATTTTTATAATTCACAAACTTCTTTATCAGCTTGTGATCATTTCAGCTCCCCAAGCTTCAACCAATGAGCTCATAACAGTAAAGGTCAGAACGTGCTTCCTGTGCTTGGAGATCCCTTATTCGCATTGTTGCTCTCCATCTCCACCTCCAACAATCTGTTCTTGCACTGAAAACAAAAGTGGTCATAACTTGTTTTATTTTTCCTGTCGTTCTGTGTTTTATACTTTTTTTAATCCATCATTAGTCTACCCAGCAGAGTTAAAAAAATTTCCATAGTAAACATCACTTGTCGTTTATGAATGCAGCCTCATGTGCCACCATAAGCCTGTTTATGTCAGTGAAACAGTGAAGTGGAACAAAGTGTTTGTCGGCACACATGTGGTGGCAGAGTCATAAACACAGGGATTAAAACTAATTTTAAACTCTAAAAAATAAAAAGGACTAAGTATGACCTCTTTGTCTACACAGATTCATAAATTGCAGGAAGTTACACAGAAGTTGCCACTGGATAACTTTTTTTATAACCATAACCCTGATCATTCCTAATGTTAATCATACTGCAATTTAGAATTAAAAACAATTTTGACATTGGTTGTAACAAAAATGTGTTTTTGCTTTAAACGCAGACATTTCTACATGTGCATATGTGCGCATCCATTTGCATGCAAGTGTGTGGGTGCTGTGTTGATGAGATGGTTTCCTCACACACAGCTGGTGGTCCCTGCACCCCAGGAGCCAGGTTAGTCTGCAGTAGCCTCAGCAGCAGGCAGGAAGAGAGGAAAAAGCAGCAGGAGAAGGAGAAGGGGGAGGAGGAGGAGCGGGAGAAGGAAGCAGAGGAGGAGCTGAGAGACACAGGCACAGCAAAGGAGAGAAAGGAACAGGGGCAGAGAGGGAGGAAGGGAACAACCATGGTAATCATGGAAAACTGACAGACTAATATGGAGATGACAAAGAAATGCTCCATTGAAAGTCTATGAGGCATGTGATTTAGTGGAAAATGAGTCTAAAATCAGCTTCCTGTGAGTTTTAATTTTGCCTAAATTAGCAAGAATAATTTTCTGAAGCATATTTTACCATACATACTAACATCTTTTTGTGTTTTTAGGGTGGTTGTTGACTGTCTGGATAACTGGAGAGCAAACTGAATGCTGCTCCGCAAGATCCGATAGTTTTACATTTTCAACAATTAAACTTACTGAGGTTGCACTTAGCCTTACAAGCCTTACTTTTTAAGAGTCAGGCTTGTATGGTTCTGTAATCACAGTATTATTGATAGTATGTTTTTTTATCTATATTATTATTGTACATTGGAAAAATTGTGTTGTGTCAAGACCAAATCTCTGAATTTAAAATGAGTGTCTGAGTTTTGTAATTCTACATTTTTCTTTGCTGACTTTAATTATCTAAGGACCAAGTTAGTTTTGCACAGTATCATTGTATTTCCCAGCGCCCCACCACTTGTATGGCAAAGTCAAACCTGCTGTTTGACATGGCAAACCTGCACCTGGAAATGCAGCCTAAACAGTGCTTTATGAGTGCTAGCTATTGGGTGCACAGACATGAAGCTGCATATTTCCTAAAATGCATATTTCCCAAACTGGAGAGCTCCTTTAAAATAAACAATTCGTAATCTTGGTAGATTCATCAAAATGACATGCTAACAGAGGTTTATAGTTTGTTAAGGTATCAAATGTTTATTAATACTTTAAGTTTTATAACAAGTGTATATTCATTTGACAGTGCTCTTAGTTTGTGATATCTGTTCAGTAAATGCAGTGATCTCATAAACACATACTTATACCATTAACAGGGATTTAACCTAAAAACACTATAACAGTTCTTATGTTTAAGAGGGTATGTGCCTTAACCCATTATATAAATGACTAGATGCTATGTTTGCTTATTTCTGATGTTACAGAACAGAAGTAATTATAAAATGCAAATTGCAGGGTGTGCATTGTCAAGCATGTAAAACAACAAAGAGATGCTTTGCACCACATTTTTCAACTTGACACTTGAAGCAGCATCATGGTGAAAAAACTACCCACATACTGTAAAAAAGTAGGTGGTTTTCAATTATATGAGGACCCTACAGCAATGAAACAAAATATATGGTTGTTTTTCACAGTGTAACATAGCAGAAAGTTAATTTTCACAAATTAGGCTGATACTAATTAGGACTGTGAGATTCACAAACTACACATTATAGTGGCTCTTCACTTCTTTGAAATCAATATTTGGACTGAATACATCAAGATGAATTTAGGGTTAGATCCATTGCTACGTTTTTAAAAACGAGATGTCTTATAAGCTGTTCTGAGTCAAAAATAATATTTTCTATAAAAGGTGAAATTAAAGTTTTTCCTTATTTGCACATCATCATTTGAAGTGAGCAGTATATCCCAGTTCCGCTTTTAGCAGAACATTTCAACCTTTTCTGTGGCTTAGAAATGCAAGTTGCATGTCTTTATTATCTGCAACACTAATGCTAATGTCTTTGTCAGTGCACTAAACTGTATTACGCTACATGGTTGTACACAATGGTTGCCTAACAATAGTTTCTTAGCTGTTGTTGTACCATAGATAATAAAAATACTTTTACCAACTGGAATCAGCAAATAAACTAATAAAATAAAATAAAAATGTAAGCTCATAGTTCATAGTAGGCAATTGTGCATAGTGCAAACATTGACTACTTATGTAGGATGCAGCATGCCCTGTAAGTAGTGAAACAGGAAATAATGATGTGGAAGTGAGTAGTTTCAATATCTGGTCACTATCCAATAGTTATTCATAAACATGAGTTCTCCATAACCACCTCCACCAATCTTAACTATACACTAAACATGGTTCATTTGCCAAGTGATCTTCATCTATCTTAACTAGACCATAGCTAGTTGCAGATATTTAGATTTGATATGATATACTTCAATCTCCATGGCGAAATTGTTTGTGTACAGGAAGGGTCTTGTCCAGGGAAACTTTAACATGTGTGGGTTCATGGGCGACCTGTGAAGTTATTGTCTGCTTGGCAGATCAGCCACAGGGCATGTAAGGGAGGATGATCTTCCCAGAATACTGAAAGATAGTGGACCCTCCAAGAGGTAGATTTCAGTGATTGTAAGTATAAAAGCCTACTGGGTTTAGCACTGACAGCCAAGTAAGCTTGTTGTCAAGCTAGAGCTTAAGACAGAAGCTGTACATGTAGACACTGTGGGCAAGTGACTATAGACTAAGTTCACAGACCCCCACTGGACTCTGAAGATGCATACAGCCGATATCCCAGGGCGAAGAATTTGAGTAAAGAGCTTTGCTGCTCCATGGTGGCTGTTTCTAAAGCATTTTCAGTCAGCAAAGAAGCTTGTAAATATAAACACATACTAATTCTACACAGCTTCAAAATGGCCTTCAACAACCAGTATAAGTCAAAACCTCTTTTAGTCAGGTCCAGTGGCCCTATTCTGTCAAAAATACTAATTAATTCAGTGTGTGCACACCCAAGCAATTAAAATGGCAGTGTGTCAATTATTGTACACGTTTATGTGCTTCAATCAAATGCATTCCACAAAGCAAGAGTATGTGATGACAGTAGTGTCATTTGTGTAGGAAATGTGTGTGAGTGAAAGCAATACAAGAAAAAAATCCAAAATACTATCTGTACTTTGTTTTTGAGCAACTTGTTGGCTCTACCCATTATTTTTATTTAGCTTGCTGTGGATAAATAACCTTATTTTAAAATTAATGTTGGTGGAGCAGAGCACAGTGGTGCTAACATGATTGCCTGAACCAATCTGAGGAGATAACAGCAAAGGCACACATGATAACTAAGTTGTCACCACTGAGTAATCAGCAGTGGTTCTCATACTTCTTTCTCTGCCACACTGGGCAACACTTGACTCGCTACTTTGTTTTTAACATTTATTCTACACATTAGTTTATACAATCAGATGTAGCAACAATGATCCTATGACTCAGTTTCACCAGCGGTAAAAAGGTCGCTAAATTGATTAATTAAATTGAAGTTGTTTCAGTTGTACAGTTGTGCGGCACACATGGGTGGAGTGTGCGCATTTGGTCACAGGTGAACAGCTGTCTGCCTTCTGCATGTCAGTGGGAACTAACTTCAATCAATTTAGCGTCATTTCTGATCTGTGTTTTCAGATTGTTTGCTCACATGTGTCTGAATTAAACATCACCAACAAAATACCAGATACCACATCAAGATACCAGATTCCGACTACAATGTCGGATGTGATGTGATGTGAATAAAATCATTGTATAGTTAGTTTATACTAACACTTGTAATTCGGGATGTGGTGTTGTGACTCTAATGCTGTTAATAATGTTTATGGAGATGTAAAGTGTATATAAGTCTAATGTTGTCCAGTGAGAGGAAACAGTTCACCTGTAAACTATGATGATTTTGTGTTTTTACTTGAGCTGATAGAGATGAACACACTGGGCTTTAAAGTGGCTGTAAAACACATTTAGTAATCCATGGGCATGGTTTACTAACCAACAGACTTCAGCAACTAGATTTCAGCGATGTCTGTGAATAATTGTTTCTGTCCATGTGACTGTGGGTAAAAAAGCCTGTGAATGAACACAGTGTACAGTCTAAACTAACACTTGTGTGTCACTGCACACACTGCAGTGTTGTGACTCTAATGCTGTTAATAATGTTTATGGAGATGTAAAGTGTATAAAAGTCTGATGTTGTGCAGTGAGCGGAAGACAGTTAACTTGTAAACTATAGTAGTATAATGTCTTTCATGTTGTTATTTAATCTTCGTAAAAAAATCTCAAGTGTTCTGGGATACCACTAGAGGAAATCCCCTGGCAGTCATATTGTCATTTTTTTGAGTACATTATCAGAAAATAAGGAAGAGTACATAGATTTCTTCTGCTACTTTTGGTAAACTGTTTATCTGATAAACTTTATATAGATTTGTAAAAGAATATAAGGTATTTCAGACAACAAGCCTGGAACCTTTGCATCATGTTTAAAGCTCTGTAGGAAAATGCCTATAGTGAATAAGGAAACCTTGGAAGTGATTTGATGATGTTACTTCTGAATGAATCCAGTTTGTCCTGCCACGGACTCCTCAAGCTATTTCTCCAGTAACACATATTTTACCTGTTGAGCCTCAACAATTTATTATTGTCTCATTTTGTTGGTGCACAGTGCTTCATTATGTTTAGCACTTTCACTGGATGTAAGTTAACCATAAATGCAAGCCAAATCATAGCTGCCTTATTTCACCACATACAATAATTAGTCATAAATTCATTCAATAGCATTTTACTCTGTGTTAAATAAAATGTATTACTACTACAAACAGTTAAATAAAATCATAAATAATATTTTGCCCATGTTTGCTTGCTCATGGTCATATACTATATGTTGTGTTTTTGTAATTTATTGTTGCCTAGGAGATGGTATGACTCCAAGTCATGGAACCGTTTTAACAGACACTCATGATAAAGTAGCCATTTTACCTTGGTAACTGTGGCCTTTACAGTGTAATGGGTAATTAAAGTATTTACATTATAGTACATATTGACGGCCTGTCTATTCACAGGCACAGCCTTGTAGTGTGTCTGTGCTGAAAAGACAGATTCTTTCCATCATGATAAATGTACATTTTTTTCATGATGCCTCCTTGTTCAGTTCACAACATTGTGGCTACTTTGTGTTCACTGTCAGCTTTTACAACAACTACAGTACAAACTAAATATACTATATTGTAAATGCTACATATTTTTCTTTTTTAACAATTAACTATTTAAAACTACATGGAGAAATTATGCACTCATTGTGTACATATTGGCCTTTTATTGTTTCTACAGTCATTTCAGTTACACTTCACAAAGCACTTAGCCATAGATGCTGCAGCATATAATGGTCAGTTACTTTAGTATCTGTCTTGCAGCAGAGTGCTCCATTTATATTACTTAATTATTGTGTCTGCCAATGCAAGTCTGAAATGAAACACAAATACTTTTATAATGTTAAATATGTAGACTTTGTGCTGTAATCTAGCTGCATCTGAACTGATCTACAATAATATTATAAATGCTTTTAAGGTATGTTTAGATACTATAAGATAATACTGTATAAGCTTCTTTACAGTTTTCACTAATGAACTTCTCTAGCACTTTGTGTAGTGTCACTGAAAAAGCTTGATTTATGCTTCTACATTGAATCTATGCAGAACCTATACGCTATCGTAAGCTGTCGTTGGCCTGCAATTCCACCACCAATACTCTAGTATCTCTGCAATCCTTAGCAGGAAAAAGATAATGAATAGATGGATAGAGAAACATTGAAACTAAACAGATTATATAGTTAATGTAGTGGCTGAACAGTAGTTACTGTCAGAATACATGGTCTGTAGAGTCTGTTCTAACCCTACGGGAATCAGATGCTGGTGCTATTGATTACGAATATACCCCTTACCATCAGTATGAGACACATGCTGATTGTTTGAGACGCTGTGTGTTGTTGTAACAAGACTTCCATAAAGTACTTTATATTATATCTTTTAACCCTGACGTTTTTGTACCTTACCCTAACCCAGTTATTTTTGTTCATATAGTCAATAAAACTGTGGTCCTTCCACCCTGTAACTGAAAGTTTATATATGTTGTCACAACAGGAGGCCCCACTGGCAGCCATCACTCCTATGGCGTGACGTGGTATGGGTACCTGTGTCATTATGTGACGCTACATCTATTGCAATGTTACAGAATGGACCCATCACAGTTGTTGCAGTCTGTATTACAGCAATGTGTAGTTACAATTCTGGGATATGGAATATGATTCATGGCTACATGAATACCTACAGCATAGATTCATGTGGAAGCATAAATCATATTTTTTTAACATGACAAAGTAAAACTCTCATTAGTGACAGAACCTGCCTTTAAAGAGGAAATACAGAACCTAAAACCCCAGGTACATATAAATAAGGAGTCATCTCACTATCTCATTCATGATTTCATTATTGTCAGCTGTGTTAAGTATTTCTCAAATGGTGCAGGCCATTATACCAGCAACTATTTCATGTCACAATGTTTGCTGGGAAGCTTCAATCAAACAACTGCATCAAGAAAGGTCATGTTTGGGTTTACTGCAACAGGTAACAGTGGTGATAGCTACAGTCTAAACAGGATGGAGTTAGCAGAGTGCAAATGGACAACAGAAGTAGGGAGAAGTGGGTTAGTGGATGTGGCTATTGAAGATATGGGTCATGCAGCAGAGCAAACCCTTGCAACATGTGTGTCTGTGATCCAACTATGTACTCCAACCAGCCCTAAAAATGTTTCTGCCTTTGGACTGCTCTTAGTGTTTCCTTTCCACCGGCAGTGTCAGAAAGAACAACACATTTTAGTAGTTTTAGAGCATGTTAGATTACAATAGAAAAAAAAGTGTCTGGAGTTTCTCTTGAGGTCATTTGAGATGGTGGTTAAAGTCTAGCTTGGATCCATGGTGACAGCAGAATTCCTCACGTTTCTTATCTTGATGTCGCCATTGGGCCTATGTGAATAAATGCAAAGAAACCAACCCTTATCTTACTGCAGATGATATAGGATTGTCATTACAGTATGAATTTCCATAAACTGGCAAACAGATGATTTGGAAAGTATTATAAATATATATTTAGCATATATTTTATTTCATGTTTTTAACATTTAAAAATTTATTGGTCTTTGCCATGAGAGTGCCTTTCACAGCACGTGGTTGTGGTAAGAAATTCTGCTATCATTGTTTTACATCTCAAAAAAAGAGAGATGAAAGGTATTTCTCACCTTTTCAAGTTGTGCATTCTGTTTAGACTTGTAGAGGAACTCTCCCACGGCCACAAACACAGAGAGGACAAGTCCAGCGGCTAGGACGATAAAGATCCCACCAATGTTCTGCACCCCAAGGGCACTGGCCTCTTTACTCTCTTCCTCCGGACAGCCATTTCCTCTCCACCACTTCTCTTTCATCATGTGCAGCTTTCCTTCCTCCTGAAGCTGCAGGATGGCAATAGTGATCTTATCTCTGTATGGAGAGCCTGAAGGACCAAAACACATTAGGTCAGCTGAGCAACAAACATAACTAAATTACTGCCTTTATCTTCTCTATAAGTGGAGGACACAGATAGTCACCTTTCCTGAGTACAAACTTCAATGTACAGTACTTAAAGTTAATGTGTTACGTATATAAACCTCCGATTTCTCAATAGCCCACTCATCCAAACAGGTAAAATTCCAAATCAAATACATAAAAATGTTTATGGTTAATTCGCTATATTGTCATCACTGTTTTACAATTCTAGACAAAAATAATATAAATAGTATTGTGCTGTGTGCGCTCTATGCAGAAATGAAGTACACCAGAGATACCCCATGGTCATGAAGATACTAACAACTTGCACTGTAAATCAGGAAATTTCCAGGTTTATGAGGCAAGCTGTTTCAGATTTTAATAGGTTCATTGGAATATCTGTAATTACATTACTAATAAGACTTACTCAAATTTAAATAATTAAATTAAAAAAATTTAAATAATTTTATACATTAAGGCATCTTGGTATGCAAGGTTTGTCATTTAATCTGTGTGGGCTGACACTATCTGTTGTCAATTGAAAACACTAACTATGCCTGTACAGTATGTAAACAGGTTCAGCAATGCACTGGTTCAGCAAGAACATCCCTATGTAGAGAAGCATGTGTCTGTTGAAATTACACCCATTTTGGCACTATGCACTTTGGTCAAGGCACAAAGACATACAGTATAGGTTAAGTTTAAAGATTAATTGAAAAGATTAAGTTAAGACCACTGGCAGTCAATATATTTGTATGTTTTTCAAGTGGATTTGTGTTTTAAATTGTTAAACTGATATTTATTTGACTTATAAAAAAACACTAGACCCTTTGGTATTACGCTATAAGATATAACTGTGGATTGAGAATTTGAATAACTGCCAAATGCCAAAGGTAACAACCTTTTTCGCAGTGTTGGCGGGTACTTACAACAATTATAACATTAATGTTGTTGAAGAACACTAAAAAGCGTACTGCATGATCTAGCAATATCGTTAATAGTGTTAGTCCTGACATACAAAGAGTACTGCTCAATAATACAGAGAGGACCTGTTCAGGTAAAAGGCAGTGCTCAGAGTATAACATTTATGCTGTTTGATGGATTGCTTTATAAGTAAAGCCATTCATGTCCCCAGAGGATGAATCCTAAAGCACCTCTGTTTATTCCATGACTGTTACTCTAGCATGCATCACATCAAAAATGTAATTAATCTCGCATCTTGAATTATTACAAATTATGTTCAGAAGATGTTTTCAATCAAATTTACATGTTTGTTACATGTGAGATTTAATTGGTACAACAATTAGGTGGTAAAGATTGGCATGTTGCATGTTTTTCTACAAACATGAACATGTTTGCTACTTTATGTGTTTCCTACTCCTATTTTAAAGCCTCTTCTGTCCAATGTTCTCACCACTGGATGTCTTTACTTACCTCTACATTTGTACAACCAGTCTACTTTGCTGCGACTCCATTATATTTCAGTGAGCATTTAGTACATTCCAGTCTACATTCCACTTAATTTCATTGTGTAACATTGTAAAATAATAATGCAAATGTCTAGCAATACCATTTCACTGTTCCCATGGGTCCAACATCACAAAAGTAATAAACCTAAAATATATCTGTGGGGCTCATATTTCCACTTATTCTACCTGTATAGCTGTCTAATTAAAACCAGTTGTCATGGTTATTATTATCTCTGCTAATGTTTTCACTGTGAGTTGCTTCCCTGGTTTATTAAGTTAACATCCTCAGAGTGAGCCCACAAATTCCCTTTTGCCCTTGTCCAATGTCTGGAGAGCACCCAGTGAATTTTGTGCTTTCTACTGTTTTCGCAACAACCACTTAACTTTTCTTCCCACCTTCCCAATCCCTCATTCTCCACTCAGGTAAAGCACTCCAGCATTTCCCTCTGTTCTCTGCCCTCTTCTTTAATTTAGCTTGAATTATAAAAAAAAATCAAGTAATACCTATTAATGTGGAAAGAACATGTTTAAATTAGAAAACTTTAGCGAAGCAATTTCTGTGACTAGTAGATATTATTCAGAGTTGTTTTAGCAACAGTGTTATGTAGTGTGCCCAAAGGACTCTAAACAGTGACAATAATGAGCTAAGCTCCCCTGCTGGAAACAAGCTTTGAGCTGCAGCCCTCAGCCTCATGATGGTGTGGTCACAGTCACAAAGCTGCACTCACTGTCTTTAACATTTCTGGATTTCTTCATCTCTGCCCAAGGGCTTTTTATTTCAGAGCAAGCTGGCCAGCATTTTTCATAAAGCATCTATCACTGTGTTGATGGGAAATCTGAACTCCTTGTTGTCTGTGAAGATTCTCAGTCATCCAGGTAAAGTAGTCTGAGGATTGAGTCATGGCAACTGGACTTCTTTCTTC
>JAUYWH010000008.1:22043868-22065838 GCA_034779795.1 Ctenopoma multispine | reverse complement strand
ATATATTTGTGGCCACTACCAACTTCACTCAGATTGATAAAGTTCTGTGGATGCAGAACGAAACGTCTCTACTTGGATGAACTCCTTGTTATTCATTGCCATCTACAGTAGATACCTTAAACTCTAGAGTGTATCAACAAGCCAGTGTGTGTCAGATAATTCACTTGCTACAACAAAGAAACAGACAACCTTGAAACTACGCCAGCTCTGCCTGATCACAACAAATGGAAAAACCTCGCCTGTGATATTGTGTGCAGAACAAACATGAGCACTGTGTTACAGAGTCAAGACCTGTTCTGCACAGTGCCAGTCTTGTTTTTTGTTTTTGTCAGGATGACGTAACCCAGATTCACCGGAGCATGAAATGGGTGAACATTCTGATGTCTCACTGAGTTGAAAACAGTACAACAGTATTTCCTTTGTAAATGGATCACTAATTAGAAATCAGAAATAGTGCACCACATCAGAACCTCTACCATTTTCATACAGAGAAACCAGATGGCATTGAGAGACTGGCCTTGGCTGTAAAAGAGTATGTTAAAGTCCTAACAATGCCACAGCATTTTTTCCAGTTACAAATCACAGGATTGAAACTAATGTTTGTTGAGGCACAGGGCTTGTGGATTGAAATGTCACTTGATCAGTCCAATACTTGGACTAACGGTTCAGAGTAATAAGCCTCATCAGCCATCTTTTGAGTAAATATGCAGGGAAAACAATTACATGATTTTTGGAAAGCTACCAATGCGTGTCTCTTAAGCACAGTGTCCAGGCTATCAAGGCATTTCCAAACATGCACTGGAACGCTGAACTTCTCTGAACATTAAATGGACATTCTGCTACCTGTTCTAGCAATGTCAGATTGACCCAGTGTGCAGATACAGGAGGTAACTGTATATAGAATTCACCGTGAATGAGTGTGTATTTTGATGATACTGGCTTTGAGTTGATCCGCTCAGCAAAACACCAGAAAGTATGATAAATACTTACCATGGTTTCTGGAGTTGTGTAGTGCTTTTCTCCTTCAGGAAATCAAGTAAAAGATTTTTTCATGTGGCTGGCAATACCTTGATGTGCTGTAACCAGAGCCGGGTTAAGAAATCTTGAGGCCCTATTTGTCGCCTTAAAACAAGTAAAACATTTTATGCTTATAAGACTGTGCTGCTACTGATTAACAATAAATTAAAACACTAAAGACTTATTATTCTATCACTGTAGTAATATGATGCTCTGTTATTTGTAATAATAATAACGAATAGTTTATTGATCCCCTTGGGGAAATTGTTGTTTGGACAGCTGCTAGACCTGTGTCAGTGCTACTACAGGGTTTCGGTGTCTTGTCCAAGGACACCTCGACATGTAGTTTCGGGGGGACTGAGAATTGAACCGCTGACTCTTGGGTTGTTAGTTTTCAAGTTTGTGTTTATATCTAACTAAATATGTAAATACCGTACTTTAAGTGTTTGATTGGTGAAAATCTAATTCTTTCACTGGATAATGGTTATGAGTCAATATGTGTGGGTGCCTAATCCTCACAGACAATGAGCACTTTGCATATTGCATGACTATTTTGGGGAAATCGTCTTTTGGATCCAAGTTCACATGGACAATGTAAAAATTTAAAAACATTAATGAAACCAAACATGGCAACTAATATCCTATAGGGTCTCAGCAATAATGAGCTTGATGCAAGAGATGAACCAGAAAATACACAGGTTCCAAAAATTGTGATTTCAGGCTGTGTGTGACGAGGATGTTCAGCAGTTTGATAAGCAGCCCCCTCTCCACCACCTGCTCTAAAGGTTCCAGTGAAGCCCCCAGCACAGAGCCAGCCTTCCCGATCAGTTTGTTCAGTTTGTTGGTGTATCTGGCTCTGATGCTGCTGCACAGCACACAGCAGCAAAGAATATTACCCTGGCGACAACAGACTGGTAGAAGATCTGCAACATCTTGTTACACACATTAAAGGACTTAAGCTTCCTCAAGAAGTAGAGTCTGCTCTGTTCCTTCCTGTACACAGCTTCTGTGCTGCATTTCCAGTCCAGTCTGTTGTCAAGGTGGACACCCAGGTATTTGTACCCACCATAGGCTACAGCCTATGTAGCCTATTCGACTAAGAAGGCCCTGGCTGTAACGCATCAAAACACTGATCTCTGGAGTGTGCTTTTTGTGTCACGTCCTGTCTCTTGCACACTCTATCGAGAGACCACCCCTTGACGAAACCAAATGGACAATTTTTGCAAGTGAAAATGTGTCTGATACAGACAATGTCCAATTGTGAGAAAAAGCACAATGTCCAGACCTGTTTCTTCAGACACTGTCCAGACTTCATGTGTGAAAACTGCTTTTCTCTCTCTCTTTCCTAACCTCTATTGACTCAGGCTGGATCACTGGCCAGCTTTTCAGGTGTCACCAACTAAACTGCATATGCAAATTTGCTTTTGCAGCCAACATAACGAAACGTAATGATTATTTTCCAGTGCAACATATTTTTTGAATGAATGAAGCAAAGTGGCAATGAGGTGGTTGGGGTGAATGGTGGAAAATTAATATATAGGATTGTCAAAGTCCTGTGTCTGTTTGGGCAATGAAAAAAAGATTTTGTTTAACATTTCATGAATCAAAAAATACCCTTTAAAGACTGCACTTTTTTGAGGTCACCAGTTATAAAAACATCTGTGTCTCAAGTTTCCACCAGGACGTTGCTTGTTAAGTAGCATTGTGACAATGGGAAAGATGGCATCAGTCACACGTGACATTGTTCTAAGGTTATAATTAGGTAATTAGTGATATTTAGATATGCTGTTTAGCTTTGTTTGTGATTTGATATCTACCAGAGGTGGGTAGTAACGAGTTACATTTACTCCGTTACATTTGCTTAAGTAATTTTTCTAGGAGTAGTTTTACTGCGCCATACTTTTTACTTTTACCTGAGTAGATTTATGAAGAAGAAACGCGACTCTTACTCTGCTACATTGGACAACAAATTAAAATCTTATAGACCCATATTTAAATCATAATGAGTTAAATATAAGCAGAGTTTTGTCTAAGTTAACATCTTGTTTTTATCACCTTCACCGTTGTTTACTTTTTTGTGTCAAGTTCCGTCCTTTAAAATTTTGTTTAGTTTTAATAGGAAATTACAAAATAAAAGCGATCACCTAAATGATCTAAGCAAAAACCTTAAACAAGTTAAACATTGCTCACACAGTGTGTTGATGTCATATACACCACTTGAAAGATATTTCACAAAATATTATTGTAAGTTTTTCTGTATTGTTAAAAAGGTTATTTTATGCAAAGGGTAAATCCAAAATAACGATGTCAAAAGCAGACCTTGTTGAATGTTTGTATGAATTCAGATTCAGACATTAAAATCTATTCCACACATGTCAAATAAAATTTCACAATAATTCAAAATCATGGCAACTGGACTTCTTCTTTGGTAGGTTGAAGATACTTTAAAGAGCAGTGAAACATTTCAACCTAACAAAAAAGAAAGTCAGTTGCCAGGACTCAACTCAACGAAATTTGTGTTTCTTGTGCCTTAATTTGCTATTTTGTAAAGATGGTATTTATTTTTACCATTGAGATTTAGAAATACAAGAACTTGTACATTATTTAATATTTTGGTCTGTCTAATTACATATCATTTCTAAAAAAAAAAATACGATCAAACAGTTACTCACTACTTGAGTAGTTTTTTTTATCAAGTACCTTTATACTCTTTTTTTACTTCTACTTCTACAATTTCTGGCTACTCTACCCACCTCAGATATCTACTGTACTGTTTTATGATAAATGGTGTGCAGCATCACTGACCCTAAACTGAACTGAGTTCATGGTTTGGTTTAAAATAATTAATCATGATTATTTATTAATCACATTATCATTAATGTCTATGATGATAACTGAGAATCATCATAGACATTAAAATAAGTACTTCTTTAATTTATGTTTTTTGTCATGGTTACAATGAAAAGGTTAATGTAGCTAAGTTAAGCAGTTAACGTTGTTTCATACCAGAATCATACTTTACTCTTGGCAACTTAATATACATCCACAGGGAATGCCCCTGAGAGGCATGGCTTCTAACTAGAAATTTAGGAAAAATTTTGGCCTGAGCTCTCCCCATTATCATGCCTGTAACATTCTCTAAGATGATAACTACACACCTGATTTCTGGAAGCCTCTGTTAGCCTGAGTCTAAAAAAATAACATAATTTATTAACAAGATCAAGACAATGGTCTGAATTCATACCAGCTTGTTGTCTGGAACTAATTTGACCTAGACTAGAATTACCATGTTACGATATGGTTTGGATAACAAATAATCTAAAACATTATCTGACTGAGATCCTGCTGTCGCAGAATCCCTCACTACAGAGAAAGCATTTGGTTGAATTGGGCTTTCTAGTTTCAGCTCTAGAAAAATTAAAATTCGGCTCTAAATTCATTCAGTTCATTTAACTTCTTAATTCTGACCCAATGACGGGTCAGTGAGTACAATGGCTTATTACCAGAAAAGAGCTGCCGTGAAGGTTGTCTTCAATCTCTTTGCCTTGGTTGTTAAACCTTTTGCAGAAACAATTTGCATGCCTAGGGGTATCCAAAAGTCTGAAAACATTGGGAGTTGAACACAGTCTGTTGTTATACACAGATGATGTGCTTCTTTATATGATGCAACCTCAGCTTTATGGCCCTTCTTTGGAGGTCATCTGTAATTATATAGATGTTTCTGAACACAAAAAAGCTTAGACAAATCCAAAGCTGTGTCTAGTATCTTCCAAGAAATGAAATTTCAACCCTTCTTCCATGTAGCAGATTTACTGTTCCTATATTTGGACATATTCATCACCCCTGAACTAAATTAACTATATTCCATTAATTAATTACATCTAGTGGCAGGACATGACCAGACTTAGCGTTAGTTATTTCTTGAAAGAATTAACATGCCTTATCTACTTTATTGTCCCAGTGCCTCCCTTGATATTTAAATGGCAACTCTTGTCATTCTAAATTATTAAGTTTTTCTGGAAAAACAACAGCAAAAATGATCCGACTGAAATTTCTTTCTGAATTTTTGAAGGATATTAAACTATAGTAAATATAGTAAACGATAGTAAATACCAACAATTTTACTCCAAGTAGGGCAACACAGTGATTCAGTGGTTAGTGATAATACATCACAGTAAAGAGATCCTGAGTAAGAACCTGCCAGCCTTTATTTCTGTGAGCTTGTGTGGGTTTGTCTGGGAACACCGGTTTCCTGCATTTGGGTTAATTGGTGGCTCTATAGGTCACCTGCATATAGGTGTGAAGGGCTGCATGACTGGTCGTCTGCCATGCAATAGATAGCCTGTTCAGACTGTGCTGCGCTTTTGCCTAGATCTCCATGACCCTCTACAACACCAAGTGGCATGTTAGGATTTTAGATTTATTACTGTTTCATGCTCTTATTTTATTTTCCTACTTCCTGTTTTCCCATACCCTCAGTATCTCCTGCTTTACCAGTAATCATCCCTTATTGATTCCACCTGTTCTTTGAATTTCAGTTCGTCAACTCTCCAGCCTGCTTTGGTTTTTCTTTTCTCCTGGATTCTGACCTGATTTGTGCTTTCACCTAACCTTATGCCTGACCTTGAAAAGAAATACTAAGTTTGATGTATTTCGGTATTCGACCTTGGCCTGTTTTTTGGATTCCGTCTCTCTGTCTCAGCACTGCTGGATTCTCTCCCTCGGATTGAACTCTGTCTCTGATCTGTTTTTGGTTTCTGACGGTGGATGTTCTGATTACATGGATTTGGATTTCTGGATTGTTTGATGTTGGCTCTGTGTTTCTGGATACTCTGTCTTCCCGTGTGTGCACACGAAGAGGACAAACTCTGAACAACTTGGCCTGCCATCCTCTTTGCTCACGCTCCCCTAATTAATCACTTACTCTGTTCTCTCCCTCCTAATTTGTCTCATTCTCTCCAAACAATAGACCACACAGTAGATGCCATCTTGCCCTGGACATTACCCATCAGCCCCATCTTCTCAGCACTTTCCTGTTTCTTGCTTTGCCCTGACTACATTACCCATCATCCTCAGATCGTGTCCTGTTCCTGGTCTCCATTATTCAAAACCAGCCCGTGATCAGCTCATTTCCCTCCTGGCTCAAACCATCTACACATTGATTCGATAAAAAAGGGTCTTCAGTTATTTCATTTACTTTATTAACTAATATATTTATGGTTAGTGTAGTCACATCATGGGCCATAGGAATGAATATATTTTATAAAATGTATAACTCTAATTTCCATCTTTGCTACAGAGACAGAAAACTTCTTCATTCTGCAGGTTCTCTCTGTCTAATATCCTTTCTTTCTTTGTCACTTACATCCTATTGTGCTTGGAAAGTTGGGGTGGCTCTGTCGCCGCATTAGAGATTTCCTGTGTCACAAACTTCCTTTTTATGAGGTAAATCTAAACAGCCTGACTGAAGACTAGAAGGACAGCAGCCTGCTGATGAGCGGCGCAGACACTTCTCCTTTACCCTGTGTGATTAATGGAGCCTAACAAAGCTAAATGAAGATTGATAGTGATCAAGGAGAGAGACAGCGAGAAAGGGGGCATGAGAAATAATACAGGGCCTCACGGGCCTACAAAGAGGGCAGAGGAGGAGAGAGCAGCTGTGCAGGCTGCCTCTACACAATGGGTAAATAAAATCTTTGATGATAGGACAGCCAGTGGCTTCATTTAATCACCTGTTGGAAATATTGGAAATACACAAACACACAAATAGAACTTTTTCCATCTTAGGGAAGGTGGCAAATGAACACAAATTCATTCACTAGCCAACTTCCCTCAGATCGAAAAAGTTCTGTGGATGCAGAATGAAACGTCTCTACCATAAAGAAAGAAGTCCAGTTGCCATGACTCAACCTTTAGACAACTTCACCTGGATTAATGTGTTGAATTCAATCTCCAAGGTTCACCTGCTAACACCAACAAAGTTTAAGTAGATGTTAGTTTCTTTGTTTCATTCACTTTGATTTCATGAGACTACCATTTTTGACTTGTTATGATGGATGTGTAATTATCTCTCCCCTTTCTATAGCAGCACTCATAATTTGCAGAATTTCTTTCATTTTTTGAAGCCCTGCCTCTGGAAAATCTCCATCTAAATAGTAAATATTTGGAAAGAGTTATTTGGCTTTATGAAGCACTGTCTGCTCGTTCTTATATATACTGTATATAAGGAATTAATCTCCTTAATACTTAAACTGCATCCCATGCTTTCCACTCCATGAATATAGAGCCCATGCGTTTCTGTCTAAATTAAGAAAACATCAGCAGGCAGATTAACTTTCTCACATCTAATGGTCTGACTTTGTAGAGACTTATTAAAATGTATTTTTTAATTTGTCTTAATTTTCAATTAATGGCTTATATGGGGCTTGTACCTGTTACTAATAGTCTGTCCTCTTTCCAAGTCTTCATGGTAAAATGAAGGTGGCGTGGGTCCATTTTTGTCTTTTGCTGCTACCTGAAAGCTGCTTGACATCCTCTGTTATCATATTCTTAATTTATGTTCTAGTCTTTATGCTGGGTCTACTATGATTGATAGATTGATTGATAGTGTGCTAGAGTCCCCCTCCCCATTTATTAAAGATCTATTTCTCATATTACTGTGTTATCACTCTTGACTTTGCCTTCTAAATAACTGTCTGTAGGAATTCCAGAAGGAATTGAGTCACCAATGATCTTCTCTTGGCTTCAGATAATGGACTTCTCTACGTACTCGTCTTGTTAGATCTTAGTGCTGCGTTTGACACTATAGATCATAGCATTTTACTACACAGACTAGAACATGTCATGTGTTGGTGGTCTGGTAGCTCAATGGGATAAGAGTCAAACTAGGATGCAGAAGGTTGCAGGATTGAATCCCAGCATCCTTGAGACTTGTAAGTCGCTTTGGATAAAAGCGTCTGCCAAGTAAAGTAAAGTCACTGGGATTAAAGGGACGGCACTAAGCTAGAAAGCTAGAACTACATATTACATCACTTACAACTACATCATTAATAGAGGTGAAGTCAGCACTATAGCCAGGCTATAGAGTCAACAATCTATTAGAGAAAAAAATGATCAGACCTCCCCTGCAACGGACATGGACAGAATATGTCCAGCACTTCCTGAATTGTTTTTAAGACCTCAGTCTTACTTAGAATACTTCTATCCTGTAGATCATGCAAAGTTAATTTCAATCATTAATTTAGCAAAACCATTTATTTGTCTCTTAGACCCTATCCCGACTACATTGCTTAAGGTTATCATACCCTTGATCAGTCCATTTTAGAGCAGATAAATTATTTCTATTAACAGGTTATGTTCCACAAGCCTTTAAGGTAAATTACTCTTGACTCAGGGATTTTAGCCAATTATAAACCAATAGCCAATTTATCCTTTCTCTCTAAAATCCTTGGAAAAACTGTTGCAAAGCAGCTTTGTACACTCTTCACTTTATACATGTCTCCCTTAGGTAATATTATAAGGAAACACTCTATAAACTTCCATTGCTATGCAGATGACACCCAGCTATATTTATCTATGAAACCAGAAGAAACAAATCAATTAGTCAGACTTCAACCTTGTTTAAAAGACCTAAATGCCTGGATGTCCTGTAATTTTCTACTCCTTAATTCAGACAAAACAGATGTTATTATATTTGGGCCTAAAACCACAGAGACACCTTACCTAATCATATTGCTACCCTAGATGACATAGCACTTGTCTCAAGTACTACTGTGAGGAATCTCTGAGTCATCTTTGACCTGGATATCTCCTTTACCCTTATATAAAAAAACCTGTAGAACTGCCTTCATTCATCTGAGGAATATTTCTAAAATACAGGTGAATACACTTCTACTACTATCAGTACTGATATGTGAGTCTGTGTCACAGGAGGCTTTGACAGCACTTCTCCACTAAACACAATTTGAAAAAGTTTCATCATGCAACTTTCCTAATCAACTTTCTTCATCTCTTTCTTTTCTTTTCTTTGTCTTTTTTGTGGGTAAATAAAAAAACATGTTTTTAACACTGAAACCCTGCATCCTGTGTTTTTCTGCTGGGCCTCTGACAGACGGCACTACCCTCAGAGCAGGGTGCTCTAGGGGCAGGAACTGTAATTCATGAACTAAATTTAGACCATGGGAAACTGACTGCAGTTATAAAAAGCTTTTATTTCCTCTCATTGAAACACTCACACTAGGACAGAGCAAAGAACACATTCAGCTTCTTGTTCAAAAACACTTCAGGTTTGGACAGTAGGAACTTGGCAATTAATGGACAGCCCACTGAGGCACGGCAAAGTGAACTTTCCCTGTTTGTAAAATAAATACTGGACTCCTGGGAAATCAAATAAACCAAACTGTAAAACAAACGGTGTTGTGTGCATTTACTAAAACTAATAAATACAAGTAGGAAACTTCTCCTAAACATATAACATATGACAAATGTTGAAGTATCCTAGTAGGGTTTTAATGCACCATAGCAAACACAGCATTGCCACCATTCAAGTTATGAGTTACCCCTGAGAGATTCCCTTTATGCATCACAAAGTTAAGGGAGCTGCCAAGAGGCTGAGCGTTGAGAATGTTGTAAAGCAGGTATCTCTCTGTGATATTTAATCATAATTGACACTTAATTAATCCCTTTGGAGAAATCATTTGTGGGCAGGCTGCCCCATTGAATTGCCAAGAGTTTAGGGTTCAGTGTCTTGTCCAGGGACACTTCGACATGCGGCCAAGAATCAGGAAGCGAACCACCAAACGTGGGTTCCCAGGTGACTGCCCACTGCCCTACCAACTGTGCCACAGTCACTCCCAAAACTAGTGGGCCTTGGGTTATCCTAACCCTTAAGGAAAGTGGCAGACAAGATATCTGCTACTGCAGTTATTATGTCTGCTACTATGCTGCTACTACCAGCTTATTTCTCTTATATAATATTTTCAAACCTGACTCCCAATTCTCTGTCAATTTAGTTCAAGTCATATGTGAGCTCTTTTTACATAACATTTTAAATATGTGCAGCTGCCTAACATAAATAAAGCTCAGACTTGTGACGTAGCACTTTGAATCAGAATGTTTACTGAAGCACATATCCTAAAGGACAAAAACGTGTCACTGCCTAAATACGTACCATCTGGACTACATATACTAAATGACCCGGCTATATGGGAATACAGACTGCAAATAGTAAAGGGAATTTAAAGGATTGGATAAGTAATACATTGTTATGACAGCATGGCAATGAGGGTGTAATGATGCTGACAAACTTACAACAAATGTTGTTGTCTATACATGCATATTATAAATAAATGTGTACAGTCTTATGTATAGAGTGATAGAAAGCAGTAAAATATATGCAATGCACATTTTATGCTATAGGCAAGTATGCAGTCATATAACCCCCCCCCCCACACACACACACACACACACACAAAGTAGCAAACCTTCAAAAGGAGCACATCAGTCAGGAAATGCAATCACCCAAAGCAAATATAGCCTACCTCCACTGTTTTCACACACAGATAAACAGTCGCTCAAATTACCTTCTGTGGCTGACCAGCAGAGCATACACAAACAGACGCAAATGACCTTGCCACCACTCAGTTTACCAGAGAACATTTCCCTGATGTGTCAAGAGGATACAGTGACTGAATATCATGTGTCTATATATACTATAGATGACACTGTTGCAATCAAGTTGTTTTTGGCCTCGATCCAAGTCCTCCAATATTTGTTATCTGCTGATATCACCTCCAATCTGATTATAGCATTTACATACAGTACATTAAATCTGTATCTGAGACAATGGAATAACAGTAACCACTTTATTCTACTTTAGTTCTGATTAAAAAATAATTAAGTTTCATAGCTTAAATTATTGATATAATTTGAATGGAGAAACAGCTTTTACTTAGAACATAAACATTTTTTTGCCCTTGTGGTGATGCTAGAGAAAAAGCCACCATCAAAGTCAGTCAGAACGATCAGCTAGGGAGCAGGAATGTCTGAAATGTCATGCTATTTCAACAGCTGGAGAGATATTTCAGTCTTATTCAAAGCAGTGGACACATCCATACTGTCTTAGGTAGACACCCAGCACCAGGATTTAGTTGTCATAGTGCCTCAAAGGTTTGTACGTCTTCAAACTTGATGGTAGTAATATGTACAGTAGTTAAAAAATGTTTTCAAATTTCAAGCAAATATCAAAATATTCTCACTTCCGTACAGTACTTTTGCAGAGTGGGGATTAGAGGTCAATTCATTGATCTTTAGAGATCGGCATCAGCCATTGGAAAACCCTAATAAGTCAACTGGTAGTGGTGCTATTGTATATGTAATTTCATTATTGCAGACAAATGACCACACTTTAGCCTGGTCAACTACTATACATATCAAACACTGACCACATATGGTATTCGAGGCACAAACTTAATTTTGGCAATTCGTTATCTAATTTGAGTGCACGCATTTTAGTTAACATTCTGTGTTATTTAACTTTCTATCTGTCTTAAGGTTAATGTTTAGTATTAGATGAGGCATCTCAACAACTTATTGCCATATTCCTGTTGATACTGTGTCAAACCTTCTGCTTCAAGCTTAACATCACTAGTAGTAGTATGTCACCTTTGTTTGGTTTAGTGTTGAGTTTCTGTTTGTTTAGTTGACCTCAGATTATAATTATTTAATATTAAATATTACCTGAATTATGAAATTTACAGGACATGAACGCAAACACTACAATCGTGTATGATTTGACTACACATACACGAGTCACACAATTTATTTCTGTGTAACCGGCATTTGCTGAAGATTACTGTGTCCAACCATTTTAGGAAATTGTTAAGTCTTTTAAAAATGTATTTGTGAGCAGTTTATTTATAATGTATGCCTTCAGTGGGGAACAATGGACTTAGATCAACCACTGAGAGGCTACCAGAATCAGAAAGTATTGAGAGACTGACTAATAAATTGTTGTTTTTTGCATGGAGTTAATTAGAAAAATACAGCTCAAACCTTATCCTTCAATGGTTGGTTAAAACATTACAAAGGCTCTAACTCAAGCCTAATATTTTCTAGGCATGTATTAACAATCCAATTGCTTTCAAAAATAGGAGAGAACAGCCTTTTGCATGAAGTCATCATGTTAAGATGTCTGCCAGTGGGAATTCTGCAGCTACTTAACCACTTTTTTCTTCTCACTGCGTTTGTAACAGGATTATGACAGCTGCGGAGTTCTGTAATCAAATGTTGCACCTCCACCAATGACACGTAATGTGCCACACTATGTGTAATGTTCCATATTCTCTATTTGTGTTCCTCTCCGATGGTGTTCTTCTGCCTGCTGGAGATAGCCACAGGATTTTACTTGCTAAGCATTCCTCCACATGAGGATGGATGTAGTGCAGCATAAACATCAAAATACAGTTTACACTGTCTTTAATTTGCAGCAGTAGAGTTTCTAACTTGTGAAAGTGATAACTAAGTGTCCTCGCTTTCCCAAACATAAAATGTTTTCATAAACATTAATGTTAATGTGATTAATGTTTTACCCAGAAAGTTCAGCCCTATTTTCAACACAATAATCTTTATAAACCCATGACAGACTTGTACATACTCACAAATCAGAGATTGATACACTGTGAAACACTGGTGTAACTAATTACAGGAGAAACTCTGAATGCTTGACAATACTTTGAATAAAGTTTGGTTGAAGATGTCCTTGACTCTCTCCCTTTCTTGTCTTTGGTTGAGCATGGTGTTCTTTGCCTCTACATGAAGACTTACATAAATGCTCGTAGTGCAATAAGTAGGGAATGTTACAAACAAAAGAGCTTATGTTTTTGGTGTTTTATAATGGTAGCATACATACCCATTGGTGTGCCAACCCCATAGGCTTTGGAGTCAATGAGGCCCCCAATTTGGGTGAGGTTGCAGTTGCGCTGAGTGACAAACTCGATAGTTGTAGACTCCATAAGGAACGCGTAGTCTGAGGTAAGCACACGGTGAATGCCTTCCTCAACGCTCTTTACCATCACTGAGTGTCTCCGACTGCTCATGAATTCCCACATCTTATCATAGGTGGAGATCTTGGTTTTCTGTGAGGAGACATGCAATGGCACTGAGTAAGCAAGGACATCAAAACTATGTAGACAGAAACAAATCTAAAATAAAATTCTCGTCTCGTTCACTAATTGTTAACACGGATGTGTTTTTATGAATGTGCACTTCTAGGTTGGAGGTTAATGAAGTTAATTCTTTCTGTCTCAGCAGTTATGATGTTCTGAGCAACTTAAAGAAACAATGACAAGCAGAGCACTCACATTTAAATACCACCAAATGTATGCAACTTTAGAAAGAACTTCAGAATTTTTCAGTTATTTTCCAAATTTCATTTGTTTAAGCAGAACTTATTTTGCACCCTGCTTTTGGTTTGCCAAAGTCATTATCACTTGTAAGAGTTATATATGTTTAAGCAGCTTTGCATGTTAAATAGCAGCAATAGTAGACTTTTACAACTACATTTCTAGAGTCTGTGCTGCTGCTATCACTAATAGTTACAAGCAGCAATGGTGCTGACAGTAGCAGAGTGACTCACTTTCTACACCTGTAATCACTGAGAAAAATCCAAGAGCACATTACTCTCCGGGGGAGCAGATTTGAAGGCATTTTTGAAGCCATTTGAAACCTAATTAAGTCACATCTTCAAGGTCCTGCCCGCCATTATTATGTGTAATGACTTTTTGTGGCTGGTCGATATTTTAGATCAACTGGGTGATTTGCGGAGTGCCTATCAGAATCTTTCAGAGTCACCCTTGACAAATCAGGCGATTGAGCATGCAAGCTTCAGACTGCTGATAAGGGGAGAGCAGTGGCTGTGAATACACAGAGAGTCAGATAACCACCTACACTCCAAGTCAAGCAAAGAGCTGTCGTGGGCTTCCCAGAGCCTCCGTACTGTGATCCTCAGCTGACACTTAAACCATGTGAGAAAACACAATTGATTCATGCAAATATCTGTCAAAACCAACCCCTAAAAGTTCAAAATCTCTCAATAACAATGCAAAATATAACATATTTGTTTTGTTTTGGTGAATAGTAGGCCAAACAATGCTCCTGGTTCTCTCATTTTCACCTGCCTCATATAAATTTCTTCTTTCTTTTGTTGAACAATGGTGTCTTATTTTTTCTGAACTTTACTGTAACTACAAAAAATATGGGTTTCTTCTTTGATTAAAATGAAATGACCATAGATTAGCAAGGTTTTCAGCAAGCAGGGTTACAGTCTTCATGTGTCAGACATGTTTCTTAACACCTCTTCTTGAAACACACAGATGACCAGCATATTTATAAAGACTAGAACAATTGCCTCCAATTGTGCCTGATCGGAGGAACTTTAACCTGGTAATGTTTGCTGAATAGCACAAAACATCTTGAGAGTTCAAAGGCTGTCATTAGTATAAAAGTTGTATAAAATTATATTTTGACGATGCTGGATGAAATATATATATTATATATATAAAGTTCAAATTTGCCTTCACAGGAACATGGATATTTAGGTCAGATGATCAGCAGGTTTGGGGAGATTAAATATATTTGACAAAATTCTTGACAATCTGCAATTTTCACTTCAAATCATCACCAAATATTTAAAGGTTGCAGTTCGACCAATCCATTCCACAACACACAAAATTACTCTTTCATTGTTGTTACAACAAAACAATAATTTCAATAACTGGAGATATTCAGTACTTTCATGAGCAAATTCTGACTTTCACTGCCTCTTAGCAATGGAGCTGCCCTCACTGGTGACTTAAAAGCACTAATGTAAACTCAGCCCTGACACATTATGTCAATGCCTGCTTAAAAACCATGAAAGTTGTGCTAATTTATATAATAGTTAGATTACAAATGGGTGACTGCTGAGCACCAGCAGACTGAACATGCTAGTTAAATGAAGATAGATAGATCAGAAGGTAACATTGTGCATACTGATATCTTTGGTATCTCTGAGTGTCTTGATTTACATCAGTCCTGAAGGCCTGTGCTGATCAGCTCTATGGGATCTTCCAGCACCTCTTCAACCAAAGCCTGAGACAGGAGCAGGTGCCAGCTCCAGTCTCTTTCAGTGCACATGTCATAAAAGTTCTGGAGATACTGACTCACTTAAGACCTCAAGTGGAAACATCTTTGGACGCACTACAGTTTTCTTATCACCACCATGATTTCATCATATACCTGCTCCAGCTCTCTCACCTGGACAGAGCAGGTGGCACTGTGAGAATCATGTTTTTTGATTTCTCCAGTGCTTTTACCACAATCCACAATCCCAAAACACAATCCTGCCGAGAGAAGCTCCTGAAGATGCAGGTAGACTCCTCCACAGCCTCCTGGATATTTGACTACCTGACAGACAGACCACAATTTGTACTGCTGAGAGAATGTAAGTCTGGGCGGGTGATCAGTAACACAGGAGCACCACAGGGGACTGTCCTCTCACCTTTCCTCTTTACCCTGTATACCTATGAATTCAATACAACACTGAGTCCTGTCATCTGCAGAAGTTCTCAGACGACTCAGCTGTTGTTGGGTGTATTAGTGGTGACAAAGAGGCAGAGTACAGAGGCCTGGTGGACGGGTTCATGGAATGGGGTGGAAACAACCACCTGACCTTTAAATGTAACCAAAACAAAGTGGAGGGGGTACAAATACCTGGGTGTCCACCTTGACAACAAACTGGACTGGAAATGCAGCACATAGGCTGTGTAAAGGAAGGCACTCTACTTCTTGAGGAAGCTTAAATTCTTTAATGTGTGTAACAAGATGTTACAGATCTTACACCAGTCTGTTGTTGTTGGGGCAATATTCTTTGCTGCTGTGTGCTGGGGCAGCAGCATCAGAGCCAGATACACCAACAAACTGAATAAACGGATCAGGAATGCTGACTCTGTGCTGGGGACTCCAGGTGGAGTCCAGAGCAGGTGGTGGAGAGAAGGTTGCTTATCAAGCTGCTGAACATCATGGAGAACAGTTAACATCCTCTCCACAGGCTGCAGAGCAGCTTTAGCCCTACACTCCGCTGTGATAAGGAAAGGCACACAAAGTCCTTCCCACCAACAGCCATCAAATTGTATATTGACTTCCTTACGACAAAGAGCTCTGCTCCAACAATCTAACTCTCTGTTTATGTTCCACCTATTTCCATCTAATTACTACACATCTGATCCTCAATTCCTGTATTACAAGTAAATAATAATAGTGGGTTTTCTGTAGATTAGGTACAACCTGTTCTTGTTTCTGTTTAGATGTGTTTTGATGTGTATTTTTCCCTGTATTTATCTTATTTTATCTGTGTTAATCTGTCTTATCTTGTATTCTTTTAAATTTTCTATACTGTTCTGTTGAATTATTTTTAATGGCTACTGCAACCCTGTAATTTCCTTTTGGGGATCAATAAACTATCTATCTATAGCTATTTTGTTCATTATGTATAAATGTCTAAAGACATCTCATCTATTAAAAGATGAAAGTACAGGATGGGAAGTGGGTATGTGCTTGTGTTTGTTGACTTTGTGGCAAACAGTACAGAGTCAGTAAAATAACAAATGGAACTCGAGTTAAGCCTCTTAATTTTGTAGAATAAGACACTAAAATGCAGTGTAATTATTCCAGTTCTTTAAATTCAAATTAAAGAGACATTACTATGTTTACCTTATGATATTTACTGTTTTATTGTGTTTTTTATGTTCCAGTGGAGTCGTGACAAAACATTTCCTACTTTTTATCAAATGGACCAGTGCAATTCTGTATCCCAATATGCTTCTATACAAATAAAATGCAAACATAATTGTGTTTTTGTGTTTATATGTTTTTATGGAATACAACACAATGTGAATAACTGACACAACACAGACCTAAGTTTGACCTAATAGTGCCGTGTGTGGTTATGTTAAGCCAACAAAAACATTTTGAGAAAGTTTAGAGTAGTAGTAGGCAACCCTGGTCCTAGACAGCTGCAGCTGTGCTCATTTTCCAACTATCCCTGCACCTCCCACCGTTGATTACCTGGATCTGGTGTGTTCAGCCAATGAAAAATTGTAAGTGCAGGGATGGTCAGAAAACGAGCAGGGCTGTGGCTCTCTAGGACCATGGTTACCTTCCCCTATAGAGGATTTGATTAAAGGATTACTGGAGATATAAAGCAGGAGGAAAAGTGGGTTTTATTTCATTATTGTCAGAAAACAGGTCTAATATTCAGATTACACTTTGAACGAATGTATTTGGCATTTTGGCACAAACTCACTTAGACCCATAGAGTCAGACCTTTAGGATTTGGTCTTATGTAATGACACTTCCTTACCACCAGTGGCTTTGGCTGTGCTTTGCTGCTAAAGTTTGTTTACTGTGTTCTGTCTTGGTATTGTAGTTCATAGTTTTCACCTGTGTCTACATAGGAGGTTGAGTATGTATAGAGTTGCTTGGTCATGCTTCATTGCTGAGTTATCCAGTCTGCCACCTGCACACTTGTGATTTAGAGCTGTGTGTTTATAATACATTCATCTTAGTCCTTTTCCAGCAGCTCAAACAGGATTTGCAAAATAAAGATAGCACAATAATACTTTTGTCAATAGTGAGAAAGAAGTTTCCAGTGGATCAGGGAAAGACTGTGGGCTGGTTAATGAATCACAAACACTACTGCATTCTGCATTCTACATATAAAATAAAACTTGACACAGAAAAGTTTTCCATCCATCCATTCATCCATTATCCCAGTGGTTCTCAATTATTTTCCATTGTGCCCCCCATTTGAGGAAAAAAAATCTGATCTTGAACAAGAGAATATTTAATTATTTATCTGTACAAACCACAGTGTGTGGTTTCTGGCACCATAAAATCTGATTATCCAATCAAATTAAGAAAACAAGATGCAACAATTTAAAACTATTTCAAAGTTCAGTTTATTGACTTATTCAAAACTTTTTATTAACTGTAAACAATAGTTGTCCACTTCAACATCTTATTCTTTTTCTTATAAAGTTTTTTAACATTTTTAACAATAGTACTGCTATTTCAACTTATAAGAAGAGATGAAAAGTGCATAATATTGTGTGTGTGTGTGTTTGGGGTTGATCTACTTCTGCTGAGTTAAACAGGCAGCCTGTTGATTAGTTTGAGTGCTGCTGCCACCTAGCGAATGGGGGTGGTTTAGCGTTCCAACATGGGAAAAGAATTGCTAAAAATAATGGATTCTCATGCGTCTCGTGCCCCCTTTGACCACCCCTCATGCCCCCCACTAATTGAGAAACACTGCATTATCCTAACCATTTGTCCTCTTAAGGGTCATTAGGGTGCTGGGACCTATCCCAGCTGTCAATGGGTGAGAGGCGGGTACACCCTGGACAGGTCAGCAAATGTTGCTTTAGTGAGCCATTCTCCCACACAGATACATACTGTTTATGTTGCACAGTTGACACTAAACACAAGTGGCTATAAAAGAAAAACCTATTCTGCACACTTCACATTGATTTCCACTCTTTATCTACTACAGCCTTTATTTCACAGGAGGTGAAATAAAACCTTGATGATCCTTGCAGGGCTGTTGTGTGAAAGGAAAAAATAAAATAAAGCTAGAGGACAATGAGATGATGAAACAACTGACAAAGCTGAGCTAATATAACTTAGCACAGAATTGTAGCTTAAGGCTGAGGCATTTTATGAGTGACACTGTTGTGAGGCTGAGCAGAAATAATAAAAAAACAGAACACACTGAAACAGTGTCTTATTAGATTATTCTTATTATGTAATTTATGACTACATCAAATATGTGAAGCTGTCATGACTGCTTGTCCAAAGGATCCATAAGTATTTTCTGCAGGTTTTTTTAAACCAGTGTAAAACATATTTATTAAAGATGAGAGTATTGACCTGTCTATATATTTAATCTACTATATCCTCACAGAATTTCCACAGACCAACAGGTCTACCAGTCAAAACTATAAAATACAAAAATTCATACCATCTAAAAAGGAGCATAATGAATATTTTCATGATGTCCCTCCCATATTAATCAATTATGTAGCCCGGTGATAAATGTAATAGAATATAAGTTTCCACTCTTATTTTCACAAAATAAGTCGAAGGTACCTTTATTCAATCTAACATTTATGTCACTTTCTGTCATTAACATTTTGGTCACATGATGCACCACTGAGAAAGATATTCTGACAAGCTGCTGCCAATTGCATTCTTCTCATGGGTGGTTATTTTTTCCTGATTTAGCAGAGACCTTGGAAAACTGGTGATATGTGTTATAAGTGTTGTGGTGTAAGTGCATCAAATAGGCATGTACAGTTCATTGCTACCCTTCTTGGATCGAGGCCTTGTTGTGGCAGAAGGGCTTGCGTTGTCTAGTGATCCTCTGAGCTATGTTGTCGGGAGCTATAGGGTCTCCCAATCCAAACAAGTCTGAGGTGAAGATCCAGACTAACTCGATCCAAAGACCCCAAATGGAAAACACACAAAGAGCAACGTTTCCCATCCTGGGAAAGGGTACCGGGGACCCATCCTGGGTGGTCAGAGGTCCAGCCGGACTCCCAAAGGAGTGAATGAGTGCTTCCTTGTGGGCCCACCACTTGCAAGAGGGGCCATACGGGCCAGGGGCGCAGTGATACGTGTGGCAGCCGAAGGCGGGAGCCCTGGCGTTCCGACCTTCGGTTGCCGAAACTGATTCTTGGGACATGGAATGTCACCTCTCTGAAGGGGAAGGAACCTGAACCTGAACTCCAGCACCCGACTAGATAAAGTTGGGGTCACCTCTATGCACAGTCTGGGCTCTGGAACCATTCCTCTTGAGAGAGGCTGGAATTTGTTCCACTTTGGAGTTGCTATGGGTGAGAGGCGTTGGGCACCTCCGGCAGAACTTGAGTCTGAATGGGCCATTTTCCAAGCCTCCATTGTCAAAGCAGCAGTGCGGAGCTATGGCCGCAGGGTTGTTGGTGCCAATCGTGGCAGCAATCCCCGTACCTGGTGGTGGGGCCCTGCTGACTATAACCGCAGACGTCATTGAATGGTGGAAGGTATACTTTGAAGATCTTCTCAATCCCACCAACATGTCTTCCTTAGAGGAAGCAGAGCCAGAGGACTCTGGGGTGAGCCTGTTCATATTGGGGGCTGAGGTCACCGAGGTAGTTGGAAAGCTCCGGGGTGGCGGGGCCCCTGGGGTGGATGAGGTCTACCCTGGGTTCCTTAAAGCTCTGGATGTTGTGGGGCTGTCCTGGTTGACACGTCACAACAACATCGCATGGACATCGGGGGCGGTGCCCCTGGATTTGCAGACTGGGCTGGTGGTCCCTCTTTTTAAAAAGGTAGGGTGTTCCAACTATAGGGGGAATCACACTCTTCAGCCTCCCCAGTAAGGTCTACGAAGGGGTGCTAGAAAAGAGAGTTAGATCGATAGTTGAATCTCAGATTAAAGAGGAACAATGTGGATTCTGTCCTTGTTGTGGAACACTGGACCAACTCTTTGCCATGGCCAGGATCCTGGAGGGGGCATGGAAGTTTGCCTAACCAATTCACATGTGTTTGGTGGATTTAGAGAAGGCATTCGACCGTGTTCCTCGGAGGATCCTGTGGGGTGTGTTCCAAGAGTACAGGGTACAGGGGGCGTTTCTACGAGTCATTAAGTCCAAGCAGGAGCTTGGTTTGCATTGCCGATATAAAGTCAGACTCGTTTCCTGTTGAGGTTGGACTCTGCCAGGGCTGCCAATTGTCACTGATTCTGTTAATAAGTTTTATGTACAGAATATTTAAGCACAGCCAAAGGGCGGAAGGGGTCCTGTTTGGTGACCAGTACCTCTAAATCCGAGGCCATGGTTCTCAGTTGGAAATGGGTGGAATGTTCTCTCGGGGTGGGGACAAGGTGCTGCCTCAAGTGGAGGAGTTTAAGTACGTAGTAGTTTAAATATGTACGAGGTCTACGTCATGTGTTCACAGGGCCGTTTCTAGTACTTTTGGTGGCCCCTATGTAAGACAATTTCAGGGGCCCGTTTTGAATCGATACAAGGAATTTAAACCCATCAATTATTTGTGTAGATGCATCACAGTAGGTTCTCGAAAATGAAATTAAAAACAACAATGAAAAAATTTAAGTTGACCCAAGCAATAAACTATAGAAAATAATAAAGGTAAAGATAATTACCTTTCTACGTATGACCATGCAGAAGCTTACAAACTTTAGAATGGTACCCGCAAATGAAAGATTTTTAAGATACCAATCATAAGCAAAGATTAAAATTAAATTAACTCTATTGTTTCAAAATTTTTATGTTATGAGATTAAGTAATTTGGTTTATTACATAATAAAACTAACTATGTAAAAACCAGGAGTGTCCAAATCTTTTTAAAATATGGATAGATTTGATTATGTGAAGATTTCTGTGGATCTCTCAGAAAAAGATTTGACAGCAAAAGTTATATACAAATGCACTGTTTTAATACAATTGTATTATCTTTGTTATAATTATTGTTTTAAATGTCAATAAAGCCAAACAAGAATGATCAAATGAAAAATGTAACTTATCATGGCCAAAGTTAATCACAAACCTGGGACTCCCACATGCTGGAGCATTTCTTTACCAGTTGAGCTAACAAATATAGTATGTGGCACAGAACATGCCTGCTATAGAGCAAATCAAAGTTAATACTGTGGCACAGCTGTTTCTGCAGTGATATTAGAGACACTTCCCAATGGCCTATAGATGTTTCTTTCAACATCACAGAGCAAATAAATATAATCTGAGTGATATTTGAATTATATTTAACTCTACTAAAATATTTTAAGACAAATTCAATTCAATTCAATTCAACTTTATTTATATAGCGCCAATTCACAACACAGGTCATCTCAGGGCACTTTACA
>JAUYWH010000008.1:22019722-22039048 GCA_034779795.1 Ctenopoma multispine | reverse complement strand
AAGAAAGAAGTCCAGTTGCCATGACTCAATCCTCAGACAACTTTACCTGGATGACTGAGAATCTTCACAGACATACCAGCCATACTAATCACAGCCATGTCACTGTGTGTGAACAGCACCTGCAAGCACATGTGTGCTTATTGCACAGATGGATGAAAAAAGGTGTGAAAAAAGCTAAATATCAGTCCTATTGACGGATTGCATGACCACTCAAAACAAAAACAAAGCAAAAAAGTCAGAATTGAATACTATCTGGATATGCATCACATATTTTTAAGGCTGGGCTTTAATTATTGGCGACAATTATTTTATCGTGCAGTTTTATTATTATTATTGTTATTATTATTAAGATAATGAAAATCTGTTTCTCACTTTGTCTGAATACACATACAGAGTCATTACATGGGTCACAGGATGGGTGGGATGCTGATCAGTACTGGCTTTGGATTGGCATTGCCGTGCGTCTCAACCGATGAAATCATTTGGGGGTGGACCAACAGTGCTGCAGCATTGTGCAACAGAAAAGAAGAACTGGAGATACCGAACTTCTACAAGGACATTTTCATTTTAAATCTCTTCCACAGGGCGAAGTTCATAGAACCACAGTTATTTGTAACCACTGCAAAGTTGAATTTTCTTATCATCGGAGAACTTCGAGTCTGACGTATCACTTAAATACAATACACACGTTGATGCAGCAAATCACCCAAACAACAGACACCAACACAAACACTTAAAGGATTCATGATGTTCATGTGTTTCTTTTACTGACAGCAGTCAAATTAACAACTGTGTTTAGAAAAACGCTTTTCAGGTGGTTGACGTGACAGATTTTGCGACATGTGCTCTGTGTGGTTTCAATAAATGGAATGACAAATTTGAGTCTGGGAGGTCCTGTCTTATTTAATGAAGAGAAGTGCGGGCCTTGCCTATCAAAGTCTGATCTTGACAACACAGGTTTGTAAAATTCTGTCATGGTTCAAACAGAAGAGATTTCTGAAGACCTTAGAAGGACAATTGTTGATGCTCACCAGGCTGGAAAGGGCTACACATCTCTAAGTTTTTGTTGCAAAAGGGGGTCAGACCCGATACTAAAAGCACATTCCTTCCCACTCTGTGGACTTTAAGTCTTGTCCTCTTCACCTAACTAGTTTGTAGGTTGCATTGTGTGTGTGTGTGTAAAGTAATATTAATCTGATGAAAATAAACTGTAAAATGCTTTTACAGAGCTCTTAAAGAGCTTTCTTCAGACTAAGACTGTCCTCACATGAAAAATGTCATCTTGTGGTCAATTAAATGATATCATATGTACTTCTAGTTATAAATGAACAATACTAATTTACTATTCATCTTTGACATATTCAGTATAGCAGCAAAATTGAAAAAAGTATGATACTATGATATATCTATGATATATCCGTCTATGATACAGAGCAGAAAGACATGACTTTCCAGTGACTGTTTTTTATCATTTCCAATTATAACTAACCTTGAAGAAGGTCATTGTGGAGCCATCCTCTACCACCCCATATTCAATCTTTGTCTGCTTGGCCAGGTCGTCAGCAGAGTCAATAGGTGATTCCATTCTCTCCACAGTTAAGAAGGCCGCCAGGTTTGCAGTGTAGGAGGAGATGATGATGAGCGTAAAAAACCACCAGATTCCTCCTACAATTCTGGTGGAAAGGGCTTTCGGCATGAGCTCAGATCCTGAACGAGAGGAGCAGAGGAGTTGGTGAGGCCTAGTTCTGTACTAGGTTGGATAGGGGGGCAGTACCCAGGCCAGGTTGGGCCTCTGCATCTGCTCCCTGGGTCACACATTCAGACACAGACACACAAAGTGGACAGAGTGGGATAGAGTAGGTCTTTTTCACTGCAGGAACTTATTGACCTGTATTTGTATCTGAACTTTTCCTCTATGTCTCGGTTCTGCTTTTTTTCCACTTTCCACTTTTTTCTGCCAAATTTGTTCTGGGGCCAATAATTTGACACCCTTCAATGAGTGGTACTACATGAAGTTCATGATATGTACTTTCACACGGAGGAGATGGGTACTTGAAGGACTGTTGCCTGTGTCCCAAAGCTGGTGTTCAGTGGCAGATGGGACTTTCACATAACAGATGAAAAAGGTGAACCTCAAGCAAGTCCAGTTTGGTTGTTATTGAGTAGCACTCTGTGCTGATGGTACATGTTGATTACACGTTGATTCCATGTAAGCGCTGTGCCCTGATTATGCGACAGATGTTTTTTTAATTTTCTTCATATGTATCTCTTAGTAGTAGATTCTTCTGTACACATGATGTAAACAGGGACTAAAACAAGCTAAGAAAGTAAAATGTGGAAAAGCAAAGCAGACTCGAGTATTGAAGTTCAGGTTATAAGATGCTCCAGGTTATAGCTTGCTAAGTTACTGTAGTTGAGCTACTGACCTGGTGGTCAGTATTAATTCTTACATAATACCTAATATTATAATATAATAATGGTAATATGAATCCTTCTTTCTGTACTCTGGATTATCTGTCAGTCCTCTGATGATCTGTGTTCACTGCCTCTGCCCCAACTAACATCCAACATAATTTCTCATTCAGGTTAAATTCAGTGGCTCTGAAAAACTATCAAGCTTAGACTGAGACTATTTTGTTAATTTTGTTAGTTGATTTCACCATGATGTTATATTTACTGTCACATTTGCACCAAATCTTTCACTGTTATTTGTTTCTACTTAAGCATAATGTATCCAGATCATGTAGGAGCAGATGTGCATAGGTAGAGTGGGAGTGAAGTTTGTTGTCCAGGTAAAGAAGGTAGGTCTGGGTTATGTGAGGACTATTCTACTCATGCAGCTTAAGCAATTGAAAGCTGGGAAAGAGTCAGAGAGGTAGGAGGTTAAGCACTCTGTGCCTCACTCCCTTTGTGAGAGGCTCAATCTGCAATCTCACTTTTCATCAAACTTTCTTTCCTGCAGTTCTCTGGATTAACTGTCTAATAGAAGGAGCATACAGGGAAAGACACGAGAGCCAACAACAGCTGAACCACTGCTACAGATACTGCAATTGAGAGGGAACCGCTGGCTGCACTGTATGTTTTATTCCTGCAATTATTATCTATTTATTCAGTTTAGCCTTTTCTCCTTTATTCTTTTTTTATTCCGATTGATTTGGTTTTCCTACTGTACAAACTTGCATTTGACTTTCCTTGTCAATACTTGTTAACCTAGTGATGCAGTAAATGTTAATGTGGAGCATTTTATCCTTTTTTTCTAGCTTTATTTTCTCAATGTGTATTAATATATATAGTATGTGGGGATACTGAACTTTCATATAAGATCTTTCATTTTTAGGCTTTTGGTAGAAATAAATTCTTTAAATGATCGGTATTGTAAAGATTAAGACAAAATGCTTTTACAGAGCTCTTAAAGAGCTTTCTTCAGACTGAGACTAAGACTGTCCTCACATGAAAAATGTCATCTTGTGGTCAATTAAATTATATCATATGTACTTCTAGTTATAAATGAACAATACTAATACTAATTTACTATTCATCTTTGACATATTCAGTATAGCAGCAAAATTTAAAAAAGTATGATACTATGATATATCTATGATATATCTGTCTATGATACAGAGCAAGAACTTGCTATTAGCAAGAAAACTCTAACCAGTGGTACAGTTGTGTTGTCTGTTTAACCTTTCATTAACCGACATCCATCCACAATCTCAGACATAGCTCAACTGTGGCATTGAATCATTCATCTTCCAGCCATCCAGTTTGTCATTCATTAAACAACAACCAAGAGTAAAAATCAAGTAAACAGGCATGAAAAGAAACATACAGTACTGTGCAAAAGTCTTAGGCGACCATTAGATTTGTTGTTTTGGCAGTGCTAATAGAACTATATATATTATTATATATATATTTTTTCTCTCTTTATTAAAATACGATTAGAAGATATAGAAAATATGTACACAGTATAAAAAACACAAATATTAACAGCTTATTTAGGCTAAAGTGACAAATATTGAGGATGATCTCTGTAGAAGAATCTGGAGAGGTTGAGGATGAAAACAGGAGAGGAAGACCTGTCAAAATATAATGGAAGTTTCTCAGAGTTTCGTCTTTGAGACACCAGAAGGAGTCCAGCAAGGACCTGACACCGCATTTGGCAGCTTCATCTAGATGCCAAGTTGATCCTTCCATAGCCAGAAAAAACCTGATCAGGAATGGTCTTGGTGAAAGGAGAGTAGCCAAAAAAAACAATAGTTTTTGTGTTTCTAGTTAATGTTAAAACAAAAAAATATGTATGGATGTCATAGCATTGCTGAAAAACTAATCCAATAGTGACTTTTGCACAGTACTGTATATTCATCAATACTGTTAGCAATGAATTCTGCTTGTTCACTGTCAGTCCATGGCAAGCTACTAGATGCAGATTTGTTTAAAAGTGGAACATGTTACCAGCTTAGAGATTCTTGTCCTGTTTCACCTCAGAAACCAGAACCATAAAGAAAGAAGACCCACTCAGAGAGGCGAATCGTACCCAAACAGAGCCTGGTTGGGGCTGACTGTCATGTACCCAAGGTAACGTCATGACCAAACTGCACATCCCACAGTTTTCTGGGGGGCAGAGCAAGCCGCCGGGCAGGGGAGCCTCTCTACAGTGTAGACTAGCATGGTGCCATGCAGACACTTTGTGTTTGTCCAGTCTAACCCCACAGCCTTCTGCCCTCCTAGGCCACATCTTCTCAACTGGTCATCACTACATACTGCAAATCTTCTGGCTTTTCAACTAGAGTAGTAGCTAATTGCTTTACATTTATAAAACTCCTGACCAGATTCTCAGTAGTTGTAAACATAATTTATGTTCAGTGTTTATAGAGTATTTTGGGTAGTGATTTGTTGGGTGAGGTTACGGTCAAACTAGTCACCCTGTTTCAGTCTGAAATTTTTTAAATAAGTTTGGAATTCAGTAAAAAGAATCAATGAAGAAGTTAGTTGACAATATTAGTATGCATTTAGTATAAGTAACTCATAGCATGCACCCAGTCAACAAGCCATCAGCTAAAAATTGAGATGTGGTCTTAAAGGGTCACTTCACACAGAAAAAGTAATATCTCACTTATCTTTAGTGGCTACTGTTTGTGAAGATTTTTCAAACAGAAACTGCACAACCAATTTGATTTTTGGGGGTAAATAAATATCTAGTTTGAAATATAACCACTACTTGACTATAAAGTTACTGTTTTGGTTTTTCTAAATTTGGATTTAGAAAATATATATACTGTATGTGCGTGTCAAAGTCCAGTTATTCTATACAGTTTGGTCACCAAGGAAGACCATGAGGTATGATTAATGTCCATATTACTGGCTTCAAGGTAAAAAACAAACATTCACAAACGTTAAACCTAATATAGTTAAAATTCAGTCCAAACATTTTTGAGAAATGGCACTGGAGGAACTTACAAGCATCAAATTCACATAGGAAAGAGGTTGGGGTGGATGGTTAGTAAGCAGAAAAAAGAGACACCGGTCAATGAAGTAAAAAGTCATTTTGAGATATGTAACCTTGGGACAATCTTAACCATACAGTTTGTGTGCTTAAATGTAAAATGTGTTTAGTATGGTAACCATGATAACTGATATCTATGATAGCCACTTACTGTGCCTACTGACAGGTAGAAAGGAGCCTACTCAGCCATATGTATTGGCTTATAAGAACATATAATAGGTCACTACAGCTTGATAACATCTGAATCAGGTGTGGAATTAATTTAGGTCAATATTCCCCAAAGCCAAAAATAAAGTGTGCAGTTCATTATTAGATCCTAATGATTACTCCCATTATTTGGTTTTATTTAGTCTTTGATTCAGAATGCACACATACTTACGAAAACCTCAAACGCTAATATTTAAAATGTATAATATATATATAAAACTATACATGACTACATACCACTATCAACTATGGATGCTTTTTATTTGTGGTGAGTTGGGTGAAGAGACCCTTTAAAGTAGCACCAAAGTTTTTTGGGTGCTCCATTCCACTGTTCTGAGGCAAGGCAGACATACTGGACATACCATGCTTTCCGGGCACTAAAATAATTACTATCTGATATAATTACTGTATGTTGTATAGTAATTAAAAAACTCAACATATCTCCCATTGTGACATGCATTGTGAATAAAAGTCAGAGAACTATTAAAATGAACATTACAATTTCTTTCTTCTGTTATACTTGGCTGACTTTTGTCTCAGTCTAAAGATGCCAAACAGTTGAGAAGATATGGCATATGATATAAGGAAACTAAATCAAACAGGCAGGGTTAGCTGCTAAGTTCACATTCCCAATTAACCTCACCCATTTGATTCATCTCAGATACCCTTGGGTGGCTCTACTTACCTAGTCTGATATCTGTGAATGGGTGGGGAAAGGAAGGAAGGAAGTGGGGTACGGGGAGGTTAGGGGGCATGGATAAGGGGAACATGCAGGAGCAGCATCCTCATTCATTGATCACATCACTCAAATCTCACTCAGAACACCCGCTGGACTCTACCATTGAAGTACTGTATGTAGCTACATGCACAGAGGCCCCCATGCATGATCATGGGCCTGGTCAAAGAGCAAGGTTGACCCCCAGCAAAAAAGTGGGACTTGTGCTACAGAAAGAGGGCAGGCAGAGGCGTCTACCTTGCTGCATGAGAGCTCCAACTCCGAACCAGAAACTATTTAGCAGGGTGAAATTGTTTTCCACTACATCCGAGTCAGGGTTGCAAGGGTGGGGGTTATACCACTCGTAGGGACTAAACCTGTGACAGTTAACAGAGAACACACATATATATGTTTATTGCAGTTGCATAAAGACACAAAAGAGGTACAATACAAGAGACCAATACTGGGTGTCCTACCTGCAGAGACATGGGTGAGAAAACAAAAGTTAGTTATTCATCATTCCTGAGGAAATGGTAATCAGTAATCATTGCTATGCCTTCATATACATACCTCAGATTCATGCTGTTAATTAGATTAGTAACTTAAGAGTTGATTACACTAATTAATGAAATATGTTGGCCAGTCTTTCTTTACTGAGTAACCTATTAGTCAAAATAAAATGACTGCTTATCTTGATCTCTTATGCGATTTTCACTAACATACAGTACTTAGGAAGTAAGCTTAAATTAACAGCACTCACATTGCAAAAGTGGCTCCTCATGTGGGCGTGCTCATATCAAAGGCAATTCCCTCAGTAATTTAATCGATGGGGTCTGAAAATAACTCCATTGTCAGCCAAGAAAAGAACTAATAATCCTTATAATCTTGTAGAAGCATTAATATTCAGCAGATCAAACGGTTCATTCTCATCATGCCCACGCCGACACCGGGCACTCTCCGTTCACTCGAGGCACTCCTCAAGCAGATAGATTTCTCATTTATTCATGTTAAATAAAAGTGACATTACATTAGTAAAGGTTGATTGGTCTACAATTAAGCATCCTGACCTGATTTGGTTTATGCTGGAGTAGAGAGGGAACTGGGGCCCTATCTTGACTCAAGCTGTTTAACAGACACAAGGGTTTGACTAATCAAATTGCAATGCATAATGTAGACTTGTCTCAGTGTGGGCCTTTTTGCTGCACTGCAAGTCAAAAATTATAACCTCAAGTAAATGTAAATTTGCATGGAGGATCGTGCTGATGAAACTGCTTCACTACAGTGTGTGAAGGTTTTGATCCATTGTCCTCTGTGTAAAAATGTAGTAGTACTGGGCACAATACTGTACTTCAGGATTCTATACGAAGGTGTATGGCTTCATTGCTAAAATGATAGCATCATAACTTTACTATTCTGATGACTCATTTGCTTTTCCATTATAATGTGGTTAGTGATGGCATTCCTTTTAACCCCTACAGTACTCAGGAGGATATTGTATACTGTAGCTCAAGGACTCTGAATGTCCCCCTGATTTGTGCTTTAAAAGAGTCCTTGGCCCTAAATCAATCCATCCGCTCACTCAATTTGCCCTAGATTTGCTTGCTTGTCAGTTTGCATTGCTAAATTGGGTTTAGCTGAACTGTGACCTTGCCGTAGCATATGTGACTGCATGACCCAGTCCATTGCGTATAAGTCTCTGAGGGCTTTTCCCTTCAATCATGCTGAGAACAGCCAATTACCACTCGCAATGAACATGGATGAGCAAAGTTGTCATCAGCACTGTGCAAGATCATGGGAGCGGCTGGAGGAAAGCTAAACCAGTGGTGTTTACAGGAGACAACAGAGCTTAACCTGTCTCTCACTATAGTGCTGCTTGGCCCGTTTGCTGTCAGTTTGATCCAATTACACTACCTTTTTATTATCTCAGGTCATCGGTGCTGCAGAGGGAGACACTTTGAGAAAGGTCAGTGCGGATATAAGATAAAAAAAAACACCAGCACTAAAACAATGTGAGGCTTTAATCTTGGCAGGGACAGGGTCATCCTGCAGAAAACTCAAGTGATGACACACATGATAATGCCAACATCAGAGGAATTGAATACACAGTCAGAATGGTCATATTGGTCTGTCACAGGATAATGGACTTTCTATACGTATGATATTTTGATAGATGTCACAAATGCTGCAGTGTGCAATAAAATAACGTAGTTCTCTAAGTTTCATTCGAAATGTTGCTGTTCCCCTTTGTAGACAGAGATCCTGGCACATTGCCTGAGCTGACTCTCCTCTATGGTGACTTTGCCTATTTGCACTAAGCAAAGAATCCTGTGCGCTTTTTGCATAGCTACCAGTACCCTTGTATTAGAGGAGTGACACAACATGTATCGCATGTGTTATAAACTAAATGTGTGGAAGTGTTGCTTTCCCAAAGTGGTTGTAGAGGTTGAATTTAGTGCTAAAGAGCTGTTGCTAGCACACAATTATGGTCGAGGATTCAGTTTCCAACAAGGAAAGCAAAGGAGGAACAAACACATGCAGCTAAGAATTAGGCACATGTAGGTAACTGGTTAGGGTTTGGTTGGGGTATTACAATTATTACATGTTAGAACTATGTCTAACATGCTGTACTCAATGCACAAAAAACTTAGCCTAAAGCCAAATTATTTCTTTAACTTTTGTCTCTCCCAGGAGAAACAATCCCTGTGGCTGGTCTCAGAAGTAACTTATAACAAGCCCCAAAAAGGCTCACCTGTTTTACACAGATGGTGATCAGGTAATGCAGCGGTTTCACTACCTTCGGTGATGGTATAACAGAAGGACAACAATCCAAGTTTTCTTTCCTTAGGTTATTTTTAGGAAAACTTTTATTTCCTTTAAAAATATTAAATTGTGTTGTCCACTATTATTTTATTTTAAGTTTCTTTTGAAATATGTGTGTAAAATTATAGGGAAATGGATGGAGATTTCAGAACCTCCTACTCAGAGGATTCCATGGATTTCAAAGGTGAAGTTTAACCACACAGGAATATGCTTTTGATATGAGCGCATCACTCACCGTCATTTCATCCCAAGACCGTGGACTGGCAGACTACACTACAGAAATATTCTAATTTTGATTAGGACAGGTGGGAATTCGATGTCATTATCCAAGTCTTTACAACGAAATGTTCTGCACAAACATCTTAAAGAATTATTGTCTTAAAGCTTTTCCTTTACTTCTATCTTAAAATTCACTTCATGTAGATGATATAAGGCAATTTAATTTCTAGTGTAACAAGGCAATAATTGACAGGCTTTAGCAGGGGTGTGAAGTACCCTAGATGGTCTTGTTAAGCTCTTTGCCTTGTCATGATTGTCTTTCATGTGCCACAAGCAGCAGCAAATCTGTTGTTATCATTACAGGTTACAGACAAGCAATAAGAACCAGCAACCTCAATATAAGCAACTGGATATATCAGGGCAGTACAACTGAGAAATTGAACTTTCAACTGTTCTCCCAAGTAGATCAGGCCTACAGATGGCAGAGAAGCTGCTCTAAATCTAGCAATGTTTATCAGTCCTAGTGTACAGTCATTGTCAAGCTCTCACCCATACAGTCACACAGTACAGCACAAATGCAAGCATACAAAGATAAAATGTGCAATGTGTCACACATACATACATGTATAAATATATATACTAAATAAATGCACAGTGGGACTAAATCTTGTCAAAGGTCAAATTTATGTTCTAGACAGTTTGGTCTCACAAACTTTACTGAAATGAGTGTGATTTCCTAACATATACAGTACATGATGTATGTCAACAGAGAGTAAGAGAAACAGTGGTGTGCTCTGCACCATTGGCAATTGGACCCCTATTTTTTACCTTTAAGGCTGTACAGTATGCTAAAATTGACCACTCTGATTGGCTGCTCAGCTTAGCAAAACTTAGCTTTTCTGTATAAAAGTAGTTTTAAAACAGTAAATAAATGCAGCCAAGTACTCTGTTTTCTTTACTTTAGTCTTTTTTGGTTTTAGGTCTTTTTCTGCTTTTCCTTTTTTTAATGATGAATACAGACTAGTGCCACCTGCTAGTATAGGAAGTTATTTTCCAGTGCCACATTTCGGCCCAAACAAAGGTGACATTACTAGTTTAGTGTCAATTTGGTGTTTTAAGGGTTTTAATGGCATGTTCACCATGTTGGTGGCATTGAGAAATCACATATATTGTTTTTTTCATTATTTTGGTTGGAAAAAATGCAAAAATGATTAACACCAAAATGCAGAACATGTAAAGTGTCCATTCATGCATGTTTGTTTCAGGTATGTAAAATGCAACTGTTGATGATGGCAAGAGCTTGCTGACAGAGTTGATATCAAGGTCTGTGGGTTATCTAGAGCAGTGGGATCACTCTTTCTGTCTTTTACTGTATGTGCCTTGAATTTCTAAACTCCGAAATTAAAAACTTAATTCCAGCTGCACTGTGCTGAGGCAAAGGCACTATCTCCATTAATACCACAGGGAGAGAAGAAGGCATTTGACATTTAAACCACTATGATAGCTCTTGTCAGACTAATTTCATGACAGAAAACATTTAAAAAAAAATTTGAGGAGTGATGTGATCTTCACGTTGTCTGTTCATAATATTTAATCTGGCTTTTACACTTCTCATTTCATGAAATTTTGTGAGACTTTTATGTGCTACACTCTACAGCCAAAACATGCAACTGTAGCCCAGCATGCGTTTGTGTAGACGGGAGAAAAGAAGGAATAAAGTGAGGGGGAATTTATACACTTACCCAAAGACTTACGTATTGTGATATTAAATACAGATAGGTGCATATTCTGAGCCAACTTAGATGACAGTTGCTGCTTTTTATTTTCTTGTGTGATCATATCGCCAGTAACATCGGAAAACAAATGTGCGTTAACAGTAAAACTGTCGGGATGCGGCTGCAAAAGAGCCGGCGTCTTCCAAAAGTTTTAGAGTTAACATGAACTTTTCTTTCTCTTTTTTTCTTTACCATGCTTCAAACAGCAGCCGCGAGCAAGATCTGTGAGTTCAAGCAGGCAAGTCAAAAACAACCACAGAAATAGGCTTAGATTCATCAACTGAAATAATTCATCTGAGCACTAAATGCACTAAAAGGAAAAGACAACTATTAGAATTAATTATTTCACCATCCAAAACTGACCTCAAGAATTTAAACTGGATCACTGAATAGTCAAGTAATTGGACAAAAAAACAACTAACATAATACTGAGGCGCTTGTATCTCATACACCTACACATTTTACACAATATTTTCTGACAGTAAGCTCAGGTCAGGTCATGTCATAGTAAGTCTCAATGATACCAACAGAGTAGAAGTAAACACAGTAATAACATGAGACCCTACATTTTTACAACATATTCCTTCAACAGATTTTTACAATCTTCTACCTATTTTAATTCTACTTCTCCAGTCCTCAAAAAAAACCCTACATACTGTATAACTTCATAATGGTAAATGACTAGAGGTCTCTAAACAATCTAATTTTCAAACCATCTGGTACTAAAAGTTGAGTGCAACTCAAAATGAGTTCTAGAACCTTGTGCAGCTTCAGTGATGGTCCCAAAAAAAATGCTTGAAGGAATGTGTTTAAACTCCGCAGTACTTTCACCTTGGGATTGGTTTTTTTTTCACGAGGGCAATGCCATTGAAACTGATTAGCTGGAGGGAGAGACCTGAAACTGCAGGTCGTACCTCCACTTATAAGTGAACTTGGGTGCAGTCCTTCAGAGGTTAGAAAGTAATTCAAAGTAACTACAAGAAAACAACCCTGCGTTTAAGGTTTTATGGGAAGAATGGCAGTTGATGGCACATTTGATAGACCAGAGTTCTAGCATAGACTGGATAGATATATTTAATGATAACTTCATGGATCCTTTGTTCTTATTAACATCAGAAAAGGTTAGTCATGATAAAGAAAAAGTCACAGGGACTGGAATTAGATTGACCCAGCAACATGTCTTGTGACAGCTGTGTGCCATCATTCGGAGACTATGAACCAAAATAAGCAGAAAAAAGTGATAGACCATGCAGTATCTGAGTCAGTTTTTGAAGCACAGTGAAGGAAACAAGAGAAAAGAAATAACAGCATGAACTCTGAGACACTGGGGACAGTGAGGGAAAGGTGGGAGCCGGGCAGCAGCCGTTCACATAGAGGTCAGCACATCCCACACATACACACACACACACACACACACACACACACACACACACACACACACACACACACACACACACACACACACACACTTAAGCACCATATATACTTATAAGTGCATACGCACAACCCTCAAACGGCTGGCAGGTCTGTACTTTCTCTGTCTAAGACCTACAAGCAAAAATCAGTTTGTTGAAAAATCAATGTCTAATGGTGGAAACAGGCAAATACCCAAGTGATTATTTGTGGTTAAACTGCATTAAAGAAATTACAAACTTAGTATAGATAGTCTTTGATATATGACCACTGATTGTTGTCACTGAGTAGGAAGCTTTAATTATGTGCTTGGAAGTCCTGTACTTAGCCTGTTGTTAGTCCGATAGCTGAGGTGGAGCAACGGCAGCTAAGGACGTATCTGACTGTGTGTGAAGCTGTGATCACTGAAAGTGACATGTTACCTGGCTATGACAAACAGCACACAACTGACACCCAAGTAAGCCAGCAGAATATACATCCAGATATCCGGCGAGAGGGGGTTGAGGAAGGAGAAGACCCCAGGGTTGGTCCCGTTGGGTTTGCGGTACAGTATACTTATACCCAGCGTCATGAAGGGCTTGGAGAAGTCGATAACCTTCTCTCGAACGTATGTGATGGCGAGGGGAGCCACTGCCAGATCAGCTCTCTGTCAACAGCAAACATAAAAGGGGAGAAGGATAGGCTATAAGTCAAGGGTGCAGGAAGCATTTAGAGGAAACCAAATTAAAAAACAACATCTTTACACACTACAGAGTCTGTCCCAAGGCACTTAGCAAGAAATTTAAAACCCTCTTTCTCTCCACACATCAAGTACAGTCCAGCTAAACTCACCTTTTTCCCTTTGGAGCCTAAATCAAAGCATTCATTTATTTCCCCTAACTGCTTACTTGTTTTGTTTGGATCCCTGGAAGCTGTAAACTATCTATAGTGTTACATTTTATATGATGTACTGCAAGGTACAGACACAAATAGGACAGGTCAAAAGACAGACAAAAGTAATGTAGCCCTCCTTATAGTTTTAATTTAGTACTTCTTCGTACTGGAACTTTCAATTCAAAATCTAATTCATATGAGTTGACATGTTGTTCCAGATCCTGTCCCTCCTCAACCTGATTCTCAGCATGCTGTGCTGTGTGTCAACTAAGGAAAAGAACCAGGGATTATTGTGTCTTGCCTTGTTGTGTCTTTTTCCTTGCTTACCTCGGCCCCAATTTTGGTATTGTTTGTTACTGAATCTAGACTGACTTTTGATTTACACCTTTCACCTGTTCCATTTGTTGACCAGCTGACCGAGAAGGTAACCTTCTTATGAACTGAGTTGACCTGTGGTTGAGTAGTTCATTTGGCTCTAGTTTCTGATAACATTTAGCCAGTTTGTTGTCAGAGCTCAGTTGCAAAAGTACATTTCAAGTTCAAGTTCACTCTATCTGAGAGAAGCACCAAAACAATGTGAATAATTTTCATTGTACCAGCTCGACTGGTACAATTAAGACATAATTATACATGCATCTCGATATATAGTTGATTATGACATTTTAGTCTTTAATTGGTTTTAAGTAAATAATCAAAACAGTTTAAATGTATAAATGTACAGTATAAAATATACTTGTATCATCTTCGATGCATTTTCAACATGGCTTTACTAAATAAGAACAAAATCTGATGTGATTCTAAGTTGCTTCAATACAATACATGTTTATATTTAAATATTAGTAACAATATAAATATATATATATATATATTTTTTTCTTGTATTCCCATTGGATGCAGGATGCATCCAAATGGCTACATGTATATATATGCAAATGATTATTTGGAAATGTCTTCATTTGTCTTCCACTTTGGTTGTCCAATATTCAATAGTCAGATTTAGTTTCTATTGGTGATACTAATGTAGTCATAAACTGTGGTTTGGGGATGTATTGATATCATCACTGTAAATCATATCTGCTTGGGAGCCCTTTAAGCAACCACTAAAATGCTAAATGTTGGATTATGTTTTATCAAGCTAATTTTGATGATGCCCATATTTAATAGATGTTAATACAGTTTACAATGTGGCACAGCCTGTTGTTGAGCAGGCAAGTAATTTGTCCCTATTTCTGAAACTGAAAAGTGGTTTAGAGAAGGGATGGAGGCTGAAAGTCATGTTACCACATTTGGGGTGAAAACTGTGTTGTGCTCTCGACGGTTAATAAATCTCAGGCTGCATTGTGGCTCTAAATGATTAACATTCACAGCAAGGTCAAGTGGTTCATTTCTCAAAGATATATACTTTTTTGTGTTATGAAGGTTGCCATATATCACTTGGGGATAAATTGACTGAGCTGGCTGCTCACAGCTGATACATGAAAAGTCTAGCGGATATCCGGCATGTTGAAATTTGTTCCAGCTGCTATAACACATTCCTACACTGTGTAAATACATCAGGATGTGTTTACTCTGCTTGAAGCATCAGACAGAACTAAGATAATTTTACTAAATTCCTTTGACAGGATGTTTCCAAATTGTTCAGCATTCAGCATTTCCTCCTCAATTGAACCTCCTCTCTGTGAGTCTGCACTCCCCAGTCTTCTGAGGCCCTGTCTGCTGCAATAACCATCTGTCTAAGTCAAGCCTGGGCTCTGCATGAGAAGTGGGGCAAACCCACGCTGAACATCATCTCGCAGGGGAGCGGGCCCTTCACCCATGAAAAGACCAGACTATCTGTCACGACAGCCAATCACTGCACTGATCAAGAGCAAAGGCAGAAGACAGAAGGCTGAAGGATTTGAGGGAGACTTGACTCCTTGTGGGTGCTGTTTCTAATAGGGTCAGACATCCAGGAGCTCCTAATATTTTTCTGCCCATGCACTTTATTCTTACTGAAACTTTGTGAACAGATTTTGTGTGTGTTTGTGTGTGTGTCTGTGTGTGTTTTAATAAGCTCTATGGGGGAAACAATTCACAACAGAATCTATGCTTTTCTCGCATCACTGTACTCTCAAACTGGTCATCCCTCTGCTGTCTGCTTCATTTTCTTTCCTCTCAGTGCATCTCAGTATTTTACTTGCCCTCATTTCATTATCTTTCTTAACTAAACTTTTGGGTGATAGTAGATGTTAATATGACAGTTTGTACTAATGATTTTAAACAAGCCTTAGTCACAGCCAGAACCAGAACAAAAACAAGAAGACTTGCAACTTATAACTGTTCAGCACTACACCTATCTGGACAGCAAATCTGAAGTGGACAGAATAAGAGAATTGTTTTTTTCATATGCGATGGCAGAATAGTTTGGAACTTTAACAGAATGTAATAGTTATTCAAGATAGTTTTTTTCTTTTTTTGCAGCAAACAAAATTGGGATACTTCCACTTTATATCTACTTCTACTTTATTTTGTAAGGTTTAGTCATAGCTAATATTAAACATAGTTCTCCCCAAACTAATTGCTGAAATCTGGAAAGATGGCAATATCATAAAGACATTAAACGGGGAGGTAAACTGTGAAATTACTACCAAAACTATCACAGTTTAACTTGATGTATTTGTACTTGCTGCAGTAATTCAATATTCAACAGATCTACATTACTGTATTAATTGTATGGACTTTATTTTTAAAAAAGTATGCCATTCATCTTACCTAGACATGGTATGTTTTGTGTATGGACTGTTTGTTGGTTTGTCTAATGTGACTGGTTTTATTCATAGTAAATAATTGCCACATTGTAGAAGTACACATACTCAATACTCCACAATGAGTAGAAGTAACAGTTTACATAAGTTGAAGTGCATGTATTAAAATGTACTTTAAGTAAAAAAAACATGGACTCCAAGAAAACAAAGTATTTAAACACTAGACATCATTTCACACTTGTATATATTTTATTTTAATAAAAACTAAGCAGTTGCTTGTAAAATTGGAACTAATTTGAACTACTTAATTAACAGTTGGTTTATAATACATATTTTACATCTTTTTTTGTTATATTTTGTATTAGAAATACACATCTGCAAAGTTACTAGTAACTAAAATTGTCAAATAAATGTAGCATAGTAAAATTACAACATTTCCTGAATTGAAGCGTATAGTATAATAGTATAGTATAGTATATGAAGAGGATAAGTAACGGTAATGAAATGGAGGTACCTCTAAATTTGTACATAAGTGCAATACTTGAGTCATTGTACTTGGTTACCACTTTGGTAGTATACAATAAAGTCAAACTCTTTTCTGTAGTAATGGGAAATGATACAAAATGTGAGAAGAATAAAACTGCCACTTCACCTTGCCATTACCAGTTCAACTCTATGAATGAAAGCTAAATGCTTTTCTGTTTTGTTCTGCGAGCTGTAGCTGTCTAACCACCATATTGGCAATTTATGTAAATGTTTTGCAGCTGTGAGCAGCTCCTCTATTTCCTCCGTGTCTGTGTGTGTGTTTGTGTGTGTGTGTAATGGCACAATAGAGTACTCTGACAGCACAATCAGAAATCAGAAAGTTTTTTTAGTCTGAACGTTTGAAGTAAACTTTCCACATGAACATACTGCATTAAATCAGATTGAGGAACTGGTGTACACCTGCAGAGATGGGTTGTTATACTGCTATTTCTGCTTTTAGACTGGTGTTTACAGTCTGATCTGTGTGACTTCTAATTAAAATCAAATATGAAATAAGTTCATAAAAATAAGTTGTTTGGTGGTGACATCTGTTGTTTTATGTATATCTGTTTGTTTTATTAAGGGTGTAAACAACTCACATGGTCCATTAGCTCCTTTACTATGCCATTCCACTGGCCTGTGTTCTCATCCTGGGCACCATATTTCCCATCTTCCACCAGGCGAACCTCGTATGTAAAGCCCAGGATGCTGGCCAGCTCTCTCAGCAGGTCTATGCAGTAGCCCTCGAAGCGGTCGTTCCCATACAGTGGCTTGTCAGACTTCTTGAACATCACGTACGGCTCTTCCTGTTGGTAAAAGGAGTGGAAGACGGGATGAGTCTTTGGCATCATTGGCACCTTTTTACCTGCAGATAAGGCCTATCTGAGAAGATGTCTGTTGAGATTGAACCCAAGCACGAGCTCACTCACACAGCATGTGTTAAGCTATTTTTGTGTGTGTGTGTGTGTGTGTGTGCTTGCCAGTAGTCCCAGTCCCAGTGTGATGTAAGGTAGAGTGGGTGCAAAGTGAGGCATGACCATAATAGGAGATAATCCACCATATCAATGACTCTGTGCTCCTCTCATCCTCAGCAGGCTGACTTTGGGGCCCGGCCCAGTTTTCAGGCCACCACATGTTTTGTTAGTAAGATAAGAGATGCTGATAGATGGACACAAAAAAGAGAAGACGAGTGCCAGCTCATCCTCTCTGTTAACACAGCTGGAGAGATTACTAATGTCTTCTTCCACACTGTTTCCTTTCTTCCTCCCGCCTCCTGGGCATCTTCTCTGCCACATCCTCTTCTCCTTCCTTCCACGCTTCACTCCCTGCTTGCTTCCTCCTCCTTCTCCTGCTTCCTCCGCTCTATACCTTTGCACCATGCGCCATCTGTTTTTGTTAGCCTTAGACACTCATTCCCAATACATGCCCTTCATTTCAATGACTCCCCTGTCTCTCCCAGACAAATAAATCCCAAAAATTTATCGTTAAGCAGGTGTTGTTTAATTTACAACTATGCCATGAGTGAAAAAAACATCATTAAAGATAGCTAACAGCTTTGACACATTCCACTGGCTGGAGTTTTAGCAGCATGCAGGCAGGAAGAGAGAAAACAGTGTGTTGTTTTCACTGGTAGCGCTGGACCAAACCACCAGGCTGTTACTGCAGTAAATCATACATTTGCCTTGTCATAATGATAGTAGACAGATGAGAGGCTAACGATTTCACTGTGTAGCACTGTGAGGATAGAAACATTAGAAAAGCTAAATATGGTAACGCTGATATTTTATTGAACATTGATCATTTTTATGGAAATAATCTTCCCAAAATACATAATCCAGTAACACATGGAAAATATAAAAAAATGCAATATTTCATTTTTGGATGAGCAAAAAGCTCATTTGCAGATGTGCTGATACACTTCCTATTTGAAATCCTAATAGAATGCACATAAATTTGACATTTTCTTTCTTTTATGAATTTTTTATCCCTAACAGAAAGCAATAAGTTGATGTTTTAGTTAAATGTGAAATAGTAATTTAAATAAATTCACCATGAGTGAAATATGCAAATCCAACTAATGCCTGTGTGTCATGTGAACGGGTGAATACATGTACAAGTAAATGGTTATAATGCGACATGTAAAAAGCATTTTCACATTACAAGCAAAATGTTTGTCCTTTACCAAAAATTATTTATGCAAATTTTGTTTGTTCAAAAAATGATAATGTATACTACAAAAAGAGAAAATATAAAATGTTTCAGTTTCAGCACACAGAAGATCCTGATCCTGATCCTGTTCTATACTAAGCTAAACTAACTCTGTTTTAAATGTGTATTGTATGTCATGGCAACCCAGTGTCTGCATTAAGTGTATGTATCTCATTATGGAAGCTACAATATGTTGACATTTACCATTTCCACAGCACAGTCAAAAATTCTTCCATCGTCTTAACCCTTTACAGTTTTTTTCAATCGTTTACACGCTAAATGAAAAATTAACACACAGTTAGTAAAACTCTGCTCCAAGGAGCA
>JAUYWH010000008.1:21965598-22015427 GCA_034779795.1 Ctenopoma multispine | reverse complement strand
AGAGAAGCTAATGTAGGAGAAATATGATCTCTCTTGTTAATTCCAGTCAGAACTCTGGCTGCAGCATTCTGGATTATCTGGAGGCTTTTGAGTAAGTTATTGGAACATCCTATCAGTAATGAATTACAGTAGTCCAGTCTAGAAGTTACTAATGCATGGACTAATTTCTCAGCATCACTTTGAGACAGAATGTTTCTAATTTTAGAAATATTCCTAAAGTGGAAGAAGGACAACTAGATACTGTATGTCTTTTATGTAGGAGATAAATGACATATCTTGGCCAAAGATGACACCAAGATTCCTCACAGTAGGACTTGAGGCCAATGCAAAGTAATCTAGTGTAGCTACTGTATCTGACTAGATAGCATGTCTATAAGATTTTTGGGTCCAAATATAATAACCTCAGATAGATTTATCGGCTCTAATATGGATGTGCTGATCAAAGGTACAACATCTTAGAGCAGTCTAGTAGGGATGGGGTCTAAGAGACATATAGAAGATTTAGATAAGTTAATTATTGAAATTAACTCCAAATGATCTACAGGAAAGACAGTCTAAATAAGACTGGCTTCTTATAAACAAATGTATAATGGGAGTAAGAAAAAATGATGTGGTAGACCAGGGAAGAATATCAGGACTTGGGGTGCATTGTTCCACCTCTCCAGTATCCAGAGAGGACAAAATCGTCTGCCAAGTCTAGTCAAGTGAGGGTTAGGACATTTATCAATATTTCAGCGTTTATTTAGAATAATTTCATTCTTATCTATCTGAAAAAACCTTTTTACAGAACATTCTGCCTCACATCTTTCAAATCATAATTTAATTGCTCTGTACCTTATTTGACAACTTTCTCTCAGGGTGTAAATGCTGTTGTGTTAACTAGTGGAACAACTGTTATCTAGCATGTCAAACACACAAAAAGGCCCATTGTGAGGCCATAAGCAGCTTATGACCTCTCACCTCCTGTCAACTGCGAAACACTGTAATTATCATAAACAGTCGACCGACAAGTTAACAATGAGCACCTCTCACTGCAACAGTCAGCAATACTGTAGTTCTTTCTGGAAATAAAAGCCCTCATCTCCTATGTGTGAAATTGGAAATGGTGCATGGAGAGGTTTGAATAGTTTTCGGACAAGTACCCACAACATAAGAGAAATGTTACGCTTCACACTTTTCACAAAAATAATCCAGAACTGAGCTTTTAGTTCTGATTTAAGAGACTTGTTTGGGCACTGTGGTAGCAGGAGAGTAGATACTAGATGACGCTCCAGTCATTGAGTCTGATTTAGTTTAGCACTGACCAACAGAGACTTAGCAATTTCTGCCTTCCATGGGTACAGATTCAAAAAAGGAAACACATTATTTGTTAACTGGCTTATAATTAAGTTAACATTATTCACTTTCTCCAATACATTAATAAAAATACAGTAAAATAAAATCTCATCCTCCTGTTCTGACTTATTTTTACTAGATACTTTTAATTAGCTGTAAAAACTGCAATAAACAGAATATAACACTGCTTTTTCTCACTTTCCAAATGGCTTGGACAATGGTACACACAATGACATATAGATACACATAGTGGTACTTAACTTGTGTTGACCTACAGATAAAAAACCCATTTCCATTAAAGGTAGTGTAGTGAATTATGAATTATTTTTGATGTCTCATAATTTTTAAACCAAAGTAATACCCACCTACATCTACACTGATAGACACATGCATGTGTAAGATGTTGTAGGTGTTACCCTCTGCCATGCCACCCTGAATGTAGATGTACTGTATATAAAGAGACAAATAGGCACACTACCCCTTGTCTCCTGCAGGAGGACTGGCTTAAGACAGGGCATAGCATATCTTTAATTAAAAAGAGTGTGAGGGAGAAGCCACGTATCTCTGTAAAGCAAACCTAATTAAAGCTATACCACATCCATGCCTCACTGAGACTCTCCTTAAGCACAAAAGCGTCTTCTCCAGCAAATTAAAAACAATGGATTTTGTGCACCAGGAAAAACAAATGATACCACCTTATTTGAATCATTTTTAAACATTTATTTTAGTACTATTGATTCTCTTCCATGCAGTGTGGCTGTAATGGAGAATAAAGCAAACCATCCAGGTGCTTTCAGCATGCAGTGGTGTGATGGAAGACTGCCCATTGACTTCAATAGATGGCAGAGGAAGATATTGTAGGCAGAGATACATTTTATGTCACACTCACTTACTTAGATACTAAATTGGATCCAGAAAATAAACAGGTCCAATATACATTTAAATTCACAAAATAATATACAATAAACTTTGTGTTCATGTGGTAGCCTCCCTTAAGAAACAACTGGTTTAGAAGAAAGAAAATAACATATTCAATATAACGCTTTCATACAGCACATATTATATTACAATATCAGTTAGTTAATACAACTACTGGTACTACTACTTAATACTACAAACTAGAAATCACTTTAAATACATTTTATTCAAAAATAAGTAGTATATTACTTAACTAAATACTAAAAGTACAAAGTAAGTCATTTATTTACATCATGAAATGTGATTCTTAACCAAAACCACAAATATCAAGAAACACATTTCTAAGATGGTAAAGCACAAACAGTTGTATCTCTGTTGAACAAAGCCATTAAACATAACGAGTAATGATTGTGTAAAAGGTAAGTGAAACAATAGGCTGATCCAGACCCAGAGAGAGCTATCGGCAAACCTTGAATCCAATCAGTGAAACGAGAATGAACGCGTGATTTAGAGGTGCACTGACATCCACAAACACAGCAGTATGTATACAATAAAAAGAGAACTGCATGCCAACATGAAAACATTATCCCAACAATCAAGTATGGTTGAGGGAGGTGGAGTGGCTTCTTTGTTTCCTCTGGACCTGGACAACTTGGAATTGTATAGGAGGAAATTAATTCACAAGTTTATCAAGGTAATCCAACAGGATAATGTCAGGGGGATTGTCCATAAACTGAAACTCATAAGAAGGTGGATGAAGCAGCAGGACAACGATTCTAAACATCAAAGTAAATCTACTACAGAATGACTTCAGAGACACATAATCCACCTCCTGGAGTCAGGGTCCAGACTTCATTAGACTTCAGAGATGTTGTGGAATTACTTCAAGAAAGCTAAGAATATGTCTGAGCTGAAACAGTTCTGTGAGAAAGTATGGTCAAAAACAGCATCAAACCATAGCTCATATGGTATAAGTAATATGAGCAAGATGCATGGGAAAATGACAACATCGAGCGGGCACAGTAAAAATTACAGGCACCGGAGTGACATTCAGTGGTGTAAAATAGTTACTTTTTTCCAAAACTAAATGTTATAGCAGTACATGATAATTTCTAGGTGAGACTGTTAGCATGTAAAGTAGCCAGGGCCGTCTCTTAGCACAGGAGAACTACGCGGTCGCCTAGGGCGCCATTTGCTGGTTTGTAGCACTCGAAAAAAAAAAATGAAACCATACCAATCCATAATCTCGCCTAGGGCACCAAATCACACACTGATTACACCATTAATATCCAGGCACTTTGCATGTTGTGCATACATGCATTGAGTATCAACTGCAAATACGCTGTATTAGTTTAGCCTTTCTAGAATTAACTAGAAAAGAAAATACAGAAATTCAACGATATTAAAGAAGTCATATGAAAAGTGGATTATTCATATTTGTTCAAATTGTCATGAATTGTGTTACTGTGACAGCCCCACAATACAAAGTGTGAAGCAGTCAATGTTACCTCCTGGTGTAAGGTGGAAAAATGACAGCACCACCACCCCTGTCCTTTAGTGAGAGTTGCTTGTTAGCCTTGGCCATATTAGCTTGGACACTTTTTTATTCGAGGCATATTTAAATTTTTCTGTTGGCCTTAATTTAAAAGCAGCAAAGACTTTTTAGCTAGTCACTTTTTGTTTGTTTTTAATAAGACTTTTGTCTAATTTTGAGGCACTTCTTTTTGGGAGCTTTTCTAATTGGAAGTATGTTTTTTCATGGGAGCTTTTTTTAATTTCAGGCATTTTATCTTTTCAGTTTTTCTTTTATTTTTTATGAAGGTTTTTTTTTTAATCATTTTTTTTTTCTAAAGGCTGAAAACTATTTTGATGACGTACTTAGGCACCACTGTACTGCAGCAGTCTAACCTAGAATTGAATAATGTACATTGCCAGCTAGTATTCTACACATATATAGCAGTGAAAACAATCACATAATGCACTGCGTAGCAGTAAAAGCTAAACACAGACTTTATAAGTTTAAGGTCATTTAACCAGTAATCAAATACATATTTTGTTTTTATATTGATGCAATGTAGACAATATTTTGTCTGAACTACTGGCTGTTTCACTGCCAGAATAATTCTGTTAATATTGCTGTATTACAATGTGGTTAATGTCCCACAGATGATGAGCTGATGGCAAAACTGGCTCCTGGAGATATATTAGAAAAATTAGATGCATGACACAGCCGATAATAACAATGATATGTTAATAACATATTAATATAATAATAATAATAATTGATAGCTGCTGCATTTAGCCTAATGATCCCTTACAGTACTTATTTGGCAGTTTGCTCCAGTAATTAATGTTACTGATCCTATTTATCCTTTTTTCCACATCTGTCTTTCTCATTGTGTATGGTCTATGAGCTCTGGCACCAACATGATTGCTTTTCCTCAAGTCTTGTCCAAGAACAGTTGCCCTGGACACTGACAGCCAAACACAAATAAGTCTTTAAATAAGACAACAATCAGAGACATTTTAATGTTTAATTTTGTATAAATTTTTAATGTTTTTTTTAAGTCACTTCCCTCTTTCTTCATGACTCTATTGATGTTAAAGCTTCATCATCCAGCAGGTGTTGGGCACATAAATGAATGTTATTAGGGCTGGGCACGTTAACGCGTTAATTATAATTCTATATTATAATTAATTATTATGATGATGAAAGTCCGTTGCTCACTGACAGGGGTGGTCCAAGCCTCCATTGGCCCCCAAGCAAAATAGAATTTTGGGGCCCTCTATTACTGTCAGTAATACTGATTAATGATCATTCACATAACTACTAAAAACTTATTTCAGCAATACATACAGTACAACACGCAGTACACAAAACCCTCGGCAGTGTTGTTTAGATGACATATTTTTAACCATCTGTAGTTTTTAATGTAAAATGGTCCTAAATAAGTGCTAAATGGGCTAAATTGTCATGTAATATTCAAAGTGATTTAATACTAACTGTGATATTGAATGTCACAGACCACTAAAAGTAACAAAATAAACCAACATAAAGTGAACACGTGAACTGCTTTATTATTTTTGGTTTGAAATAAACTTTAACAGCAGTGAACTACAATTTAACCACTTAAAGAACTAAAATAAACAGTCCCTCAATAATATGTTCTCTTTGTGAAAATAAATGAAAATCTACAAAACTATTACCATTAAATAAAAATCTTAAATACTTAAACAATGACCGAGATGAAACAAGGTAACAAACATGGTTTAAAAACTAAAAAGCAGGTTCATCGTGTGAGCTGATGACAGTGACTGACTTGTCAGATCTACTGACTTCTAATGGTGTTGTTGGAGGCTCATGGAGACAAACACCTGAAAGCCTGAATGATTCTTAATCTTCTCAACGAGCAGCGGGAGCAGCCGTGGCCCCTCCGCCGACCCAAAGCGCTCACAGACGGATCAGTGCTGCTGCAGCAGTCGCTCCCAGCTGCAGTCAGAGCAGGAGACCATCACCCCTCTGTGTCCAGATGGTAAATAAATCGCGCAAGCGATCAAATTTAAACCTCAGTATTACACAAGCTAACAAACATAAGGCTGTCTGTTCGTCAGCTTGAATATTAAACTGTTTAAGCTAATAGTTATTAACTAGCTGCTAGCTTGTTATTGTAGGCTTCACTCCACCTAACTTTTCTAAGTTGAGGAAACTTACCTTTATCATGCAGTTTTTATCCTCTTCCTCTTTGTTGCTCACTGCCGCGAAAGGATTTGTCCTCATTTACGACTGTTCATCCTTCAATCTGCTCTTTGGACGCGCGCTGGAAACACGTGTTACCAGAGGAGCTGAGTCACTAAGAATCACTACACCAGCAGAGCTCTGTTTACATCACATCGTGTTTTGTACAAAACACACCTTTGACAATATGTCAATCAACACTCAACATTTTTTCACAAAAAGCATTTTAATCATATTAAAGTTATTTGCTCTTGGGGGCCCCCTAATGGTGGCCGGGGCCCTAAGCAGGCGCATGTTCGCTTACCCCTCGGGCCGACTCTGCTAACTGGGTCTGAACACACACACAGACAAACACGGAGGTCTGTGCGTCTCAACCAATGAGAGCATTTGTGGATGGGCCTAAGACTGCGCCAACGTTCAACAGGAAAACAGAATCTGTTCCACACGGCGGAGTTTATAGAACCATAGTTATTTGAAAAGTTGAATTTTTCTGACACCGGAGAACTTGGAGTCTGACGTATCACTTAAATACAATATATTCCTAGCTATATATTATAGCTATACAAGTAAAGTTGAATTGAATTGAATTGAATTTTGCAATGTGCGCTCCATGTCTGTGTGAAGCTCCGCCATGTGCGACATACTACGGAGCCCCCTAGGGGTCATGTGGTAGAAAAAAAAATCAGACATGGTAGAAAAAACATTCTGAATAGGTGGTAGAAAAAATTAAATTTCAGACAAAAAAAATCCGACTCCCCGCCCACAGGCGCAGGGGTACTTTGTCTGGCACAACACCTGCAAAATGTGACCAGAGCCCCGCAGGATGTAAACACAAAGTGGACATTAGCAGCTACGGCTGTCCAGAACGTTGCACATTATATAAATGCGCTATAAATTGTGTATCTATTACATATTCTAGTAATATTTTATCCCTCATTTTTAACATTTGTCCGACAAATGTGACATAGATCTGTGCAATTCCTGTGGCTTTAGCTATGGGCGACTTGCGCAACCTCGCAGAGCGGCATGTTGCGGGGTCGACAATGTCCGTCCTCAGATATTCATATCAGATCAATAACTGGTTTCCTTTACTTTCTAATTAACCTTGTTAGATTATGTGCTCAATGCTACTCTGTGAGCTGGTCAGGAGCTGCCCGACAGGCACTCAGAACTATTGTAGGCTAGCTCTCCTCCTCAGGTGTGTGTGTGTGTGTGTGTGCGTGTGTGTGTGTGTGTGTGTGGGGGGGGTCATTTAAAAGTGCACCGCTAACACCAATAACATCATCACACGTCGGAATTTTTTTTCGGCCACCTATTCTAATTTTCTTTTTCTACCACTTATTTCCCCTAAATATTTTTTTCTACCACATGATCCTTAGGGGGCTCCGTAACATACTGTTCTTGTCATGGATAGATAATTTCGCAAATCCTCTACAATAGAAGTGATAGGATCCACAGACCTTGTTCTATGCAAGAATGTACTTAAACATCTATGTTTAAGTAATAGGAGGCGTCAGCAGTTTGAGGTTATCAAATCTAGTGGATACCTGATGAATTTTATACTAAAAAGACAATATTTGACTAATTTATGAAGCCTTATATTTTCTTCAGATAAATTAATACATATTTGCACAAACAGTGTGGACTTCGGCCCCCATCACTTACATATGAAGCATGAACTTGAACTATTGTGAGCCTATTCTTTAAACCTACATTAAGCTGTGACAATGTGACAATGAGGACCACAGCACAAGGAGCTGCAGAGATTAAAGACTAAATGTAGCACAAGAAATTGTAGTAGCCCTGTCACATTGTTTAATTTAAAGTCATTATCAACATGTCCCATGTGCAGAGCAGCTGTTTATCACCATATCACCCTATTACATGTAACTGTATATTATAGACAAAATATCTGGATCATATGTGCTACAATCTCTAGTGCAGTGTTTTTCAACAGGGGCGTTCGCAAGGTGCTGGGGGGCGCTGGGAGTAAGCAGCCAAAAAGGAGGATGAAGATGAAACTGGGGGGCGTTGAGTGCTGTCATGCATCATCACATAATCGCTGTTAATATAAAAGATTTTTCACACATTGGTACATTTGATTTGGTCCAAATCAGTTTATAAGTTTGTAACACTGCAGCATTTTCGGTTTGGTTTCTTTTCACACACGGAAAAATCCAAACAAATCAAAATGCGTCACTTCGAACCACGTAAGAACGTTGTAGATCACTACATGTTTCTGTGATATGTGAGAAACAATCACACGATTTCTGTTAACGCTGGTCGCTTGTTCACTTGTTGATCAAACGACCTGATATCTATGATGCTGCTGCTTCTCACTACTTCACGTTTGTCCGCGATTCATCATGCAGCAGGTTTTGGGCGCATAAATAAAATGAATTCAAATCTACACATACTCCCTGCTCTCAAATCACACAGTTCATAGCTCTTGGTCCTTTTTTGGTTCTGTAAGCTTTGTCAACAGGGGACACCTGTGTTAGCTAAATGATTCCTGTCGAGACCACCTCTTTCAGGGGGTCTCACAGCTGTTGTTTGGCTGCGATTACTGCGTTCACAGCAGAACCGTACCAGCAGGAAAACAGGAGTTTTATTCAGTGTGGTGGGAAAGTTAAATCAGGTGATTGTTGAATACGAATATTAATTACTTTTAAACTACAGGTAAACGTCTTTAAAATTACAGCGTCATATGTGAAATTTGTGTTTACTGCAGTGGAAGAAAACTAGAGCAGGACACAGGGCGAAACTTCCTCATCTGCACTCTGTCAGTGACACACTCATCCTCATCAAAGATCCACACGAAGATTGTTCAAAGAAAAATTTAAAGGTTCATTATTTTTTGTTCATTATTGTTTTTTATCTTTTTATCAGATCTCTTAACATGTGAGCACCCCAGGAGCAGCACTTTTCTGCCACTGCCAAAGTGCTGTTCTGTGCAATTGCCTCTTGTTTGTAAGTCATGGTCATACCTATACTGCTTTTAGCCTTTAGATCACAAAAATATTTTGTTACTAGTAAGTCATTTTGTAAAATATCTTTATAGCATTACTATGTGGAACTTCTGCTTAAACATTAATCAATATTATTAATATTCCAATATTAATATTGAACTTCTCAACGCTGTTTGCAGAGTGGGACAGCAACATGACTTCTCTTTTTGTCATGCTGCATCTCCACAACCAGCTGGAAGGAAATGGTGCAAGAAAATCTGTATTGAAGACACGAGAGACCATCTGGTGGAATTTCACAAGATTTGTCAAGACAATTTGAAATTGTTTTAAATGCTATTGTTCATGTAGCACTTGTTTGAAAGTGTGGGCTTATACAAATATGCTTTTCATTGTGTTTCAGTCCTGCCGGCACCTTGACGATCACCTCATGAACAATGAAAGAAACCCCCAGCCGTATCTCGTGGCCACAGGATCTCTAAAAGCACAGGCTTTCAGCTGTTCAAGTGTCACTTTGTTTTCAGTCTGAAATATGAAGATGCTCTGTACACATTTCTGCAGACCACTGTGAACGATGTTGTTCTGTAAGTGAAGGCAGTTTGAGGATATGTCCATGCAGCATTCATTTTTGAAATGTAATATTCTAAATAAAAGTACATCCATAGTAATCAATATGGTGTTTTTTTAGTTATTTCCACCTATAACCTCATTAGCATTAACACTGTAAAAGAGTTATTATTAAAATAAACTCTAGTTATGAGTTATGTTTTACTCTATATGGCAATAGAAATTTAACTCCAGGAGAGTTTAATTTTACCTCATAAAAGTAGTTGAAAAATCAACTCCTGGAAAAGAGTTACTGTAACTCTGCACTTGAGTTTAGTCGATGGTCACACATGTACCCTCACATGTAGTTAATCAGAACTCCCAGAGAGTTTATTCATTAGGCCATAATTTGCTGTGTACATACAGTTTAATAGTTTGCATCACTAACCCTGAGTTCACACATTATTTTGTATTTTAAAGCTGGTCTGCAAGTCACCCTACCATTCTCCTTCATGACCCAATAAAACATGAATTGTTTCTATGTACAGTAATTGGACGTAGGCCTGCTTCTAGAGCTCTTTAAACCATTCCACAGTATATTATCTGCAGCTCCAGCCATTAGCCTAAAGGTTCTTCATTTTCACTTCCACATTACTGGAGTGATTTTTAAAGTAGATAAACTGTTGATATGCCAAAATCTCAACAGTAATTACATCATGTTTTATAGTACATAATCCCTGAGAAAATGATAAGAAGCTGGATGAAAGTGTGCATCAATCAAATGTAACAAACCCAATTATTGTCATCCCTCCCTCCTTTTCCATGTTGTTCACAGCCATCACACGTCTCCCCATGACTCAGTCCTGATATGGCAATTACTGCTGCACAGAGTCTTTGCTAATAACTGCAATCCAATCACTTCACAGCACGCGCGGAAGGAAAGAAGGCCCATGGTAAATAATGACAACCTGCAATTTACTTGATATTGTTATTTTCGTGCTCGCCTCCTCAATAACAAGAATAAATCATAAATGGCTTTTAATTTGGCTTGCGTCAACCAGCTTCTTTCCACTGTCATGGTTCTCACATGCATCATAGTCTGTGCCTACTGCTAGTCCTCAATGTAATTTAATTAAGTGTAAGTTTTTGTTAATCTTCAATAAAGCACAGCTTAGTGATACATTAGGACTTGATTATACCATTATTAATCACTCATGTCTGTGTGTTAAATATGAAACAGCAGCTGAGAGTAGAGTCCAAAGTTTAAAAATACACTTATGATCTTAATTATTATGTCTCCTCTATTAACCTGTAGACAGACAGAACTGTAAAATATTTCTCACATAGGTACATGGACGATACACTGAACTGAATTGCTTGGTTGATGAAATTTTAGGTTAAAAAGGAGCCATATGTTCCTAGTGTGTTAATTCAGCCTTGATGCATAGAAGTTGGCCTACATTGTACATAGTGTAAATTTCTCTAAGACAATTTTGTGATTTTATCAGTCAAAAGTTTGAAATGTCCATCTTTTATGAAAAGATTCATGTCTTCAGTTCTGTTGCAATGATGCACATGGTTTTCTAATGATCATTATTCTTTTAAATTAATACATTAGAATTAGCAAACATAACATCTGAATACAGTACTAATGTTTGCAGAATTTAGGCCTCTCTATGTTTATGTAAATATTCCTTTTAAAAAAATTTTGTTTTCAGCTACAGTAGTCATTTACAATATGAACAATGTCTACACATTCACTCTGATCAATTTGATGTTAAGAAAACTTCCTTTCTTTCACAAACATCGTCATTTCTATGTGTGGCCAACAAATTCTAAAGATAGAATTATGGATATGAATGAAATGGCTGCAGGTCTCATTTGGTAGCAGAGCCATCTCTATAGAAACAATGTTACTAAACGCTGGTTATGTTGAAGCTTTATGGTCCCTACCAAAAAATATTTGCGGTTGCAGTTTAGTTGCACAGGAATGTTATTTTCAGGAAACACGGTTGGGCTGTGAGTTGGGTCTCAGTGTTGTTTCTAAGTAAGCAGAAGGACAAGGTATGTGGAGTGTATAATTCAACTCAACCAGGGGTATTACAATGACACGATCTCCACGGGCAGCTACTACATATGTAAATGAAAAAGTTCGTTCTGAATTCTTTGGTTTTTGGCACCATTGGCAAGAGAGACAATAACACAATATACCTGATAAATAGGTCGATAGCAGGCAGAGCAGTAAACCATGAAATCTTATTGGACAATCAATCAGTCAATTTTCTCTGCCTGGGCCTACTCCTACCAAAGAGTCCTCCACAGTGGTGAAGTCAACTGGCAATTTGGGACTTCAGCGCTTTGGGGTACTCTTACTTCGATTGAGTCGGAAAGCAGCATCCCCATAAAGTGCTCTAAAAAAAAGGGCAGCTCAGGCAAAGCACTGAAGGATTTTTCAAGAGGAAAAGCTTAAAAATAATGACATCTTTGGAGGGAGTCTGTTATGGCTGAGAGCTGTTATAGCCTTCTATAATTGGTCTCACATAAAACACCATTACAATTGGTTATAAACAGACATTTAAAGTTTCAGTATTTAATGTTCACATTGTCGGCCCAAAATGACTGCAAGAAGGAAGGGTTTAAATTTTGGTAACCTCATTACTCAGAAACCCAGTTATAAAACATTGGTGAAGTGCAATGAGTACATTAGTATAACAACATTATTTAGTCAGTTTGGTCTAAAACCAATTTGACTTTGTGGACAGTGAGGAAAGGAAAGCTAATACGTGTATTGTGTTTGCTTCTAGATATCTCACCCCTGTGCTGTACTGAGTGAAACCCACTCAATTCTTGACCATGAGCTTTCAACAGCTGTCCACTTCACTGCAGGTTAATCACAAACAAACTTATTTATTTTAGTTTTCCTATGGAAAGTAGTTTGAGTGATTGGATCACTATCAGTTGTCTTGGTTGTTTACACTTCTGACCTGATCATTTAAGGGTCTGTAAGTGTAAATGAGGTATGAGGCTGAAGAAGACTGCGACAGACAGTCGAAAGCTCCACAAAACTTGGTGGAAGTGGAAACTCTGCTGTCTTTCTTTTGTCTCGTGAAATCTAAATCACACTCTGAACATTTCACCTAGACCTTCCTCGAAAGAAACACATTATGGAGCAACACCTAAGATCAATTTAAGAGAAATTACTACTGGAATCAGAAAAAGAAATGAATTAAGGGAGATCCTAATTAGTTGAATTATCTTTTTGAGATATGAAAGATATGTGTGCTTGTTTTATATCTGAAAGTATTATATCTATAGTAAAAAACAATGAAATATTTCTTGAGAACCAAATGTTTTTCATGTACAATGATAATATATGATTGTGATGTGTGTATGATTCTGAAATTGAAATATGTTGTCATGTATTATTTAATATTTATACTTATATTTAATTTAATATTTAAGTTTTTAATCTGACATTTTAATGTGTGTTTCTATGGGTAACCTCTCACACAGCGTTAACCAGCTCTTCTCTGTATGGTCCATAGAGTAGATTGATTTTCAATCAAGCAGATCACAACCACCTGATTGATGAGTGTGTTTTTATCTTGTTGCCTCTTCTGCTTTGTCGATCTCAGCTGTGATCAAGCTCTCTGGTTGAACCAAATCTTGCTGTGTTAAATGTTTCGCTGTCCATTCAGCGTGAGGATCTAATTCAACTTTTATTCTTAGTTCTTACAAAAAAGAAAACAAATGTTTTTAAGTAACTAGGTTCTTCTAAGTTTTAGCAACTGATCAAAAATGCAGTTTAACTATGAGAAACATTTTAGACAAAGACTTGCGTAGAAATAAAATCCTAATCATGAGTTCTTATCCTAGGTCTTGACAGAAAATGGAAAAAGTTGAATAAAGCTTGAATAAATAAAATAAAAAATATGCACGTTATCAACAAGTAATAGCACATATCCAGAAACAGAGCAGGTTGATTTGATGTATAATTTGTGTGGGTGCACTCTTCTGTTCGAGCCGCATTAAAGTTGACAGAATGAAGAGACCAGTTTAGAGGTGAAGAATAATAGATGCCTGCATTGCTTTGTACTACAGAAAATAGTGTGTTAGAGGGATTAACAGTGGTGCAGTGTCTCAGACTCAAACAGCCCAGAAAACGACTGAGAGTAAAAAAAAAAGGACCTACCAGTATGGTGGAGACGATCAGGGATCGATTGGATAAGGAATCTGAGACATTAGTTGTTTTCCCTTTCTGGTTCTCTGTCATGTTCAGGCCACTTGGAGGATCCCAGGTACCAATCTGTAAAACAATAATCACATTTAAATTGTTGTACTTCTTTTACTGGCAGTTGACTTAAAATTAAAGGTAAATCAAAAATTAAATTTACCTGCTAAGAATCTTGTATCTTGTAGTATAAGATATGTGTATCATTACAGAAGAAAATAGGTTTTAGTGGTAGCATTATCAAACACACATGCAGACCGTGTACAGTAGATACTGTACTAATCCACGATTAGAATGTGCAGCAACCCAGGAACACAGTTGACAGCTGTGTGAACCCTCCACACTGGCAGGGTTCACGCTGTCCCACAGGGAATAATGTTAGAGATGATGTTTTGGCCCCATAAGTCTTTTGGAGGATTTTTGGAGGACAACACTGAGGAGGTTTAAAAAAGGGGAAGGAGCATGCTGGGGAAGCAAGGAGGAAGAAGACGATGGCAAAAGCTTATTCTCCAAACCATCTTCTCTCTGTCAGCCCCCACACCCCATTCCACCACCCTGAGCATCACTAGAAGGGACCGCAAACACTACACAACCCACACATTAGCCACACACTCCTCAGGGCTTCTCCGATGCCCTCGTGCGAGGGCCTGAGATAGGCTTTGTAATTGCAAATCAACTGTTTAATTCAGGCTTCATGAGGCTGGAGGGTTTCTGAAGGGTTTTTTATTAATAGAGTTAATTATTCATGGAGGTGCAGGCGCACACAGCACACAGACCGGAGGTCATGAGCTGCAGAGAGGCAAGCACCAGTGAGGATGCCCAAGTGTGAAGTGTTTGCAGTTGCATGTGAGAATAATATTTGTATCAGCTGTGTTAGCAGGTTCTCCTCCCATTGATAATGAATCTTAAATTGAGTGCAGCACACTGGAGAGATGCCATTCCTAACAAATGTTGTAAAGGTAGGGTTTGGATTTTGTTTGGATATTAACCAGTTTAACACAGTTAAATGCATAAAAGTGAATTAGGGTTCACACATGCATGTAACTCTGAACACCTGTATCAGTGTCCTTATGTTCATATGCACACCTAAGACACGGTTTTGTTCTTGTAGCGTCTTCAGCGACACCATAACAGATGGAAGGGGCTTTTGCAAGAATACCACAGATTCGTCGGCAAAACAGTGGAATGTGGCTGAAGCTTTGTTTGCATTGGTGCACTTGACCATCGTCTAGCAAAGTGTTAAGCTGGGCAATCAAATGCATGAGATGCTTGAGGTCATGCGGGTGCATAGTGCTGCCAGATTACTTGTAATAAACTGCGTAATTCTACTTTGTGATAGAGGATAAAATGATTGTCACCCTGATAACTTTCAAGAGCTGTACATCCTTCCACTGTGCCGTGTTTCTGCATTTGATAAGCCTTCAAAATCATGTATCTATTACTCTTGGCAACCTTCCTGTGTCACAATTCATCTCCTTCTGATCACTGAAAAAACTGACTTTCCCAACTGTTTCTCCTTGAATTTTTGTGCTGACTAAGTCAATGTCAGCTGTCAATGTTCTCTCTCTTCATAAGTATCCTGGAAAATCTGTTATCTTCTACACCTGCTTTTATTATGCACAGATAATAAAAAATAAATGGGAGAGCTAAAAATAAGGCTTGGACAGGTACTGTGGACGGGATTTGCCAAAAATTTATGCAGTGCGTCTCATATCCCCATTTTGTCTTCACCTGATGAGGCAGATTTTCATTTAAATTGTATTTCTCTTCTGTTCCTATTCTGATTTGGTTTCATAATTTAAATTTGAAATTTGGCCTGTCACAGCGACTCAGTGAATTACTGCATGTTTTACTGAGGTGAAGTCCTGAATTTCTGTCTGGGCCTTTTGTCACGTCATCCATCTCCCTTTGTAACCCATCCAATTATCTATGATTTGAACTCTGTAACAAAGACTGGGGGGAAGAAAACCCTGAACATTCTTTCAAATTGATGGTAAACTTCAGGCTCGCCCAGCGTGTTACTCTGAGCCATCAGACAGCAGTTAGACTCCCGTGTACTCTTTGGATGGATGGATCCAATTTATTTTCATTACAGTACATAGCTCTTATCAAGGTTTGGAAGTTGCATCACAAATCTCCCAGCAACCAGGTCAGAGAGGTCCTTTTGGAGGATTGGCTGTGTACAAGCAACAGATAAATATACAGAAGTAAAACTCATCTGAAAGAGATAGTCACGGTGTGTGTGTGTTGTGTTTTTTTTGTCTGTTTGTTTGATTGTCCTCAGTTCAACTCTAAGGTCATTTTTAAACCTACAGGCTTTAGTCAGTTTGAATCGAACTTGAGTTTGTTTCCCCCCATGTTGCAGTTCATTTGGTCTGGTGTGAACACAGTAATCACACTCGGGTGCGCACCAAAACAACCACACTGAGACCCCCAAAACCAGGTGGTCTCGATTCGAATCAAATAGCAAACTCAGGTGCGATCCGCCTGGTGAGCATTAGCTGAGGGCATTAAATCATTCGCTGACTGTAATTTATTTAGCTCAAACACCTAAAACATGCTGCATAAACTTGATGTCGTGAGAAGGTGCAGTGTCTCACAGATGTCTGGTCAGATGAGTGTGCAAGTGATTTAACGTAATAAACAATCCCCAGGAGGACAACCGACCAACGTTAACATTCATCATGTAATAAGGCTTGTTTGAAATGAGAAAGTTCTGTGCAGATTTGATCCCTGCACTGTGCATGCCAGTTAGATTTGTGTCCGACTTAACAGTGACTTGGTCTGACGTCATGCCTACGTAGGCAACGATAACCTCGTGATATCATGGCAGCCGCAGATTTTGAACCTCAGGGCATGACGGTAAAAACACCTGCTCTCACTTGATCTGAAATCCGATTGGTTAAGGTGTTGGATCCACAACAGGACATTTAGAGAAATGTTTTCTCTTTTATTTACTTAGTTTACTTAATTTTCTTTCAAATGACTAAAATAACACGTGTACAGATGTTTCAGTCCTGACAGTCTAAATTTGTGACAGATCAGTAATCAAAATGTCTGTCTTGTGTTTCTATTGACTGACTGCTTGTATTTATAGTTTAATCAGCAAAGTGAAATGATGACAGCGTTTTATCAAATTTTTACAGCGTTTCATGTGAAATTAATGAATCATATGGAAGTTAAACCATAAACACACCAACTTCTGTAAAGCATTTTAACAACAAATAAGAGTTAGTGGACAATACAATGTTATTTAATCTGTATCCGATATCACAGGATGTGAGGATTTGCGAGACACAATATAAACAGGAGCTTGAATGCTGCTAGAAACGTTAGGAACTGTCTGACTTCATAGCGGACTTTCAGCTGCCTGTTCTGCAGTTCATCTCAAACGAGCCTATTGTCTCATATGTCGTAGAAATATACATGTTGGAAAGGAAACCGAACCGAGTTTATAAACTCATCAAGTGATTCGGACCAAAGCAAACGTACTAACGTGTGAAAACGACGTAAATGGTTTAAAACCTAACTATTAACTACATTTAAGTTTAAAACACTGGTTTGGGAAATGCACGGCTGCTGCTACATCTTCTGACAGGTCATAGAGTCTCTTTCATGTACAAACTGCTGTGTTTTAACATTAATGTTAATGTAATGCAATCTGACTTGGAAGTATTATTGTTAACTGAGCAAAAGAAGACATTAAAAGCGTTTCAACAAGTGCCTCTCACTGCATTAAAATGTATTTTCCTTGTGTGGTACTTCCTCCCACGTAAGATGTAAGGACGAGATGTGAGGAGAAAAGGAATCAATTTTTAGAGAAATTAGTATTTTTTTTATTTTGAGGTTTGTACGCCTTTGAGCTTAGATTTGCACAGATAATGTGATCTACTGCCTAAATAAGAACTTCTGCCAGTGCAGAGTGCATAATAATGTCTACCAGCATGACATAAGTGAAAGTAAAAGTAAAAGATCTCTACATAGACAAATACCTGCATATTTATTAAAAATGTCTTTTGGTTTTAATGTTACAGCTCAGACACACAGAAACCTCAGAAACCAACAAGACTTTCTTCATCTATTTATTTTCTTCATTATGTAATTAACCTGGGGTAAGTTCAGAATGTCAATAATTTCCCAAAATGGTTTATATATTCTAGAGAAAGTGTAAATTGTGTAAATATCTCAAAAACATTCCTCTTCACTGATGCACAAAGATTTTCAATTGAGTAAAAAACTTACATTAAAATAATTTTACTGCTAAAAAATAACACACTTTTCTTCAGGTAAGACTATACGATTATCCATAACTCATAATTTATACCTGTTGTTATTATACACTTTGTATGGATTAGAGGAGTGAGAAAACATGAAGTAAAATCATGAGAAACACCCCTACTCCAATGTATTTAAAGATTCCAGATTCTGAAGACTCTATTCAAGGTGACTTTCCAAATTAAATGGAAACCAGTTTTGCTCATAATTTAGAAAACCTTTCAAATTCTATACGTAACAATTTTCACATTAGCCAGCCATAAATGATATGTTCTCAAAACAAATATTAGATGTGGAGTTGTTATAACAGTAGTCAAATTTTTATTTTTATATTTATTTTTTTTACAAATTGAAGGAATAATTTATTTCTTAAATTTCTTAAATCTCTAAAAAAATATAATTTCATTCATACTGGAAGATGATAAGATCAAGGTTTCACGTAAGACACATTTTAATGTTCTAAAAATGTTTTAAACAACTAAACTCCAATTGCGAATACTTTATTATTTCTAAACGAAACGTGATCTTCTTAAGCAAAGTTCTTTTGTTATATGAACTTAACTACAAACAGGACTCTAGAGTTGAACTCATGGCTTGTGTGATAGTCAGTAGCTTTTACATATGAACTCCGGACAATGTCTTGACAATTACGTGTTCTGACTTGGAAACGGTCAGGTTTTATAAAGGGGTGGTCTCTGTGCAGGGAATGAAAAGGCATGAGCCCCGGTTTCTCGGTTCTTGTGCCCACCTGAGCCGACATCCACACAGACACACACACACACACCTCCAACTGACAGAGCGACAGTGTCCGGGAATAAGTGGGGAAAATATGGACAAATATATTAAAGAGTAGGAGAAAGAGATGCAGTGAAAGACTGGATCCGACCTCAAAGACATTCTCAAAGACCGTTTCATGTGTGAAATATGAGTTCATGTAGATTAAATACAGCAGATGAACAGACCTGATGGTGAACAGTTGTTCAAAGTTTCTATCGTACAATGTCTATCGTGAGATATGACAACACTGATCACAACTAAATAAAAATAATTTTAATGTTGAACACATCAACTCTCTGTCTGCTGCATCTGCATTTTTTTACTTTACAGTAGCAGGTACATTTCCTCTACATCTGTCCTGGACAGACGCACTGATAAAATATGTGTTTTATGTTTTATACCATGTCATTTGCATATTCAGCTAATTATTTTAAATTGTAAAATGATTAAATAAAATTAGTGTTTTATTTATGGGTTACGTTTAAGAATGACACTCACTGTTGCGCAGGGGTGGGGGGTGGGGTAAAATTATAGGCGGTTGATTATGGGGGGCCAAGTCATAATCGTAATCTCGGGTGCCAAAATGGGTTGGGTCAGCTCTGACTGGTAGGGTAACGTCCATTTAATGTCTGGGCTGACTGCCTTGGACATCTGTGTTCTCCAATATAGCTCCTCCAGTTAATCTCTACCACAGCTCAGGGTTCCAGTGCATGTCTGAAAACGGCTGACAACAATTGAGTGACTGGTAAAATGATCATTTTAACATGATACCTACAGTAAAAAAAACATGGTAAGCCATTTACATCCACTGCTACCCATGACTTGTGGACCTCCTTTCTGGCTGCCGTAGAGCTGTCCACTAATGGACTGCATTTACACCTATACGTTAATGGAGTATTGCTGCAGGTTGTGTGCATGTTGATTTTGTTTAATTAATCATTTGTCCTTGATTTTATGTGTTTTTATCTCTTCATAACATGATCAGACCACATGAATCCATCAGTGCACTAACACACAGGTGTTAAAAACACACAACCTTCTCAAGCCCCTCCTCCTTCAGACTGATCACATCGAGGTCAAAGTCTGTCCTCAAGCCATTGGTTCGGTTGAAAGTGATTCTCCCTGTCAGGCCATCCCAGTGGGCCTGCATAGAAAGATAGAAAATATTCAGGATTCAGAAAAGGAAATAAAAGAACCATTACAAGAAAAAGATCATCACCAACACAAATACTAGATACTCAATACAAAAAATACACAGCAGACTCTAGGCTTTTTTCATACAGAGCTGTTGAGTGCCCAGAGAAGATGTTCAACCATCACCACTAAGTCAACATCCCCACTTTCAAATATGTTTTTGATGTCAGTTTTCAAGGTGAAGCAGTAAAAATGTGAGAACAAACGCTCTCTTTTCCATTTCTATTCTCTCTTTCACACATTGTTTCTGTTTGTACAGTTTTTTCTAGTATTACAAAGAGAGACTGCATTCGTAACAGTGGAAAGGCAATTACCCAATCTTTACAGATATTTATGGGTGGGATAGGATACAATGTAGCATGAAAGTGGCTCAGAGGAGAAAAGGCACAGCAAATCATGACAGTGCTGCTCCCAGTGGAAGTCAGGGGCTTCAGGGTCTATCTTGTGTGGGTGTCACAGATCTGGAAGTTATTCATTCAGAACAGTCAACTGTGCTAGAAAGCATTTGTTATACTACTTGGACTCAGTGTCTCAATACCTCTCTATTGAACAATGAAATGCCACTGAAATATTATTATTATGATTTACTATTATCAAGGAACTCCCAGTTTAGACCAACTGAAAATGAAAAGTGTTACTTTTGGCAGCTGATTTTGATTTAGTTTTAGTCTAAACAAAACGAGTTAAGAGTTAGAGTGAAAAAAATAGTTTTAGTAAAATGTTAGGTTTAGTTTAACTCACCAAAACTAAATATATTTCAGTAAAGTTGTCATGTTGAAAAGCCAGAAGGCTATTAAAAGAGTGTTCTGAGGATGGAAAAGACCAAAGTAGAGCTTTAAGGCTCCAATAAGAAGTGTTATGCATTCCAGCATTTGGGCCTGTTTTGCTGCCTCTGGATCAGGATGACTTACAATCATTGATGAAACTGAAGTCTGAGTTGTCTAAGTCAATTTTACAGTCAAATGTTAACATATCAATCCACAAACTTATTCTAAACAGAAAGTGGATCATGCAGCAAAACAACTAAACACACAGGTGGTTCTACCAAAGAATGTATAAAATAAATATAATCTTTTAGCATAAGCAAGTGAAAGTCCTATCTTAAACTCATGGTCTCTAAAGTATGCAGTTCATGCAAGCTGTTCCGTAAATGTTTAGTTGAAGTTTGGCTGCAGAGGGAGAAGAAGAATCAGCTTTATTGTCATTGATTACATTTACATGTTACAATGAAATTTGACTTCTGCATTTAACCCATCTCCCATTGGGGGAGCAGTGGGCAGCCACAGGAGGCACCCGGGCACACCAGTTACTGAACACACAGTTCACACACTTACACCACGAAGCCTTCTTGTGTGAAAATCTTCAGGTCATATGAATATACAGAAATATAGAAAATTCTAAAGGGTTTACAAACTTTCAAGCACCACTGGATACATTTATAATATACCAGGCATATTGAGGCAACAGCTATTGCAACCCTGTCTCCTAAGAATTACGTCCGTATAGGACGAAACTGCGTTCCCAATCACGTTTTCTACAAGACGTCTTTGAGACCTAATTACGTTTCGGTGTAACGTATTTTTACGTTGTACTGAAACGTATTTTTGTGAATGAACGAATGACGTAAAACATTTATTAAAGTAAAATGATTTGCAAAGAGGTGGTTGGGGCGGTTGGTGGGCGTACATTGTGTTGGGTTTAGGCAAGTGAAACAGTGAGGTTAGGTTTAGAAAAAAGATCATATGTTTTGGTGTCATTTCTACGTTGTTACGTTGTGTTTCTGAAACGACACAAAACATAAAATAAAACATAAAATTTAAAACAAGGTGATATTGCTAAACTCACGTCTGGATGTTGAAATGTAACATCGGATATTTTAGCCGACAGAAAACGGGATATGGATCGGATATTTTTCCGGATAAAAATACGTTTCAATATTACGTTCAGTATCAACGTATTTCACACTTCTCATTTACGTCAACTGTGGACATAATGATCATTACGTTCTATACAAACGTAATTCATATGAATGTCTTCAGCGATGATGCAGATTTTACTCTACTATTACACCATAGGGTGTGCTGTAGCCAACAAAGCGAATAAATAAGCCAGTTACTTCCTAAAATGGTGATACGGAAAAGGTCCAGGGGTTCATCCTGTGAGAAGCAAAAGGATGAACCTGCTGAAGGGGCCTTTTAGTGTTACAATCCAGTGGTTTTTTGTTCTGTACTCCGAAATTCTAACGCAGATGCAATCATAGTCAGAGCAAGCATACCTTCCAGCTTTTATAAAAATCTAGAGACGGTATTATGAAAGTTCTTCTGTACAGCAAAGATCTCGGTGGAGAAAGCATTTCAAATATAGTTTCACATAAGCCTCTGTGGAGCGCTACTCTGGATTAGCACAAGCATTGGCAATGAATATTCTGTGCTGTAGCAATTGAACTAAAGAGTGTCAACTTATAAATGCTGGCATTCTCTTCTGTAACTCTATTGTACAGGCTTATAGAGTTCCAAGTCAGAGGACAAAACAACCTAAAAACAGCAGATGGAGAGAAAATGATGGGAGGGTCATGTAAGGAAAGATGTGTGCTCAGTATACAGTAAATACGTCAAAGTCTGTGTGGTTCCTCTGTGCTTGTCAACCCTCCATACATCCAGTTTAATTCTTAGCAGTCTTTTCATGAGCTCTGCAAACTAAAGGAGAACAGTGGGTAAGAGAGCCCTAAATATAGGTTGCCTAATCCCCAGCCTTTCCACAGAAAGAAAGCTCTGGATTAACCATCCCAGCTTTACAAATGCATCAAACTGTGGGGCAATTATCAAATAATGTGTTTTTGTTTCTGCATGGGTGATAAATGTGGAAATTCAGAGAGCATACTCAAGATGGCAGTGGTCCTTGGGGAGTGTGTATGTACACAAACTGAAAAAATGATTTCCATATGAATAAATACATAGATAAATCATTTCTATTTATTCATTTCCCTTCTTCTTGACTGCCTCAGCCTTATTTACATTCTGTTTTCCTCTGCTTGCCTGTGAGCATGTGTTTTCTGTGTGAAGGTGCTGCGTACGTATGTTGAGGAGGGAGACAGGATGGGGAGAAGGTAGAGAAGCATCTACCTCTTTGATGAGGGCCATGAAGCGGTTCCCGAAGCGCCAGGGCTTGTGTCGGTTGCACTGTAATGAGCTGACAGTGATCTGCTGAGACTGCTGCACAGCCACGGCCACCACGTGCACGGCATCGTACATCAGCGCGGCATCCGTCTGCAAGGCAAGACAGAGAGGGTGGGTGGGACAAACCGTCATTATCATGGCATACAGCACACAACAAATTTTAGCGGCCCGGCAAGCAGGATCTGTTCAGAATCACAGAAATATCAATAGCCTCACATCAAAATGAATGAATGAATGAAATATGTATGGATGTGCAACTTTTCATGCTATGGACACAATGGCCATAAATATTTGATGATTTTATTGTTGACACATTATGCGCTGATAAGAGTCTGTTGAAAATAGCTTTCAGCAGGAATAGTAATTATATTCCACGGGAGACAAAAGGAAATTTAACATCTGAATGCAACAAAATGGAAAAAAAAAAACAATTTTATATTTTTTTTATCTTTCAGTGCACATAAACATCAGTAAGTAGTGTGCGCATATGCATAAAATATAAATGAAATATACAGTAGTGGGTGAACTAAGGGTTTCTATGCTTTCTAAAACCATGTCTGTAATGATGAATGTGGAGATGATTCCAACCACAGAGTGTGACAAAACTCAGCTGTCAGGATGTCCACATGTGGACATCTACAGTAAATGAAGGTCCTTGAGACCAGGAAGTTGAAAGCATCTTTCTCCATCTCAATTAAAATATGGTGTTACTAATGTTCTTATTTAATGTACCAATAAGAAACCATTCACACAAATTAAATAAACAAGACATTCTCTATAAATTTATATTACAAAGTCTTGACAGTAAGCAGTCTGGCCAAATAGAGGAGTGGCGACGAAGCTATCAGAGAAGTGCCAGTCATCCACACTTCATGAAAGAAGCCTATAATTCTGCAGCTCCTCGAAAAGGAAAAAGAAAAAAAATCTAATTAGTGTTTGTCTCGCTTGATTGAAAAACAATCAAAACAGCTCTCCACAGTTGTTGCATGAAAATCATGCCCTAGGGTGCTTAGGGAAGCATTGTCCTGCAAGGAAAAAATTACTCTCAAAACCTGTCATTTCTTTTCCCTGTTTGTACTCTGATTGAGCGTCGGGAGGTTGGGGCTCCAAATGATACTCTGCCTGGTGGTGCTATATTCAAGTGGCTGTTAGACGTGACTGAATGCATGGGTGTTTGTCCCCATGTCCAGATGCATGGACGTCCAGAGATGTTGAAATAAATTCAGACAGGCTTCAGCGCGTGCCCAGAGGAGTGGGAGGTATTAATAATCTGTGTTAGAAGAAGGCGTTAAAGCAAAAGGAGTGTGAATATTTTGCAGTGTGGGTGTCACCTGGAGGCTGTGAAGTGTCCGTGTTGGGGGTTAGACCAACATGGAGTTGTTGTTAGACTGACATTGTATCTTCTGTGCAAATGAAAATTCTGATATAATAAATTTACTGGAGCTCTCCAACAGCAGAAGAGTCCATCCTCTGGAGATCATGAAAATCTGCACGAGTCATACAAATGCAGTCACTGCAAATCAATGTAGTGCAAGAATCGAAGGTCAAAAAGCTGTGAAAATTTTTAAAATTCTCTGGGGATCATAAATATCTAGACCTTTATTTTTACAATCCTGAAAATGTCCTCAGATTCTTTGATTGTCCTGTGTGGTACATGGAGATTACCTCATGTCTTGCCTTGTGGTATCAGCCCAGGAAGTAGTGACCAGACAGTGATGACTTTGAGAGAAGTTATTCGCTGGGTTGAAATATGCTCTGTTGAATGTGATTTAGTTCAAGTCTCCCATCTTAATCCATGTTGCCACAATCAAAAATATTCTCTACACATCCTACAATTCATTACTACATCTGCAAGATTCCTTGGTAGTGGTGTCCATTCAAAATGTTAAAGCAGGTTGTAAGTCATTACTTTTCTAAGTAACCCCATTGCCAATATGAGAATTTGTGCTTATGGTTGCTTAGGTTCAAATAAAATTATTTGCTTAGAACAGAGAAAAAATGTGTTGTGTTTTGGAGGAACATCTCAGAGTTCCCCCCTTACTGCCCAGACTGCCGCCATTGTTCACTTGACTAGAAGGAGGTCCTTGTCAAAGAAATCTATGGAAATAAAGCCAGGTTTTCACTTTTTCAAGTCATGACCACAGCTGTTTATCTGGCAAGAACAGTCTCTGACATCTGCCTTCAAAAACTGACTTTTAGCCCAACACTACTTTATGTGTTTGGGTGCAAGAGTTTAGTGTGACAGTCAGCTTCATGGCAGCCATTCTTTCCCCTCAGTGCTGAGGGCAGGAGCTGCAGCTTTGTGATGTTCACACTAACATCCATTCTCTCCTCTATAAACCACACAGGCCCGCAGGGACCTCATAATAGCAATGTGACACCCTGTCAGTCAATCACAGCACTGATATCGCGAACAGGAAAAGTCAGCAGGATTTGTTGGGTTGGTAGCAGTGAACTTGTATTTTCACTCACGTAACTGAGACTTGGCTGACGTGGCTTCAGTTTAGTGATAATGCCTATTTTGGGGGATATTTTAAAAGGCCAAATCAACATAATGGTATTCCAGTTGAAGCATTTCAGTCGATATGGTGTCAAAGTTAAGAAAGTATTTCATGAAGTAAATGCACTCTTAATTAAAATAAGCAGCCAAATGTATTCAGCAGTGTGCGGGAGTGAGTGAAGATGAGCAGAGGCTTGCTGGAGGAGTTCTGGCAGCAGAGGGTTTGTGTGCCTCTCTGCTTCTCCCCGGTGCGAGCCTCACAAGTACCCGTCAGGCAGTCTCGCAAATGATTTAGCAACACCGGCACTTCACTCTATAAACATCTCATTAAAATCAATTATGTCACTCCTGAATGAAATTAAAGCTAAACGCTTTAAAAGCTGCTTTTCCCTTGTGTCAGCCAATATGAGCATTACCCCTGACGCTGTCTATTTTTCCACCTCATTTTTGCCTCCACCCTCTTTCTCCCTCTTTCTTTGTTGCTCATTTTACAGAGAGAGTGAGGGAGATTTAATAAATCTCCTAAGCTCATAGTGATTTCAACAGTTTTATGAATTGTAAAAATGCTCAGTTCTGACTTGATGACTGCAAAGGTCCACCACCCCCCACACCTCCTATCCCCAACCAACCAGCTCATCAACATTGCCATGGAAACAAAGTGCCAAGAAATAGCTTTTCACTATACTGAGGCTGGGGTTATCGTTCCCGATGTTGGATTGAAGCATGCTCTTTGTAAACGCACTCTGTAGAGAGCAGAGCCTGGAACAGAAGAAGGACTAAATTGAGAATTAAAGTTTGCAGGTTCTGAAGACTGATATTGTAGCACTAGCACGAGTGAATGTAAACTAGCCACTGTTTTGGAGGCTGTCATCATCTTTTAGTTTGGTTAAAAATTCTTTAATACAGGAATGATTAAAAAGATCAACTCTGTCTCCTAAAAAAACATTTCTGCACAAACAAACCACAAATGCAAATGCATTTTGTAGGGAACATAATTGCAACCATTTTCCTAAAAACCAGGATGTCACCGCTGGAAACTGACTTTTGAGTCCAATATGAAGCTTGTAACATTAAATAACTCACTATTTTAATCCAAACCAGTATTTCTATACCAACCCAAACCTTAAGCATATAGTTTTTGTACCTATACCTAACCTGAGATGGTATTTCCCAGCTTCTGATTGGCTGAACACACCTGATCCAGGTAATCAGCAGTGGGTAGGATACATTACAGTGATGCAGGATAGTGGGACTTGAGGACCAGATTAAGGAAACACTGACCTAACCAGTTTTCTGTGTGCCTGAATTGACCACTTCTGTGTGTCTGTATAACTAAACTGTCCTGGTTTCATAATTTGTTAGACATGGGTGTTTATTTTGTTTCCATGATGAGAAAAGAAGGGCTATTTTAGGGGGCACGGGCTGCCATAGGGTTACTATTTAATGAGATGATGCTGTTGAATGAGAGGGTGGAGACAAATGACCACATGACTGAAATGTCTTTATTAGCACTTTGTAGTTGTGTAATGAACTCTGGTTCTGCCATCATGTTTTCTAAAACCACATTTGGAAGTGGAAGTGTGAAGATAGTTTGAGATTTTGTAAGTGTTACATTAGTCTAACTTTAGGGACTGCAGGTACAGTGCTTTCATAATAAGTCTATATTTTACCATCACCGTCTTTAAAGTTTGGGATTTTTTATGTGATCTTAAGTTCTCTCACTACAATTCACTCTTCAAAATAACATAATTATTCTTCTTGTTGGAGGAGCAGATGCATTTAGCATTAAGTGCATTGTGTCGTGCAGACGAGTTTGGCAATTTACATATTTTGAACTTCAGTGGTGACCACTGGACTTTCAGGCACTGAATTTATCAACAACAACTGGATGGAAAGTGGCTAATCAATTATTTAGAAATGTATTTAAGCAAGACTTGTTTTTGGTGGCCCGGTAGCTCCATTGGATGCCCGCTGCTGGGATGGGTCAAATGCAGAAGCCAAAATTTGTGTGTAAATGCGATCAATGACAATAAAACTGATTATTATTATTATTTATTTTGAATTTCAGTTAGACCACCAAAACCTGAGGAAATGGGACTGGACAGGCCCTGTGATTAGAAAGCAGACATTTAGCATGTTCTAATCCAGAGAAACCTATTAGAATAAATCAAAACTACACACGGACACAAACTGGTTATTATTTTCTGTAGTCAGAGCAATCCTTCGATGTATTGGCAGGACCTACAATAACTGACTCACATTGTCTGATCCAAAAAAATCAATAATACCCCAGTGTTTTGAATACTGTCAATGTTTTGTCAAAATTGTATCAGTGATATTGCATGTGACGGCTGTTACAACACAAGGAAGAAAGAGACGGAGGTCGATTCTAGCCCTTGCAAAAATTCCACCATAGGGGACAGTGATGGATTTATTTTGAAGTTCCTCTCAGAAAGCAGGACACAAGGCCATAAGCAGGCTTTCAGAGTCTAGGCTGGTAATAGCAGAAAAAAAGTGTGGGGGGGTGGGGAGGGGATTGGTGAGATGGTGTTTTTATGGCTGATTCCTAAAGCCGTGAAGGGTGGCAGCTGCAGCCGGAGCTCTGCTGGTCACGCAGAAAGCTGTGGTCACACTGCGCTGGCTCTTTTGATTGAAACATAAACACCTTGAGAGATGAGGGTGCACTTGGGAACAAGCCGGGGAAAGTAGGTATAGTGTGTGTGTTTGTGTGTGTGTGTGTGTGTGTGTGGGAGGGAGGTCTGCTAACCAAAGCAGCTCAATTCCCCTCCCTCCCTAACTGCACCATTGCTGTTTGGACCCTTCCTCTCTGCTACTTGATGGGATTAAAAATTTAGCTTGTTTTGTACTCTTTTGGAATTTATCAGAGGCCTTAGTCATGACTAGGTCACTTACTGCCATCAGCCATTCTTGCTATTCTCAGCACTGTACACACAAGCTGTACTGATATGTCATAAATTATTTTGTCCAGAGCAGACCAGCATATTCTCTGGTGACAGCAGGGACAGAAAAGCTAAAAATGAGTCACTTCCTACTCATATCTCTGCTCACACCCTAATTTAAGGGCTAACACTGAGTCTGGAGATATTGTGTCATATTAATGAAAATAATAGAGGATAGAGGACTAAGACCAATACTAAACTTCAGTGGCGACCCCATGCCGCAGCTAAAAAATCTATGCAAACTATTAAAGCTTAAACCTATAGAAACATTAGGTGGACTTTGGAGTTATGAGAGTTATGTTAGTTTACACTTTAGTCTGAGCCCTTCAAAGGTCAACATTGCCCTGAGACCTGAATATCAAATCCTTCTGTCATATTTACCGCAACCACTAGATGCTGCCACCTTAAATAACTAATAATACACTGACTGGCCTACTGGTAGGTAGACAGGTGCCTGAGCCATAACTATGGGCATGATCATGAAAAGAGTGCTACAGTGATGATTCTGGAGTCTGACTCAGTTTTCTTTAAAATTACTACAACAAATAAGAAAGAATAGAGGCAATTTCCAGTGTGTTTGTCAGTCATGAAGGCTTAAATATATTATTATTGAGTACAAACGTATTGAGTACAAACAATAATACTAAAATAATTACTAGAAATTAAATATTTAAAATTGATTAATTGCCTTCTGCTGGTGATTTTAACCAAACAAATTATTCCAGAAACAAAGTGACTGTGTGATAAACAGGACACAGTCCGATACAAGCAGAGCCAGGAGTAACATGATCACAGACAACATATGCACTGTACTGTAAAGCATGCTGCTGTGTAATATATATATTTGTGGGCAAACATGGCAACATGCTGCAGACCTCTGGTGACAGAAGGACCTTGTGCATCTATGCTGACAAGACATGTACACTCAGATATGTCAGCAAGAGCCACAAGCTGACACACACCCACACACACTTAATACAGGACCAAAATAACCCGCAATCTAAGTTTAATAAGATGATTTTAACAATCCTGTGATAGAAATTTTGAAAAGAACAAAAGAGTGTGGATGTTGTGTGAAACTTCACAGGTACAGTGTAAAGATTTGTTGTTAGTTTCACCATACTAGAGCTCTCACTTGTTTAATTATGAACCTCAAATGAGGAGGAGATGCAATATATATAAAAAACGCTACGAAGCTTTTAAAGTACAACCTGCAGGTTAAAGTTTGATGACAGTGCTGGATGTTCTGGTTTGGACTGAATTCAATAGCACATTTTGCAAATCTGCCATACGGCGGCTCTACTGCTATTTTTAGTTGACGGCCATGACGTCAGTCAGAAAATGTGCAGAAACACCTGCTGTGCTTACAGATCAACAAAGTGTTGTTTTGCACTGCTTTCCCCCAGCTCCCATTTGTCTTCTGTGATTTGATGTGCTTTCATGTCACATTTTCACAAATTGATATGGATACTGTGTAAATAAAACTAACTTGTGCATTTCAGCAAATAGGGTTGGGATAATCACACTTGCAGCATTTGAAAATAAGACAACAGAAATCTTACTTAAGTAAAAGTAGAAATGCCACTGTGTAGAGATACTCTCTTAAAAACAGTCCAGCATTTATAATGTTACTTACAGGAATAAAAGCATTACCTCAAAATACTGTATATTGAAAGTACCAAAAAGTAAACTGCTCCCATCACATCAATAAATATGATATTAATGAATTCTAATTATTGATGCGGTATTGTGTTCATCACTTGCAGCAGGTAGGGCTGCAGCTTACTCTAACAACCTATTTGAACTTCTTCTATTCTAATAATTGTAATTTGAATTATGGCAGCATGTGAATTTTACACCAAGGATTAGTATGATTATACTGTATTTTATATTGTTAGTTTAACATTGTACATGTAGTGCAGTAAGAGTATATTTTCATCTGAAATATAATGTAAAGTTAAATTATGAAGTAGCAAATAATAGAAATTCAAAATTTTTTTTTACTCAAGTACCTTTTCACTTTGCACCAAAGGGAATATTCTTGGATTTTTTAAGAACAGTTTTGTACTTAATTTACATCATCATTCCAGCTGTGTTGCATTTCATTTCAGTTATGACAAAGGCCATCCTAACCAGTGAGTATGAATGTGTGCACTCAGTCTGTGGACATTTTAAACAGCATCTCTTATCTTTAATGCACTTTGGAAACTCGCTAAATAAATTAAAATTATTGTAAAAATACAGGATATAATTTTATAGGGTTTTTCCATTGCATGGTACCGACTCAACTCAGCACTTAACTCTCATTCATCTTTTTTAGTTTTTAATTAGGCAAAAGTTGTGAACTATCTACGAACCTGGTACCTTTAATTCAATTGGGGAAACTTTGGCAAATAAATCCCTACATGCATCTGGATAATAACCACAATGCTGTTGCAGATATTTACAGTTCTAAAGTATAGAGTTTAGCTAATAAATGATAAGGAAACATTACATTCTAATAGAGAGACAAGCCACAACATTTCTCCTTGTTCTCTCTCATCTTGAAGTCCTTTTCATCTTCGAGAGGCAATGCAGAAGTTCACTCTATTTATAGCATAGAAAGGTCACTTTCCTTTTTAGGTGCTTCCCTTGCTCATCTTTGCAATTGAATATTGATTATTGAATTTTCATGCTAGCTACAGTATTTGTGTCCATGCAAACTACCTACCTCTTCTTTTTAATTCCAGAGCAATCGTTGATGCTGGTTCTGCCACTGTGACCACATAGATTCTTTGTTTTTGACATGACACCATCCTAATTTTTTTCCTTCATCAAAATCTCATATGCCAAAAAGGTACTATGTGATCATCATGCATTGCCATGTATTAATCTATTACAACGCAACAGTAGTGAGTGGGCCTATACCAACCACACAGTGACCAGACACAACACACATGCTTAATCAGCAGCATGTCGTAAATGCTTACATACAATAAAATCATCCAAGACAAAAACATTTTTCTTTAAGTGCAACAATAAACACAAATAATCCTGCAAGTGCAACAACGCAGCACCAGCACAATATATAGTAAGTTCTACTTAAGACCCAGGCTGTGAGACATGGCTTCAGATATGCAAAGAGTCTGAATATATTAGAGCTACAGAGCATTCAAGTTAGTAATACTGATGACATTTGCATTGGTAAAATGTGACTATATGTAGCCACAACCCAGATATCTGCGTATACCATGTTACATTTTGATTTCATTCTTCATTTTCATATTCTAAAATAAACACGAGAAGGGGAAAAACAGAGTCTGATCCTTCTCTTTGACATCAGCAGCTACGCTATTAAACAGACAACAGTGACAGAGAGAGAGGGAGAGAGAGAGAGAGAGAGAGAGAGAGAGAGAGAGAAGAAAGAGCATGTCACTTATTCCCTCCATTAGCTTCATTAGTGCAGGAGGATGAGGCAGATTAAGACCGCAGCGGGTTGGATGATGATGCGATTTGGCAGGGTTATCTGTTATTTCAGGCCTGGCCATTTTGGCGCCTCTGGTTGGGCTGGGTTATAATTTGATGTGATGCCCGGGCCCTCGGGGGCTGCACTGCTCTTGCTACCAGCCTGTCTGATTAAAATCTGCTCTCACCAGCCAGCCTCAGCCTGGATGCCCTCATGCTCCCCTCTCATTTCCATCTAGCACTGTGTAGCTTTCACTTCTCATCCCACATGATGCAAGGTGCCATGGAGTTAAAGGGACAAATTCAGGCTATAATCTTCACATGGTCATATACCTATACGCTAGACTGTGTTGTGTTGTTTGCAGACCTAAATAAGGCTACTTAGGTTTGAAACTTTGCACATGTAATTACATTATTTGTCTTCAATTGTAATTCATAACTAAGTGCACTTATACAGTATATTTGGTTTTAAATATATGATTGTGTAAAAACTGTGTGCCAAATGAATGCCCTTTCCAAAATGGAAAATAGTGTCTTAACAATGATGGCAAACAGCTGGCAGTTAAACTTTGTGATTATTACCAGACACTATTTTATATCAACATCTTCATTAAATGTGTGTATGAGAAAACAATTACAATTACACTACGCGTTTCTGTTGTCCACAATAGGCCTTGTCTTCTTCTACTTTATTTCACTAAAACTCTCATGATTTTTATTATGATCATTTCATCCATTGTTCCTCTTCCCATGTCATATACTAAACCAGACCACAATCTTTGTCTAACATTAATCAAGAGCAAAACTCATAGTGGCTCAAAGGGCTGAAGCATATTCTGTGACACAGCTGAGGAAGAAGAGTCTCTCTGGGAATCTCTCTAGTAAGTAAACATTTTTCAATGTTTTATAGGGAATGTGTTGTCATATGACAGCCTGACTTTTATACTTTCTACTTCCTTTAGATGGTCAGAGCTTCATACTCCTATAGCAATATGTTGCACCTTTTCTTTAACAATGCATCTGCACATGTATGGTTTCTGCTCATAATGCTTTATACCTTCAAAGCAATGCATTGGGGGGCAATTACAGTACAATTAAGTACCTTTAGCACTTGGAGCAAAGACTGCAACAGAAAAGGACAGAAAGGAAGGTTTTCTGTTGAGACTGATGAAAATCTGTATGCCACATTTCTACCAATACTGAATTTTAAAAACAAATGTGGCCTTTGCCCTGCCAACTTTTAATAAGATATATAAAAGACCTCAAAGCAGCAGCATAAAACCCTCTAACATCACAGAGGTTGCTATTAATGTCTAAATAAACCAAAATAAAAGCTTAAATGACTAATAAAATGTACCTAACCCTGGACTTGAGTCTGTCAGAGTGTTGAGAAACAAGGTACTTGAAACTCCCTCACAGCTAAGGAGGTAAATGAAGGTGACAAAACACTCCCACAAAAATCTGTCAGTCACTACAGCCCAAATAGCTGAAACGTATTCTGTGACACAGCTGAGGAAGGAGATGTGTGTGTTGAACCACATAAGGGTTCCCCTTTGGTCTCCTTGAGAGTTTCTCTAGATAATGAGACAAGACTAATGTTGCTAATTGGTGCTCAAATTAATAGTGTCTGCTTATGGGACAACTTGATGCATTAAGGGTTAGACCACTGTACCCACTGTGGAACTTAACTTACAAGTAGAACCCTTTTGTGCAGACACACAGAATCTTTAAGTGGAGTTCATGTTACCTATAAAAAAGTAGCCAGGGGTGATAGATCCACGCTGTTCATTTCATTGTTGGACTGGATAGACAAGGAATTAAAAGATAGTATTATGAGGCCTTATACGATTTTACAGCATACCACGTCTGGAAAATAGCCCCTAACACTTAGCACAAGACTTCATCATGCTGCTTTTCTCAGCAGTCCCATCATTAATAAATAAAGTCCATTTCCACTGGAAGGTTCCTGGTACTTTTCCTTCACAGGAATTAGACTGTGATTAGTCCTTGAGGGATTTGGAAATGCGTTTCCACAGCAAAAGCCCCAGTCAAAGTCAAAGCCCCAGGAACACTAAGCAAATTAGCCCACTGATGTATCAAAAGTGCCACTCATAGCATATATAAAAATACTAGGTGTACAGTATAAAATGTTGCCCTGATAGTACCTGGACTTATGGGAGGCAGAGATTTTAGCTATCAAGCTCCTCTCCTGTGGAACCAGGTCCCAATCCAGGTTCGGGAGGCAGACACCCTCTCTACCTTTAAGACAAGACTTAAAACTTTCCTTTTTGATAAAGCTTATAGTTAGAGATGGCTCAGGTGACTCTGAACCTCCTCTTAGTTATGCTGCTATAGTTTAGTTTCATCAGAAAGTAAACTTGCTGGTACAAATACCGTTTTTTAAAGCAATTTAATATGACGGAGGTATCATTTGTTTTCTTATTGCGTTGTGGTTCAAGAGAGATATCCTGGATCTGGATGTATCTTAATTAACACTGATATTTTTTGGCAGTTTTATTTTGTTCATGTTTTGTTATGTTTTTCCAATGATTTAAAGGTTTTTTTATGGGTTTAAACATTTTTACTTTACTCTTATGCAACAGCGGTATATTTTCCAACAGGCTACCCTTATAAGGTAATTGTATCTGATTGATATCGGTGATACTGGCCCTGTATTTTTTTGGTATCAAAATCAACACCAAAGCTTGTATCACACACCATACTATCAACAATACCAGTCGCTTTTGAAGTAATATGCAAACGCACTATAACTCAACTTCCACATGGAATGTAAATGTGTATATAGATTTTTATATTTTGCATAATAATGAGTGATGGTGTGTTCACAGGCAGTAATAACTTTTTGCCCTTCGTATTGACAGTTAACAACACTTAATAATGCAACAAATTCCAATTGCAAATGCTACACTTGAAATCCTCTCTAAACTTGTTATCTGCTTATTTATGAATGAATTAATGAGGAATAACACACCTGACCATGGAACAAGTGAACAACCAAGTATTCAGTTACTAATGACCAATTATTCAGTTACTTTCCCTAAAAAATTGTAATTATTACATAGTTATATTACTTCAAAAGATTAAAACAAATATTGATAGTTTCAAATAAATTGCGGTGGTAAACAGAGCCGTGACACATCTTTAGAAACATCTAACTGGAACCTTCGAAAATTATTTTTCAATAACTCTTTCAGTGAAACAGTCCGAGATACCATATCTCATAGACTGCTATCTGAAGCCTGCCAATCGAGCACTTGCAGTATAGATGCCAAGTCCTGTGCAACTGTCAGTTGTCTCTATATCCTAAAGGAGGCTTTAGGAGGTCTGCAGGATACAAAAGCAATGGTATAAAGTCCTTGCCACACCACCAAACCACTTGACATTCCTCTTGCCAGACACAGCTCATACTTTTAACCTACAACTGACAATTAATTTACTGTTTGTAGCAGTTTGTGTGGCACATACAGGAGATCTACAACTCACTTTTTTGTGTGAGGCTCAGTGTTTCTCCACTTGACACAAATACAGTTTGCTTGTTGCCTTCTTCTGCAACAGAACGATGCTGAAAAATGATACTGATGACAACATGTCTACACGATTTCTACAGTGTTGTCACAGCGATTTTATTTCATTTCAACACAATAGAGGCTGCTGATGGGATGAAGTACAACCCAAGTGACCAGCGGGATGGTGCAGAGTCACTTTGGAGATGATTATGGAATACTTTAAACATCTTGCTCAATAGGCTTTGACCAAAAACATAATATACTTATCGCCCTTCAAGAACACCATCAACTTGCAAAGTAAACATAAAACCTTTTAGAAAGAAAAGAGGAGACTGTGAGATGGTAGCAGAGTGGACTGCCTCCAGGCTGTTGTTTATTTCTGCAACTCTGCCTGCGGCTAAGGTTCCAGATGGATTTTATACTCTTTAACTTCACAGAAATCAAATGTTTTCTCCAAAATCTTTCCCATGGCAACCATTTTTTCCATTCAGCATTTGGCTTCATGACCACTCCCTACATATATAAAAAAGCTCTGTTAAATTAAAAACAATTTTGCGTCAGAGAGATAAAATGCTCCAAAGAAAGGAGTAGGAACTTACAATGGACAAAAAGGGGGGAGAGTGACAGAGGCTCACCATTTACGTTGTTGAATTGTGTCACAATAATGTGCCTCAATAGGAGAGGAAATTGACTGTGTAAAACCAAATCATTACTATAGCAGGCTTTCCTTTGTAATGACAATATGTGTCTCTCCACATCCCATCAGTGTACATGCCCCTAAAATGATGCCAGGAAATGAGTCCTGAAGATGACTGCTGGCTGCCAATGAGAGTGATAGAGATGACAACGAGAAGATCACTACAAGCCATTAACACAGTGCAAGGCTGCGTATGAGCATTGTGTTGGGATACTTGACTGGAATCAAGACACAAAAAGCAAGAGCTCATAAGATTTATAGCAAGTCGGATGAAAATGGCAAGATCATATCAGTCACATGTCCAAACAGATTACTGTTGAGCAAACATCAATAGTTCAGTAGAGGCTCTGACAGGAGTCTGAACTAAGTTCAGTCAAACAGCAGCACTTATGAGATGCTCTTTTTTATATGTCATCTACTCACTGGGGGAGCAAAAGGGCAGCATACTCTGAAGAACCAAGAATATTGACAGTATATATTAAACCTCCTGTTGTCTTCGGGTAATTTTTGACCCGGAGGACAAGGGGTGTATAGTGAAAATGAAGACAACAGGAGGGTTAACTACAGTGACTGTGGGACATAGCAGTTTTTTGTTTGTTTGGTTTAAAAATTCTGTTCATTTTTTTTTTTTTCCCAGCCTGTGAGTAATTACACATGGGTATGTCATGTATGTGCAGCTGTGCTGTCATCACTCACAGCCCTAAATTTTAATTTTTTTTTATATACATAATATTTAGGTTAAAGAACAAAAAAAAATCTGTTCTTCTGTATTCTCTCGCCCTAATTTCCACAAAAGATTCCTGGTACTAAAATAAATTCCTTCCTATGGAAAAGAGGATCTAGTAACTTAAAGGTGTAGATACTTAGTTACTAAATGGACTATTTTCATTTTAGGTTGTTAAGTACTGAAAACCTTAAGCACTAAATAAACATGGTTTATTTATTATAAGGCTTAGTAAAAAGGAAGGAAAAAAATATAGTAGTCCAGTCTAGAAGTAACAAATGTGTGGACTAGTTTTTTTTATCATCATTTTAAAAAATGGCTACACATATCAGCAACATTCACATGACCTGCATCAAATGATTGGATTACGACTGTGCAAACAAAGTGATTTGGTTCCGGCCAAACATGGTATGATTATTAAAATGTCACTTTTAGCCTTAGAAATGTCACCTGACAAACTTGACTTGTTACTGAAAACAATAACTTCAATAGAAATTTGTTTTGTTTCCTGTGGGAAAAACATGTGCTTTGTTGTGCAATCCCAACGTCCTCCTGGCAAACCTTGAGGGTATAAATAGTTACATAGATGTCTCTGTAATATTCTCTGCAGCTGCTAGACGTCATTAGTGCTGTTACAAACAGAAATACAATGTTGTATTTCACATAAGGACAGTCTCAATATATTATATAAGCATGTGCATTGTATATATATTGTGTATATAGTACAAATCTTATTGACCACAGAAGTTTCTGTATTTACCATAAATAACAAATTACCTTTTGTTGTTAGTTATATTATCTCTAAGTTGTTGCTGATGAATGAGCCACAGGAAACAATAAAGTCAAAATTCTCTCTCACATCTTTGTTCCAGACATAAATACGATTGACTTACAGATTTACAGACTTTACAGTGATCTGAAACAAAATACACCTTTCAAAACACACACTGCTCAACCCTATTCACCTCATACTAATACTAAAGGTATTAGTATGATGGCCGGAAAATTAGAGTGGGCTGGATGAGTATATGTATGTATTTGTTTGCCATTTCTTTATTATCACTATAGTTTTCAGAAAACTGTTTCCCAGTTTTAATTGCAACTTGGATGTTTTGTGTAACCTCGTCATGTATAACACAATATTTCTTGAGACCATGTAGATACTGCGCCTCATAAGGCAATGTACATACTGTATATCCAGCCCGGTTTCTTTCTTGCCTGCATGGAGGAGTTGCACTGCAGACATGACAGACAATAATAATTAAAAGGGTTTCAAATTACACATGAAGATTATTGACACTGAAAGAAAAGCATGTCTTGAGTGTCACTCCCAGCTACGCCTTCACTATAAATCACCCTTTTCAGGGACTGTATATGAAAAATCATGTTGGTTAGAGTGTCTGTCACAGATAGATAAAATATTCTATCCATCTGAACTAACATCTCCCTCACACTGCACTTTTTCACGCATACAGTACTGCATATGCTACAGCTCCTGTTTTTTCTGTGAAAACACTCATTTTGCATAACAGACACACATGTGATCTGACTCGATCTCTAGAAGACATGCCTTTACATGCCTGCAGAAAATTTGTAGAGCACAATTTTTCCGACTTGCTCCCTTCGCAGTCTTCAGTCTTCTTACCCCAAGGAAATCTCAAGCAGAGGATTAGCTTTTCCAATTTGCAAACTGAATCTAGCCTCATTGTTTTTATTTAATCAAGCGCTTGTTTCAAACTGAAAAAAATATATGCTTGAGGTTGGGCGAGTGGGACATTCTCACTGCATCCTTTTCAGACAAATGGATTAAAAAATAATAGCACATCACCAGCTGTGGTAAACTGGGAGAAAATAATGAGTGAAGACTCCACTGTAACTGAGAAATTATTAAGATAATAAAAAAATAAACTATTAGGTGTTGCTAATTATTTTATGGAGTAAAAAATCTGTTCTTCTGAGGATGCTGATTTCTACTGTAATAGAAATTGTCCCTGCCTCACAGCTGGATTATTGGGTTTCTATGTGTTACTGTATCGCTGAGTTGTGTCATGCACTGTATTTCATAACAATCAATTATAATGTACACAAATAATGAAGTTTGATGCCATTACTATTAAATATAAGTAATTGTACTAATTTGTGCACACCCCTTTGTCTCCATAGAGACAGAATTAGAAGCTTGTGATTGGCTGTTTTAATCCATGAAGAGAGCGTGAACTTTAACGTTACTTTACCTACTCGCTTCACCGAGTCTAAAGACATTGAAAAGACATTTTTCACGTCTTAAGTTAGCTTGGTTAGCTACATTATCACTCTGTGGGCTGTTTGTGAGTTGTTAAAAACGTAGCGTTAAGTAGTTTGACAGGACTATTTATTACTATCTATTGTTGTTGGTCTTTTACACAGGCTGTTTGTTTAATATTTTTAAATCACAATTGCATTAGACATGTTGATCATAAACATATACATTAGAAGAAGTAGGTGAAAAATGGTTAAGCTAGCTAAGACCTCTGGGATTGGTTAAACTAAGTGGCCCAAACTGAGTAGTGTTGATGATCATTTTTTCAGGGTTCAGCAGGATGGTGGGGTAAATCTCTGAGAGGACCTCTATGATGCACTGTGTCTCTCAAAGCCTGATTGACCTGTTTGGAAGAAAGAGAGGCCTCACTCACTCTTTGATGTCACACACAGGTGGGCTGACTTGTCTTTATCATTCTATTCCTTCTTCCTCCATCTCTTTTCCCCTCCTTTCATTTTTCTTTTTATTCTTTCTACTCATCTTTTACTTGCTTTCTTCTGTCCTCTGCTCGTCCTTCCATTTCCTTCCCTCTTCTTTTGTTAATCTCATTTTAAGTCTCAGGTCTTCATTTCTCTTGTCTTCTTAGCTTTGCTATTCATTCTTATTTTATTTTCTATATTATATGCAATACATACATGAAAATATCCTTAAAGATTATGTATTAAAGCTATGTCCAATTAGTTTCAGACCACTGAGCCAACAAACATCATGTGCCTTCAAGGACTGCCAGTCAGTTGGGGGATACTTAATCTTCTGTATATGTTGGGGGTGCATATTTACCCTTTTTTTCTTATTGAATTTATTACTGAGAACTCTTCATCATAAATAGTTAGAGGTAATTTTAGTGGACAACACCATTATCTGTCTTTTTCTCTTTTTCTGTTAGGATGTAACTGACAAGGACTTATACAGTGAAACTCCAGTGGGAATCATCTGTCCATGAAAATGTCCAGCTCAACTCATCTAGAGTGGCCATTGTCTTGGACAACAGAATGGTAGTAGTACTTATGGAGACAAACCTCAGTTTAAAGAAGTTTAACACAATTAACAGTTTAAAACAATTAGTAACAGGTTTTCAAGGCAAGGCATGTTTTTGAATTTCATGTTGTGAATTGAAACTAAATGGAAAAATAATATATTGTGTTTTGTATTTTTGTTGTTAATAGTTAAAATGCTTTAGTATAATGATTTTAAATGAAATATTGTGGAGTTATTGCATAATTATTGTAATATTAATATCAAAAATAACCTAATTTTAACCTAAATCAACTTGAAATTTAGTGAATTAAACTTAACATTTTACGTAGAATAGCTGGGAGGAGAAACTGATACTATAAATACAATTAAGTTGAATAAACTTTGCATTTAGTGTATATTAAATGTAAAATAACAATTATAGTCACTCAAGTTTTAAGTTAAATTAACTCAAGTTTTCAATACACATTACTTAATTTCTTTAGGGCAACCGGTTTCCTCAAATTTTCTAAGTAAACTCAACTTATCCGGGCTAACAGTGTATTTTACACCCCCTTTTTAAGTGATTACTTTCTGTGTATATATTTTAGTGGTTGTGTGTGTTTTTCAATGTTTGCAGATATTAAAGAGTAGAGTTTGTGATTGCTCAATGGTGACATAGTGCTGTATATTCAGCCAAAAGTCTGCATAAGGAGATGACCAGGGTTGTTGGATGGGAGACCGAAATTTGAGTTTAGTGTAAGATATTGTGGAATGACTACTGTTACAAGGAGCAATGTTCATCACATTTTTATCATTGCAAGAGTATATTTATTCAATCATTTAGCCTTAACCCAGTTGTATTTATGCCTAAGCTCAACCAAACTGTGATGTTTCTATAACTTTAGCACTCATCTATGATTGTAGTCATTTGGACAAGACAAACACACATGCACCATTTTGTTGCTATTTTAGGAAGTGTCTACCTGTTAATGTTCTCACAGTGTCTAATAGTTCAAGCTCCTACAACAACATAGTCTTTTTGTTGTTATTTTGCTTTGTGAATTTCTTTTTTGTTTGCCAGTGAGTGAAACTACAAATATGGAGCTTTGTGTTGAAAGTATATATTATCAGAAAGTAGTGTACATACTGTGTGGAAGTTAATTAAAATGTCAGACAGTAAATGCAGTGTACTTCTGGAGGGGTTTTACAATGTAGCCTTCCTTTCAACAAAGCACTCATCTTCATTTAACAGTCAACATTTTCACAGTTACAATGTAGTCCTTCCTCATATGTTAATTATACAAACATGCATCTCCTCGTAAGCAGGTACTATTCATGAGTCTGAAATGTGTGATTTACAGTTACTTTACTTTTAAACAAAACCACAATATTTCTCTAAAATTAATCAAATTGCTTTTTTACCCAAGCTTACCCACACACTGGACTCTGAAGTTGAACTACTGAAGTCTGTGTGTGTGTGTGACAGGCCTGTGGATTTTAAATCCACCATCCACCCCAAGCAAAGCACTTCCTGTAGTGGTATGTCTATGAGGCATGATGTCTTTTCAGCTTTCCCTCATTTTCGTAGTTCAAAGAACTTCCCCACCACACATCTAGACCAGCTTTATTTCTTTGTTCAATCAAGTGACATATTCTTTAAAGATCATTCTGTCATTCAACTGAGCTTGATGCAACCCACTACTACATACTTCTGTAGAAGATTCTGCTGAGAGGAATGGTTCCCCTGCAGTGTCTTCATACACCACCATATGAAGAATCATGAGAACTTAATCTTGACGTCTGACATCCTACATTATATGTATATATTGTGTAACTGAACTACACCCAATGTAATTCTTTAGGACAAGCGTCAAGGCTAAATACTGAGTCCTTAACTTTAGCAGTAGTAGCCTTTTTATGGATAAAAATGCAGTGTTTAGAAATGTTATTATGACATATTATGTGCAAACAATAATAATAATATTAATAATGATTTGTGTCCTCAACACTTAATGTGCTTTCTAGAGTTGGAGCTCATTTACGAAGTGCCAGTGTTGCTCAGATGACTGCTCCAAAGCAGAGGGAGCTCACAGCTTCTGCCTGATGAAGCTATTTACCAGACCTGATGGAACAGCTTTTTTTTGTCTGTCACTGCAAACCAAGCAGAAGGCAAAAGGAAGGAAGGGGGAAGGCAGAGAGAGAAACAATTAGCCTAGGGTCCTTGGGATCATACGTAATAATTTGAGTGAAATTAAGTGGCAGGTTTAACAAGCAAGGATAATTTCACTTTTCTGTTCTTCCTGGGGGAAATCTGATCTTCAATTGAGTTAACACTTTTTGTTTGGCAAACACTTTTAAAGCAGGCAGAGACTTCCACTGCGTCTCATTACTGAAACCCAGAATTGGTGTCTTTAACCAACCATCTCCTACCACCTCTCCATCTGGTCTGGACCCTTTGTCCTTTTTTGTTGTTGTCAGTCCTACCTCCTTCTAACAAGTGTAAATACAATGAACCAAATTCATGCCAATATTTATATGGGTCTAATGTCTGCAACCCTGTCTCCTAAGAAATAATATAAATGACAAGTTGCAAATACTTTGATACTGAACTTATAAATACAGTGTCCAACATCCAGGCAACATTTTTTTTGTCCTCCAAAAGATCTGATCTACAACATCCTGTTTTCTCATCCATTGTAGTTCAGCATTCAGATATCTAAGTCCAGCATTATAAACGTGTTTTATGTTTGAGTTCAGACATCACAGCATGGGTTACGAATAAGAGAAGACTGTGGGTTAAGAGGCGAAAGTGTAACAGTCACCTCACTCACATAACGTCTTCATTAAAAATAAAACCTAACCACAATCTTTACTCTAATCCTAACCTTAGTACTTATCTTTCCTTATGCCAAACTTATGCAAGAGTTTTTGAACTCATGTTTCTAGTCTGTCAGTCCTGCACAACGTACGTCCACCACCCACCCCAACCCAACCACCTCACTGTAACTCTTAACGCTTTGCGTTAATGAATGTTTCACATCCTTTATTCACAAAAATATGTTTCAGCATAACATTAAGTTAATTAATTATGTTTGCCACAAGAACATAATCTCACAGTTATCTTTGACCAGGATATCTCCTTTAACTTGTACAAAAATCTATAGAACTGCAATATTTCTATAAATAAATTAGGATCAAAGTGTTTGAAAGTGATGCTGAAAATCTAGACCTACAGTATTTTTTTCTCCATTGCCTCTCTGTAAAATCAAGAATATAATTTAAAATCTATATCTTTATATGCTAAATGATCAAACTCCATCATTTCTTAAAGACCTCATAAAACCACATCACCCCAGCAGAAAACTTTTTGCTGGTCTACTTATGGTTCCTACAGTTTACATATGTAAAATAAAAGGCAGAGCCTTTAGCTATTAAGCTCCTCTCCTGTGAAACCAGCTCCCAGTTCAGGTACAGGAGGCAAACCTTATGCAGGGCTTATGCAAACACTCTCTCTACTTTAAGGCTTAAAATTTTCCTTTTTGTTAAGGCTTAGTCAGAGCTGGCTCAGGTGACTCTGAGCCATCTCTTAGTTATGCATCTCAAGACTCAGACTGCAGGGAAACCTACCTTGATATACTGAGCTCCTCTCTTCTCTCCACCTCAGAGTTGTCTATTTCAAGAGTACAGTTACTTTACCTACCAACCTGCCCACTGTTTTGTCTGCTTGTTGTTGTTGTCTGGTTGCCTGCTCTTCGTTTCTCTCTCCACAACCCCAACCAGTTGAGGCATATGAACACTATCTCCCAGTGCTTGCTAAAGTTGGATTGTTGGGTTTTCTACATAATTCTGTATATAGTTATATGTTCGGTAAGGTCTTAAATCCTACACTGTAAAGTACCTTGAGGTGAGTTTTGTTGTGATTTAGCACTATATAAATTAACTGAATTGACCTGAAATGAAGAGTTAGTTACAAAAGAATTTCTAAAAAGTTTGGGTTCCACCAGTCATGAAGATCGTGTAGAAATGGAGAACATTTGCCACTTTAAAGGGGCACTGTAGATCATCCTTCAACGTCCTTTGTAGTCTGACCTATTTTAATAAAAACTGCAGGGTGCTTAAGGTTTAAAAATTGCCCCTTTTTCTGTTTATTTAATACTGTTTGTGTTAGTCTCTCGGCAAAAGTGAGAACATCGTTATTGCTTTGCTGCCTGGTCATCCACACCTCCCCAAAAACATCTGTTGACAATGCCTCCCACTGTGAGTCCATTGTGGTCCATTACTGGAGCTACAGAGAGATGTGGGTGGTAGATTGTTGTTATTTGGACACCATCCACCCCTACCTCGAAACCCCATTTCCACCCCCTACCTAGAATTCTGCAGGCTGTCTAATATTGTCCTGGATGCCTCTGTGTTGGGGATATTGAGCAGTACAGTGGGTGAACAATGGCAGGGGTGGAGAGGATGTGTGTGTTGGTCTGTGTGTGCAGGGTGGATGGTTTGAGGGTTTGTTATTATGAAACAGAAGGAAAGCAATGGTGCCTCCACAGTGCCAGGCAGGACCCAGAATAACGGAGAACTCAATGGAGTGTTAAATGGGAAATCATCCGTTTTCAGCCACAGATTTAATGTCATTGCTGCTCTCACTCTGCTGCGCACTGTTATTCTCTGCTGTGTCCCCCTCCTGTGTTTCTTTACTTCCGTGTTTTGTTTTCATCCACCACCCCCTTATCTCTGCAAGACGGAATTTCACACTCCCCTCTATTTGAAGTCATCTCCTACCTGTCTACTTTGGGTTTTCTATCTCAGACAACCCGTCATTCTGTGCTCTGCCTCATCATGGCCTCTGCAGGCCCTCAGGTTAAGTCATATTCCATGGACAGTTTTCTGCCTCGTGTTCACAATGGGTCATTTGGATTTGCAATGGCAGTCCATGCACCTTCATCTTTCTCTCTGCAACACTCTCAGCATGACATCTCCATTAGCAACTTGACAACTGGAGAGAACTTAGAAAACACAACACCACCTCCAGCTCTGCTGCCACCCATACCCAGTCCACCATATCCATCTCCCTGCCCAGATTAATTCATCCATTTACAGCCTCAGTTAATGGCTTAACTCATCAAGCGTTATGGCTTTAAAACAGAGTGAGCTGATTGAAAAACATTCCCGATTTGAGATTGTTTTTGTGTGTGTTTTTTTAACAGTGCTGCAATAAGCAGATGGCTGTTAAGTCAGACTCTTTCTCTTGCACAAAGCGCTTGAATGAGTTTGTTTTTTCAGTTGGAGCTGGCAGCAACATTTATTCTTTCAGAAGGGCTAATTGATCCCCCATGATCCCCCTTTGCGTTAGCAGGACTGGAGGAAAAAACAATACCCTAAGTCTGTGCACATGCTCTTCCTCTCTTTAATAAAAAAATATAATAAACATCACTTTTTTTTATCAAGTTTAATATGCAGTAATGAAAAACAGCTATTACTTTGCCTTCAAGGTTTTGCAGTGGTGGTTTAGTTTTACAGTTTCCCACAGCCTGTCTGGGATTTTACTTTCCCAGAGTTTACAAAAATATAACACTGACATTAACAAAAAACGAATGGAATGAAGCAATAGCATTAGTAGAAATTCAAATCAACCTGTGTAGACAGTGAAGTAATGTATTTGGTCGGATAAAAAGTAGGAAATACAAATGGTTATGACAGGCAATAAAAACATCACTGTGACCTTGCTTATTGTGCATGCAGCAGATGCAGGTCTAAATGGTCCAGCTATACTCATTGAAGCCACAGATTGAAAAAGCTGCTTTTTATCTGCCTAAGCAGTGTCAATAAATCTGTAAGAGAGCCTTTTGATGTTGGAGGTATGAATAGTGTGAAACAGGAACATGCTAGTAGAAAACCTTGCTTGCTTTAAGTCATTTTGATTTTGAGGTAAGAAAGCAGAAGCCCTGGGGTCTTGTGTTTGAGCTTCCTTTTTGTTAAAGAATGTCTGAACATCTTCAGACCTGAGTCTGACTCATTCATGTTTGATCAGTCCCCTGACAATGCACCACAACTTGGTTAATAATGAGTGTGGCCTGTGGACACTGATGAATCTGTGGTGGCAATGTCATTAACTGCATATAGATAGGAGCTGAAATTTAGTTCTGCTTGTCTGAGAAATTTACTGACCACAGCAGTTACACAACCTGTCTTTTATTCCACACATCCACGACAAGAACAAGGCTGTTGCATGAGACAGGATCAGCTAATTACCGTTGTTAGTGCTGTATAAAGTGAGCCAGACAAGTGAACAAGGTAGAAGTGATTCAAAGACCATTTTACTTATGCCAGATATCCATATATATAGTTACAGTATAGAGGTAATCAGTTGTGAATAAAGTACTCAGATAATTCCTTTAGATCTACAGTAACTTTTTAAAATATGTATTTAGTAGAGAGGTTATGTGAACTCCATCATGGTTAAACAGTGCCTCTGAAGGAACTAATAAAATAAAAATTTCTCTGAGGTTTGTTTGTGGATTCACTAAAACTCTTAATCTATCATAAATTGATCATTTTAGACTGATGGATACTACCTCTTAAGGCGGAGCTGTGCTTTCCTGATATCTGATCCATAGCTCTAACAACACAACTTGTGTTCCACTCCATTAAAACAGAAAGGGAACAGGCTGTACTGTGTCAGATGCTGAAACACACCTATGCAAAACAAACAAACCACTACACAATATTTCTGAAATCACTGAATGCTGCATAATGTAGGTAGACTTAAATCTGATGCATATTTGATCATTTCCTTTCTACCAGTCCTTCCCACTCTGCTAATCATGGGGAATAATCTCCAAATGATCTTAAATCAAAGTTAATACACAGTAATGGAAGACTATCCATAATGACTCCAGCTGGTGTGATGAGTGTGTTGCCATGGCTTGCCGCATCCCATTTCATTATGATTTGTACAATGATAGCACTATCAAACCTGTCAATGTCCTTCTACTGTGAGAGTCCTCTGCCGAATATAGTGAGACAAAGAAAGACACCCAGGGTGTCGTATGTGATCTCGCTCAAACCAACACAAATGAGTTTTAAGTCTTTAAGCGTGCTTTGCTAATTAAAAAGACTTCTACTCTGTGAGGCATACTAATGCCCAAGCCCTGAATGGACTGTAGACTGACTCTGAGCAGAGCTCTGCCATATTGCTTTAGTAGCAGAATCCACTGTCCCGTGACTAAGACACACTGTCAGGAGGACTAATAGTCTTAACACTCAAGTGAATCTGATGAGTTTTTCCCAGCAAGCAGAAAATGAGCAGAGAAAGAATCTGCTATAAGGACCCTTGGAGCACTGCTTTGTACGTCTGCCTGCGTAGAATGGTGAAGTTTGGAGTGTGTGCATTATGCAAAAAGAGGAGTTTGGGCTTTAATTTGGCTTGTGTCTTGGAATCTGAATCATAGTAAAACAAATATACTATAGTGTACAGAGGCAACCATCTGACATGCTGCCAACACTGACAATAAAGCAAGGCTAAACATAGTGCTACAACAGCCATTCATTAGCTACCAAGGCTCTCCAGAGATTGTCGACAAGCAGACTCAAGGTTGGAACATTTGAGTCTAGTTACACCTCCTAACAAAACGGAAGATTGCACCATGAGTAAAGTTTCTAATAATGGCTCTTGGCAATGACCAAGAAGACACCAGCTCATTACAGATGTTAAAGTATATTAGTATCATAACTGCCCTAAGTTCAATATTACTTGACTGGCTTCAGTATCAACTTCACAGGTATTTCCTATTCTAATAAAAAAATTTTATGCTATAGGTTTAACATTGGCATATAGATACTATTACAAATGATTAAGACATATACTCATGTTTATGGCTAAATAACAGACAGAATGTCTGTTATTTAGCCAAAATGTATTTTAAATTTAAACAACTTTAATTGTTGGACTAGTCAAATAATGCTTTTTCCAAGCTTGCCAAAGATTTATTTTCAGACATTATGAATGCATAGGAAGTGTCCATTGTGAAGGAATGCACTGACTAACTTTGTCAAACATCACTGACTACCAGCAAAATATAATTTTTAACAATTCCATCACGTGCTAGACAAGCCTAATAACAAACATTCACCAAGTTCAGCTTCTTTGAAGATTTTCAGCTTTTCTTTGTTTAATAAAATTGAATGTTCTGGGTTTTGGATTGTTGATCAGACAAAAGAAAACAAGGATGGTGACAGAAGGAATATCTGAATAAAAAAAGTCTTGATGATAACATGATTTGTTATACGTGTCATACGTGTTATTCAGACTGGGAAATCTCTCTAATATGAGACTACCATTTGTCCTCTTTGCAGCCTGAGACTTCAAGAGTCAGCAGTCCTGGGATGGAGAAAGAGAGGAGGCATCAAGATAGAAAGGACTAGGTATTGTATGAGGGGGGTTATATAAAAGTGTTTTCCTGATCTTATTCCAAAATCCAGATTATGGCAAGATTTTAGCAGTAACTCATCTGAGGGGAAGACGGTCCTGGGGACCTGGCACCTGACAGCGACACTACAGGCCTTGAAGTCATTAACATAGTTAATCCAATAATCCAGCTGCGGGTGCTTCTACTGTATACTGTGGGTGGCAGCAGCAATCAGGTTTATCCACACACACACATTACATGTTAATAACATTAGAACAGACGTGGAAATCAGTGGACCAATGCTACGCAAATTAGATTGAACCTTTGCTGTTCCTTGTCCTGATTCTTCATTATCTCAAATGATTCTGGTAAAAAGTGTGCGCCATATCACTTAAAACTGTAAAGAATTGTGTTAGTGGTGTATCAGTGTAGGATCATTCCAGTGCTGTATATGCTATACATGCTATACATGGCAGTGATTGTGACAGATGTTGTTATTCAAATCCCTTGTTAAAATGTAACTCATTACCATTAATTAGGCCACAGATGCTAAAGATCTACATGTATTTTATTTTACTGTGGAAATCACATCAGAGATCCACTCCCAATGACTGACACATAAAAGATGGGCTATCCTATTTATGCATTGTAACTCTCTTGATGGTTATTTTCAATGTCAAATTAAATCACTACCCCTACAGTAATAATGTAGCCAGTGCTCTAAAGCTCACAATTACAGTGTTATCTCATATTTCTTCTTAAGCTGACAACATGGCTACAAAGGCAGAGCACCAAAGGCTCTGACAAAAACAAAAGGCCAAAAAGAAGTCCTTTTTGAATGCGCACTAATTTGCAGTCCATTCCTGAAACTCTGTAATCCTGCTGTACAAACTGCAGAAATATAAAGAAAGACCACACTATTTGAATAAATATGTTTGCAGATAATTACTAAAAATGGTCAATGTAAAACATTTATTACATGTTAGCTAACAGTGCTATTTTGTAAATTATTGTTCTTATCTTTGATTTCTTTATTTTCTCTTGAAACTCCACTTCTTTATCCAATTTTCCACATTTGTAACCGAGGCCGGCTCTACGCTGGGGCAAGAGGGGGCATTGCCCCCTTAAACAAACGTCCTGCCCCCTTAAATCAAAAGATGGA
>JAUYWH010000008.1:21901701-21964901 GCA_034779795.1 Ctenopoma multispine | reverse complement strand
AAGTTGGACAGGTCTTAGGATACTGGCCGGACAAAGTGCAATTCGATTACATGATGAAAAGTTATCCAGAGCACCCCCGCCCCCACCACAACCCCACCCCTTTCCCGCCTCTTTCGACATCATATGCCCCCTTCACGTTTCTGTCTGCCCCCTCATATATGCCTGTCTAGAACCGGGCCTGTTTTTAACCATCAGTGTCATATTCTAACTTAAGCTGCTTTTTGAAATCTGTAGCAGTTCTATGCATATCTTCCCTGTAATTTATCATGTAATTTAACATGATGATTTATGCGTATTTGTAAACACTAGAAGCTTGATATGCAGATCTAAATATGAAAATAAGATGGTAACACAGTAAGGGTGGTTGTTACACACACAAAATTAATGAATAAAGTAAGAAAGCAAGTGCCCTGGGGTCTTAAATCTTTAGGGGTTCTAAAATTTCTGTGTGTGGCAATTACTTTGTGGTAATGCTATTAACTGCAAATTTGTTTGGTAAAATGCACCACTAAGGCACAATTACAAACTCAAATAGTATGGTCCCTAAGGCTTATATTTAATTTTTAAATTGTTGATGGGCCCTTGGTGAAATTGGAGTTTTTAAACCTTACAAATATCGGTCTCTCCTAAGCCTTATCTTGTCTTATTTTTCCCATCTCCCCTGCTAAAGGGGTTTTAATCCTTCAGTTTTTTCCAGCAACTTGTAGGACTTCAGATTCAACAAGGAGTCTGGGAACCATTCATCTTCACACGCTAAGTGTCTCACTGGGTGAACTCTGTGCTGCCGGAGTCACCGCTTCTTGTCCTCACCAGTGCAGCCAAGCACCGCCAGCCTCTGCAAATGAAATGCCAGCTGCTGGAATAATGTCCTAGCAAAATGTCACAGCCAAATTCCTTTCCCGGCATGTGGACAATACCAGAGCTACATCCAAGTCTGTGAGCCAGAGAGGGGAAAAAGAGAGAGAGAGATTGCTTGATGCACACAGAGAAGCAGATGGAATAAACTAAGCTAAGAGAAGACTCATCTAGGAGGTGGAGAAGGCCACGGCCCAATGCCATCATCCGGCCACCAGGTGTGGGGCCACAGCCAAAATGTAACCAAATATTAGTCTCTTCCAAATGAGAACTCCCTTCAAACAGCAGGAACTCTAGACAAAGATTTTGGGAGCATTTCAGAATCACAACACCAGTCTCATCAGGGCATCTCCCCATAGCGCAACACAAAAGCTGTGAGCCAGTGCAGCCAGAGTGAAGCATGATCTGGATATCAAACAACAGTGCACAGGTAGACTCCTGCTCTGTTCTGCCTGCGTTCTGTTGTGTGCTTTGACAGGTCTGGCGGTTTCTGCTGCTCTGAAGCTAAACTCTGCTCGAGGTCAGCGCCCGCCAAGCCATTCACCCCCAGCCAAGCTGCTCCCTCCCTGACACACTTGCCCCTTAAATCACTCGAGGTCACATCTCCTAACCCGTTCTCCCACTCAGGGAGGTCTCCAGCGAGACAACATGAGTGACAGGTTGGAATAGGAACAGGCAGGACCGACACAAAAAAAGCCTGCTCTCAACTCCTCCACCAGCCTCTTCCTAGTCCAGTTCACTCATCTCTTGTTCCGCCAAGACAACACCCCCTCCAGCGCGCACACACACACACACAAAGCAATATTACTGGAGAAAAAAAGCTCTTTATTACTGTATCTCTTAATGAAAACTGCCAGAACAAAAGAGACACTGAAAACACAGTGATTGAATATTAATCTAATTATTGATTACTTGTATCGTATTATGTTTTTTTATAAGATAAAACACTATGTTTTTGTTGTTTTGATGGGTGTCTCTGTCAAATTAAAATGAAGTACTGTCAACGTGCGAAGAGTTGTTCTATTCAAATAAGAAAGAATTCAGATATTTTTTATTAGACAACTGTATCTGCCAGAGAAAATGAGGAAGTACAAGAAAATTAAGAAGCATACATAATCCGCTTGTGGAGGATAAAAGAACACCATATAAAAAGTTAAAAAAATACTCTCACTTGTACAAAACACATGAAAGTTACGCAACTATTTGTTATTCTTATAAAACAGACCTCTACTGTATAAATATATTCTTTTTTTGCTTTGCTATCTATGGAGCCCGGAGGTGTCATGGAGAAAAATCACTAAGCTGGGCGTATAGATTACTGAATTCATCCTCTAGTTTTATTGCCTGTGTTTGTTTGTTTTTTGCTGTGTTTTAAGCTCTGTCTCTTGCAGCTCAGATAAAGCCACCAAGCTGCTACTTAATATGTTTATGTAGGGTATGTAATTCTAACTGGATTACATTTTCTGGTAATATATTGATCGTGATTGACAAGTACACACAAAACACAAGTACATTGATACTTACACACTACACACGAATGATATGTACACAGGCCATGTATTTTTATCTACCAAAATATTTAAACTATAACATCCTGATTTATCTTCCATGAAAACATCTGATCTATCGGTCCAACGTCCAGATATGTGACTCCAGTTTTATTAACGTTTATTTTTATGGTTGAGTTCAGGTATCAAAACACTGGGTTAAGGTTAGAGAAAGACTGTGGGCTGGGTAAATAGACAAAAATGTAATAGTCACTTAAAATTTTATCCAAAACATGTATTTTCTCTAACTCTAACCTTAGTACTTTTCTTGCCTAAACCCAACCTCATACAGGACTTTGGTCTCAAACTTGGGTCTGTGGCTTGGCAGTCTTGCATTGTATCCATCCATTGGTGTCATCCAACCACCCCAACTACTTCCACAATTTGCATAGGAATGTAGTTTTAGACAAGTTTGTCAGTACTGAGTATAAAAACATGATGAGTATAAAAACATGATGCCCATTTAGTCAGCAGACCAAAAAAACCCTTCCTTCGTCCAGATTCCAGCCTTAAAATTAACCTGAATTTTCTGGGGACATATAACATGCCATGTGTCAATGTTTAGGAGACAGACTGGAGATTAATATTATGTAGCTGTGTATGTATCTTATATCACAATTAATGATTTTCTCTGTTGTCTGTCAACATCAACTGACTCACATTAGTAAATGACTCAACAGTCATTAGGTCAGTGTTTTTAATCCTTTTTTGAGCCAAGGTACATTTTTTTATTGAAAAAATCTTAAGGCACACCACCAACCAAAAATGTTAAAAAAATGATACTCTGTAGACGCCTATATTAACAAAATAGTCATTCTTATCAAAGTGTCTTGAATAGGAATCAAATAAACACATAAAACTATTTTTAATCATCTGTTATATTTATCTTTCAAATAAAAAGTGCAGTTAATGTCTACTTCAAAAATAAAGCTGGAACATGAAATGCCACAACAATGTGGTCTTAAACCTAAAGAGATAGTAGAAAACTTCAAAGTGTTTTGCAAACTCTAATTCTGTCCAAAAGCCTTCTGTTAGCAGTAATACAGAAAATGATGCTTATCCTCACAGAAGCAATAATATAGGAGAAATATTTCACTGTTCCACACTGAGAAATACTGTTTCTCTGTGTGTTTACGTAGGCGAACAAAAAAGTCTGCATTCTTGTTTTGAAGCGAAGGGTGTTTTGTTTGGAGTCCGTGTTGTTGCATCCCCAGTGAAAGTGAATCCAAATGAAATTTAACTCGCGCTATATTGCTTCGAGCTCACCGTATTTGCCTACTTTTGACCTCTGTCATCGTAGTATTGTTAGCCACAGTGCTGTCATCGCCACCCGTCGCATTCATGCATCACTAATTCTCTTGTCTTAACGTACAATGCAATACAATGCCTCCATCTGGTGATAAGGAATCATTACAAGATTACGCTGCCAGTCACTACTACAGCACAGACACTCGACAATGGCAGATTACCTGCAGATAATAATTAATTAAAAAAAAAAAAAGTTTTTGGAGTAATTAGGAAAAACTGGATCATTTTCCATGGCACACCTGGTGATCTTTCACGGCACAAAACTCATGGTTGAAAAACACTGCATTAGGCCATACTCAAGCATAGCTAACCCAATACACGTTTAGATGGAAATGGTTTAGATCAGCGGTGGTTAACCCTGGTCATTGAGAGCCACTATCCTGCTTGCTTTTTCAGCCATCCAATCACTTACAGCTTTTAACTGGCTTAACACACCTGATGCAGGCAGTCAGCAAAAGGCTGGGCATTGATAACTGATTTATACTCCATGGTACAGTATACATTGGATAAGTAAATTTCCTTTACACTTCACAATAAGGTTACATTTATTAAGATTGCTTAATTCAGTAATCAGCATCAATTAAGTAAGTAATAGTTAACAATCTAATCATTTACAATGGCAATACCTTATACTTTATAAAATTTTGTGTATAATGGTGCTATTACTGTGGCTTGGAAATACCATGCAAAAATGATGATAATAACTGAGGGTCAAATTTGGAATTGGTTCACTAATAGCTAGGGCAGTCATGCATTTGTACATTGAAATAAATGACTAAACAAACATCAAACATAATTTACTAATCTTACAAAGTAAGTAATTAGCACATAAATTAGCAAGAAGATAAATTGGTAAAATCAGAAAAATTGAAATTAAATAATATGTAACTATTGGGTAATGTTCATTACAGCATTAACTAATGTAAATTAACGTACCCTTATTTTCAAGCATTCACACTAAATTTAAATTTGTTATTGGCAGTCACTGAGCTGGTAAGCCTTCAGCTGAGCTCCCTGCTATTTAATAACATATTATATTTCTTATCTGACTCATCCTTGTTTTTTTCCCAGTGCCCACCCTGTGCTGGTTTGAGTGATGCTCAAATAATATGAATCCTGGAATATGTCTGATTTCTGTGACATTTTTTATAACTTTGTTGGATCAAACTTTTAAATGATATCTGTCAAAAAGAAAATAGCCTTCCATCACCGCCCTTTTTAAATTTACCCACATTTATAGCATATTTATGGTAATATAGGAGAGGCGATGATTTGCTGGTGTGGCTCTGAATACCAACTGTGTTTGGGAGCTGCAACAAAAAAAAAAGTGACCTTGATGACTGAAGGGTCAGCTTGTTTGCCTGGATCAACAAAGAGGCTGACGTGTCTCTTTCTTCCAACTTCTGACAAACAGATAAATGCAGAAATTACAGTCATGCCGGAATGTTTTTTTAACCTATTTCAATTTTACTGGGCACACAATGAATCAGACAGCAGCTAAGGCAATTAACAAGGAGAGACATTATGGTAATGAGAGCGTGGAGCTTGTAAGGTCACTCTCATTGTGCATGTTAAGCCATGACTCAGGGCAGGGATTCTGCGCCACCGGATTAATTGAAGGCAACATAAAGGAATGAGGTGCAGAATTACTTTACCTGATTTGTCACACACAGACATGGTGACAAAAAAAAGAAAACAGTCTATGGAACACACTTCATTGGGTTTATTTAATCATCTTCATGATTTGATTCTGGGGTTACAGTGAGAAAAGCTGCAGCTGGGTGTGAAAAAAACTGAATTAAGCAGTAAACAAATAAGTGAGTCAATGACATTAAACGTGGTGGAAGATGACATCATGAAATATTTTATAGTCTAGAACACCTCATGTTAAACATAAAAATCAAAACAGTATATTAGAAAATGCTGCAGTGCATCTATAGCAAATGACAAACCTAATAAAATGACAAAATTAAAATGATATAAAAATTATTTTATTAAGCTCTAATATCTAAAGTTAAGATGTGATTAAAACTTGACTGACACATTCATTTAAAGTGAGTTATGTTACTCGAATGCATGCAGTTCATTGTTATAGATATATAGTGCTGTGCAAAAGTCGTGGGCGACCAATAGATTCGCTTTTAGTGATTCTATGATGGCCATATATATTTATTTCTCTGATTTTACATTAGGTCAACTAGAAACACAAAAAGAGTTTTCTTGGCTGCTCTCCTTCCACAAATACCATTCCTGATTAAGCTTTTTCAGACTATGAAAGGATCAACTTTGTGTTCAGATGGGGGCCTTGACTTTTCCTCAGTACTGTGAATACTTTGTTTAATGCTGTGAATGCTATGTTCCAATTTATTTTTCTTAATAACAGTGTTGAGTTTCAGCAAGACCAGAGAACCGATTCTGCTACAAACTGCCCAGCACATATGAAACTATAGGAAAAGTTCAATCAGGAAGACACTATACTCACTACGCATTTTCCTCTTTCTCTCTCTGCTTCCAACTCAATCAACTGACTGAGGGCATGTACCATTTCATTACCCAATCTGATTCTGCCACGGTCTCTGTGAGCCAACCATCTCATAGCTGTCAAAGCATTGTTCCTGCTGCCAGCTGTCGTTTCAGTGTTGGATCGATGCAACCCTTCACCACCAGTTTCCATCCATTTTCCTTGGATACCTCACTGTGCTCAGCAGAATCCTGCTCCAACCACATCATCAGCCTTCACCTCTTCAGCACCCCCACCAAGGAGGGTTATTTTTTTTACTACTAATGCCCCGACATTCAGTGATAGAAATAATAATTTTCCAATGTGGTCTCATTGCAAAAGACTCGCTTTCTATTGTGCACATGTCCAATAAATCAGATTTAAGCACTTTCTGAATTCTCTTACAGTTGTGCATCTTCTGATTAAAATAATGCGAGCTATTTTAAACAGTATAAGCTGCTTATCTCATCGAATAATTATGGGAATTAGAGCCTGTAGGGATATCACAATACCACTGAAATTCTGTATTTCTAAATCCATACCCGTAGCAAAAAAATAAACAACTGAATGTGGACTTTTTACTCTATTCTAACAACAAGACTGAGATGGAGCCTTCATGTAATAAAAGAAAGATATTAATGTTATTTAAAACAAAATTCCATCCATCCATTATCTACCCGCTTAAGCCGAATTCGGGTCGCGGGTTAAAACAAAATTGTGCCATAAATTTTGTAATGCAATGCCCAGCATAAAAGAAATGCAAATATTAAATAGCTGTGGTGTGATAAATAACAACAACAAAAAAATCTTAACTTCCTCTTCCTCATACTGGAAATGACAGGTGGGAGATCACCAGAGGATGCTGCACACATAGAAGGGGCTTTTTGGCTGACTCACTGGTTCTGTGCTGAGAATTTCAACTAAAAATACTTTGGTTCTGAATGTAGAATTCTTGTTTCCCAGTGAGAATGCAATGCAATGCTAGATGGATCCAAATGGGAAACATGGTGACATAAGCGTCATGAGCGGGCATTTACTTAACCCTCATCTAATCCAGACAGTGTTGATAAAACACCTAAAAACTGTATGGCAACCACCAATAAACAAAAAGAAGAACAAACAAAATGGAGATGGTGTGTGTTGCGATTTGTTTAGGATTTCTTTCTTTTTTTCAGCCATTCTTCTGGATTCAGTTCAGTGCCAAATACACAAAATTACTATAGGAAGGTAATGGAAACATGTAGCACACAAGTTTAATGAATAAATAAATGTATAAAAATAATTTGCTCAAGTGTGTGAAAGCCACTCTGGCATTAGTTGGAAAAGGATGCTGGGAGTTTAATGCTTGATGTTAGTTTCTGGTGTCAAAAGGGACATGCTTCAATCTAAACCTTTTTGTACTGCAGAAATGTGTATGTTGTGTCATTGTATTGTATTTTGTTTACCTTATTTTTTAAGATTCTGTTTCAGTACTACAGGCCTAGATGCCCAGGAGGTCAGGAGGCCCTGGTAAAATAGCTACAACACAGAGCTGCCGAACAACTAAACACTGGCTCAAAATAATAAGACAGAAAATAAGAGACACATAAGAGCCAAAAATAGACACAAAACAACCACAAAGAGTATCTTACATTGTGCGCCTCTTGCTTTCGGGGTGGGAGGTGTGAAGCTTTTACATGTCTGTGCCCAGGGACTATCTCGTAATCTAGCCACTGTATAGAAGGCTCTTGAGCCACTTAAGGCACTTAAGATTCTTGCTGTAAAGTCGATCAAATGACCACAAAGACACAAAGAGAGTAAAAATACATAATTTTTCTGGATCCTCTTTGACCTACTGTATCCACCCTTGTTATTACAGAAGTTGTCCCACATGTCTGTGCCCAGGTGCACTTTTGGTTCTCCATGCCATTAAATGAAAGTCGGGCTAGTGTGAGTGAAGTCTCTAGACTGCTTGCTCAGTTCAATCTGTCATGACCTGCGACATAAGTAACAGCACATCAGCAGTTTCACTAGTTAAGCACACTAAACCGTAAATAAGGCACACAAAAGAAGCCGTTAATCAAACGTTTACGGAACCTTTCATCACGTCAATATGCATTAGCTACTGACTGATTGCCATTTGTCTAATTAATCAATCCCCACCTTCTAACTTAACAGTATGTGCTATTAATTTCCTGATGAGCAGGGTCGCTGTTGGTCCAGAAATAACCACCCAGCTCGTCTCGCCTGATAAGCTCTCTACAGCACAGAATAGAGGACAAGAGACAAATATAAACATAAGATGATTTGGCCTAATTTCTTCTTCTTTGTGTGGACTTAAGACATTCAATTGACTCCCAGACATCTTGTTGTAGCATGTGCTGGAAGCGAGTAGCTATAAAGACACTCTCTCTTAGCTTTTGTGTTTTGAAAAGGTCCAGTTATTACACACACAGTCCATTTCAGGTCTCAAGTGGGAAACAGTATTGATTGAGCCACAAATCCAACAAAAGGAGCTTAAACTGAGTAACACCCACTCTCCAATATCAATCCAGAAACATGACTCAGCAAGAACTCGCTGTTTTAGAAAAAAAAGGGAATCTGTTATTCCCCAGAGATAAGCCACTGTTTTCAATCAGCAGCCAACACGCTGCCGCCGCCAGTGCTTTCCAGCTGGAATCAGACCAAGCAGCTACGCTGGCCTAACGTTTAACACCTCAACAGCTCTGGGAATAAAATACAAGGACTCTGATTCCATTTCTTCCTTCCCTTCACCCCTTCCTTCTTTTCTTTTTCATTCAACCCCCCCCCATGTAATTTCTTTTCCCTCCTCCATTACTCTGCTTTCCTTCTCATTCCTCGTCTCTGGTGGGATGAGGTTTCTTGGCAGAGTTCCCAGATAAGAGAGTGGTATGAAAGCTGCGTGGAGGAACAGTTATTTCAGGCAGTGTGCTCTGATCAGAGCGGTTTCTGATCACAGTGACACTCCTTATCACAACCATGGCTCACAGCTCAGGGCACAAGGTTTTCCATTTGACTTCCCCTGGATGACTGGAAAGTTACAGTACGAGAAGCCACTGCACATCCACCCTAACAAGTCTATCATGTCAAGAACAATGCTGTATGTCTTCAGTGAATTTAAGCAAGCAAGCAGCCAGCAGGGAAATAGTGGAGAAGTATTAGAAATGTCTAGTTTTACAGAAATACATCAGCCACAAATCTTTTTTTAGGCTAAAAAAATTCTGACCCTAAACAAGTTCTCTGAAGCCAAACCAGCAACATTTCTGAAGCTTCTCTGGAAGGTTTTCCACATTTGTCACTCATTTATCTTGGAGAACTGCTTTCATTTCTCTAAATCCATACAAATATACCCAGAGCAGGCACTCAAAAACACACATACCTCTCTAACCCTCTCCCAAAAAATGTGTTTCTGTACTGAATTGCAACTGCAAATACATTTTATAGGGAATGTAACTGGAATCACATTACATTTACTATCAACAAAATGAGTAAATGTTCTTAATTTATGTAAATGGCTAGTCACAGATTAGTAGATTATGAACATATCAGTAAAATGTTATATATAACATATTTCCAATCTTGGCTCAACATCATTATCTCTCCCATTTCACCCTGTAACTTCTCCAGAAGAGTCACATGTGTCTTGATGGCCTTCTTCACTAGTCCTTTAGTACTCTAAGGGATAGTCAGTGACTTTTCTGAAAAATGTTCTTGTATCCATTCTATAGTTATTGCACAGTTGGACCTACTAGATACTGGTGTATTAAAACTACAATCCTTGAAACACATTCACTGCACTCAGGTAAACTCCATTTAACTAACTGTTTGACTGCACAACTGATCATTTTGATTAATTATTTTAAACTAAGCAAATACATATGCAGTGAATTATTTCATTTAGTTTTATATTGTTAATTATTTTAGTTTTACTTTGTAAAGGTCTGATTTCACTCTAATAAAATAATCATTTTTTGTCAGTTTTTTTTATTTTTATTAAAATCATCATGATTTAATGTTGTAAAAACAATAAAAGGTGAAAACGTTCAACGACTGGGAAATGTCTTTCCCTTCTAAGTTTATTCTGCTGTCCAGTGGATGAGGCTTTTGCTTTGTGCCACTGTTCTATCACATCATTGTAATGGTCACACTATTTACTGAAAGGTATGTCAGAGGCAGAGCGGCAGTCAGTTCTTTTATAGACTAAATTAAAGCTTTATGAACAAATGTACAATATAGATTTTCAACTCATTCATGGTTGATCTGGTTACAGATAATTTGTATTCAACATTTTCATGTCACTATAGGCGTCCACCAGTACATCTAAATGTGTAAATGTGTTTCCGACCTCTGCACCAGAGCTGGGAGGTGATGCTGACAATATTGGTCACGTCCTGTAAGGTAAGGAAACTTGTTTTTCTACTTTCTAACTCGTTTCCTGTTGACATCATTATTCTTTAGTCATCCAGATACAACTTCTACAAATAGTTCTACTAAGCTTCCAAACACCAACCATGTTTTTTTTTCCTTCCAATCCAAACCAAATGAGCATGACAAACTTTTATGTTATTGGATGGAAAATGGAATCCAAGTGTTTTCGGCAATAAGACGGTAAGCTGCAGTTTGACTGATAAGACAGACAGAAGGACAAATGGATCTATTCATTCACAGTTCATTCATTCGTTTCACAAGACTCACGGTCATGAAGCCGTCCAGTAGACCCGAGTCAGGTTTGGGAGGTGCCTGCAGTCGCTCCATGGACCATTTCTCTATGATGGAGGCCACTTGGCTGTTCTCAGTGTTGAGGATCCTGAAGCCCGTCATGTTCACACCACTGTATCGGTAAGGCTCCACATCCAGCGCAAACAGATCCTGGAGCAGAGGAGAATACTTCAGAGATGGAAGAGACAGTCTTTGATGGCCTTATCAACTCATGAACAGCCATGCAGTTGAAAGTTAATGAGGAAAAGAAAGTAAAAATATTCCAAAAACCCCACAGTCAGTCATACATACAATCCTATTTAATGACTAAAGTCTTAGCTTACAAGAAACACAATGACAACTCAATGATAAGACAGCTTTGAAGCATTTAATAAGTATTGACAGAGCAAAGTCAGCAGGTCCCTGCTGACTTCTTCGTCTTTGGCAGTCTTTGTGCTAATGGCTAAACATCCTAGACTCAAATATATCCTTGCAAAGTAGGAGCTGTTGTTATAGGCATCCAACAGGGTTCCAGCCCAGCCTCTCATTTTCAGCACAAATTCTACAGTCATGTTGTTCTGAACAAGATATATCAAATGTGTTACTGCATCTTCGTTATTTTATTTAGGTCATAAAGAAAGCGTTACTAGCGTTAGCGATTAATAGATTGAACTTTTTCGGAAGTGAACCAGAGGCAGCTTCCATCAAAAACAGATTTGTGTAATACCTCAGTCTGTAGACTGCTTGTGTGATGGTGTACGTTTTTACAATTTTGAGGTACGTGTAGTTTTTTACTACTTTATGTCACTTTTACTACACTACAATTCAGAGGGAAATATTGTACTTTTACACTATTACATTTATTTTTCACCTTTGGTTACTAGTTACTTTTTACATTATTACTAGTTACATTATTATGAAAATATAATCAATTATTAATTGCTGATGTCTGATTATGGATGAATAAGTATATCTGCTCCACCGTGACCAAGATGATTCCTCCAAACCAAGATGCTGGGCAACTTTAGCCTTTATTTTTATATTAATTACTGGAAATTTTGATTTTTTTTCACCTTTGAATGTGTTGAATAAATCTAGACTAGACACAACAATTCAATACGGCTTAAATATATCAATATCAATCCGGCTTAATATATATATTTTCTCAGTGGAGTACTCGTACTTTTGTACTTGAAGTAAATTTTAAAGTGTGTACTTTGTACTTCAACTTGAGTACATAATTTGATGTGATATTTCTATTTATAGTGGAGCATTTTTTCAGGCAAGTAATACTTGAGTATTGACACCATGTACTTTCACCACTTCTGCTTGCAGGGCTAATGGTTGGCACACCTTGATTTCCTTTGTGCACAACACACTGAGCAGTGTTGGTAGCTGTGATAACATTAAGCATATTAAGCATAAGGCCAGTATAATGAGCAGTGGACACACTAACCAAACCATACTGATCACTTCCACACAGGATTAATACACTTAATACACGGAGAGATCTGGCTGTTAAATGGCTGCCATATGTGGCCTCAGTAAGGCTGGGTTGTTCATTCTGCTAGGACAATTAGGAACTGGACTTTGTTTGCTCCAAACACAACTGTGGGAAATGGCAAGCCAGTCCTCTTTCTGTCTTTCCCACCTCCCATATCTCAGTCATGTTTGTATTTTACTTTTCATCTTTCTAAAACCACCAGAGGGATTTTTAATTACAGCATCTCACATACTTGTGCCACGCTGAGCGGCTGCAGAAAGGAAGCGCATACATTGAGATGTTTAATTTCAAACCTAAAATTATCCCCTTTTGCCAGCATGATGAAAAAACACAGACAGATGAATTCAATTTTCTGAAGAATTTGATAAAAAAGTAAAGGACAGTGGGAGAGGGGAGCGGGAGGCAGAACACACAGAACAAGACAGTGTTTTAATCCCAGGTAACACAGCCTCTTCACAATGAAAGTGGGATGAAGCCTCAAAAAGAGTTTGATTTGAGTCAAATGTCTGACCTGCAACATGGACTGACAGCAAGTTCCCACAGTCAGGGAGCTTAAAATAAATTCATACAAAGAGTACCCACACATTCATTCCCCCCTTTCATTCACCAGTCACATTTTTACCAAACGTCCTCAGGCAAATGCCTCAGGACTGGTGGTTGAAGCAGCACTGAATATAGGGAGCTGTGAATTTAATGATGGGATACTGTTTGTTGTATTTATTATGGCTGTGCACATGCCTACTTACTGTTAGCTTAGAATAACACTTAATACTATATGTACTTAGTATGTACTTTAGATGTACATTGTTTTGCATTTGTTTGTGTGGCGAGTGAAGGACATATTGCGTTTCAGACAAACAAAGAAAGCTATCAGCTAAATCAGAAGGCATAAGTAAATGAGAGTGTGTATACTGTATGTGTGGGCCTGAACTTGCAGTACAACATGAAGTTTTTGTGACTATTTGTCTATATGTTTTTTTTGGCACATACAATACTTCATTAGAGCGCTGAATGTTAAGGTTAAAGTAAGGGACATGATTTACCTTTGAAGAAATATTGGTTAAGCCTAACCCTAAGCAATTAGCATTTGTTGCCTAAACCTAACCATGTCCAGGATTCTGCAGTCAAAGAGACACTGCAAGACATACTTATGGTTTTAAGTTAGTTACATAGGAACATCATTTTTGGGAGATGGGGTCACTGTATTTACAGATGTGTGAGGGAAACCCTTAAAGGAAGAAAAAATTAGAAAGCTAAAAATTAAGAAAATAAAAAAAAATTATCTTAATCTTAATACCAGAAACGACTCTGCTATTAATGTTTCTGGCTCTGGAGAACACGTGCAAAGGAATGATTTAGCAGGAATAAATCTGAAATGAATAAGTAAGAAAATTATGACTGAATAGCGGTGTATCACGTCTTTTTTGGGTGTCACAGTTCATTCATAGTCATTCAGTCATTCTCAGTTTGCCTTTACTTTATTTCACTAACTCCACTGTCATTTCAGATCCTGCCTCACCAAGCTGCTTTTCCCTGCCCACACCCATCTGCACATCTGTTCCCCATTCCCTCATTAGCTCCTTAGTATATATACTGGCTGACTTCCACTTGTCTTCTGCCAGATTGTCTCTGCCATTGCTTTCTAGCTCTGTTTGCAGTTTTTGGATTCTCTGTCTTTTTCTGCCTGTATTTTAACTTACCTGCTGACCTTCTCCTGCCTGCTGAATTCATCATTGCTCGTTCCCTCTTGCCTGCATTTGTCTGCATTATTGTGAATAAATGTGAACCTTTACACTATGTCACTGAGTTGTGTTCTTGGAATCCAATGTGTTTCCGAGCACTGACATTTGGGCAGACGACTTCACGGGGATACGGAACTCTAAGTTAGACCTGATGACAAAGCGAGTGTGTAGCTCAGCCTCTTTCTCTACTTACCAGTGTGGTGAAGATGTAGTGATAATACTCTGTCATCATCCCCATGGCGAGAGCCTAAAAAAGAAAGTGACAGAAGGAGGCAGAGAGAGAAAGAGGGAGAGGGAGAGATTTATAAATGAATAGGGAGACACATAGAATATTTTGTCATCTTTTGCACACATGCATTTGTCAGTTTGTGTGGCTGTATTACCATGTAATGTGAAGAGGCATATATTCTGCTACACTGCTGCAGCCACAGGCTCAGAGATAAGAAACAAGCACTCACCAAAAAGAAACTAAATAAAGCAAAACACAGAGCTCAGTCTCATACATATGTGGGGAATGTGGAATTCTATAGATGTGGGACTTCTGGGTCATTGCCAGAAGCGCTTATAATGACGACACCCTGCAGTCACAACAGCTCCACAGTGGAGGGAGATACCTTGGAGGCTTTTGTTTATTTTAAATGCCCACAGCAAAATTTGAAGAGAGTATGAAGACAGCTAGTGAGATGTGAAACTGTGATGCTGTTGACTTGAATGTGTGAAAATACAGAGTGCGTATTACAATGCTTTCAGTACTGACTCTGTCTGAAACAAGCATTATTGGACCTGTCACCCAAGAAAGGTGCAAAGTTCAACATGTTTCAAAGAGTAGTATGTAGAGCACAACTCTCTTTCAACACCCGTACACATAATACAGATGCAAACAGATTTTTAACTATTTATTAATCAACCTTATATTTGATTGCTTCCAGGGGCATGACCCCTTTCAGAAGGCCAACTATCACCTACAATACCCCCAATAACCCCAATTATAGAATCGAGAGACCAAAATCAGTTTTGTTCACAGATTGCCTGGGGTTCACTCTTAGATATAAGGTAAGGAGCTCCAACATCCAATGTCCTGCTTCTTTCCATTAATGGTATAGTCCATGATTCTGGCAAATGTCATCCACACCTAAATAAATCCACAACATCTTTCAGCTAATGTTAATATTAATCCATAGCTATGTTCTCCAGAAGTCATGAATGCACAATAGCGGAGTGACTGGGGAAAGAGCCAATCCAACTGCATTATCACATAACACACCATTATGAAACTGAATAAAATGTGCTCGCAAAAGCGTCAAACACAGCGCTACAATACAAAGTAAGGTAAGTATTCTTCCACTGTGTGGCGCTGTCTCAACTTGTGTATTCTCCTCTTTTGGTTTTCTTTTGGGCAAAAATTGTGGATAGTGCCTGTTTCTTGGTACTTTTTTTTTGTATCACCTCTTTTGAAGTTCCAAACAAGCTATGGCGATAATGAAAGGTGATGTGAAAGCACTGCAGACTACTGATCTGGTCCTTTTGTTGTGTCTCTTTTCTCTGACGAAAGCCAAGCTAGATACAGAGAAACAAGAATGGCATTCCTTCCTTAAAATGTTCTCAGGTTTCTTTGCAGTTTCACAGGAGTTGACGGCAGTTTCATGTGGCGTCACCATGATGGCCAGCTACACTGAGGTGGTACCATTTATAGTGGAAAACAATGTACCTATTGCCAAATGCAAATATGAGTATAGTGGAGTTAGAGTTAGGATGCTTCTTGTGGAGCTATTTCATTTTCACCAAGATAACATCCTGGAGAAATTAATATGGCTGGACTGATGGATCCAGATAAGCAGCAACATACTTATGGAGGGACAACAATTAGGTTGACAGTTTGGTTTGGTTTACATGCACAGTAGTTAAATCAGTAAAGCAAAGGCCAATAGATGTTGACCATTGTTTAAAAACTTTTCACAGTTTAGTCCACTGTCTCTCTCATCCTACAAAGAGACACTGGTAGGTTTACAGGAATATGTCTGTTCCTGTCTGTCTCTAGAAATGCACCTCTGAAATGAATGACTTTGGAACATAAAAATATATACATATATATATATATATATATATATATATATGTATATTAGAATCACCTTGGTCTCTATTGTTTCTATTATCATCCAGACTGTGTGTGTGTGTGCTGCCTCTTCTAGACAATTCCAGCTGTATACAGCTATATAGTTGTGTTGGAGTTCTGCCTGCCGTGCTGAGAATCTCACTAGAACAATATGAATCACAGATTAGGACCGTGTGCAGAAGATAATTAAACAGACAGAAAGGGATAATGTTGGCTGGTATCAGATGGGGGAACCTTGAGAAAGTCTCCAGCATACAATCAAAGAGCAGCCCACTCAGTGCTGACTCACATTGGGCAATTTCCTAGATAATGTGTTGATAAATAGTTATGCATAATAGCTTATGCATCTTTATTCACATTACTCAATGGCAATGAAACCAAAACAATGGTGAAAGATAACTGTAATACTGTAAAACATGTATTAAAGCTATTAACAACATAAAAACACTCCTTGATTTCGCTGTGCACTCAGACACAACTCAAAGCAAATTTTATTTTAACTATGTTCGCATGAATTTTATTGCTAGAATGTTTGTACAGCCTGTGTTTCTTGGTGGCACAACAGGTCTGTTTATATCAAGCAAAAAAATGTAAAACTGGTAAATACTAAACTAGAAATACAGTACTCTTTTCAGTTCCAGGAAACTGCATTTTGCAAAGGTTGTGAGAGTGCTTAACAGATTTGGCTAGCAGGCCTCTGGATACTGAAGCTTTATATTTGCATAGCCCTGATTTTAAATGCTGTTTATTATAATACTATTTATAATACTGGTAATTTCATTTTTATCATGTGATTTTCTAACGAGACACTGCGTTTGTTCCATCCTCTGCATCTGAGTCATACAGTCAATTAATTGCATATTAATTACATGAAAAACACTAAATAATCTTAATTATATGATGGAGACTGATTATAGAACCATATTATCCCAGCAGAGCACTTCGCTCTCAGAGTGCTGGTCTACTTGTGGTTCCTAGAGTTTCTAAATGTGGACTGGGAGGTCGAACCTTTAGCTATCAAGCTCCTCTCCTGTGGAACCAGCTCCCAATCCAGGTTCTGGAGGCAGACACCCTCTCTACCTTTAAGACAAGACTTAAAACTTGCCTTTTTGATAAAGCTTATAGTTATGGCTCCTCTCCTTCTTCTTTCTCTATGTCCACTTTTATGCTACCATTGTACGTTACTAACTTTGCTTCTTGCTTTTTGATCTCTGTTGCCTGCTGTTCTTTTCTCTCTCCTCTGTCCACTCACCCCAACCAGTCGGGGCAGATGACCGTCCACCCTGTACATACAGTTTTTCATAATTTTAACAATATTCTAATATACTATTGGTATAGAACTACGTTTGTAAATGTGTCAACTCTGAATATGTAGCACACTAATTATGTCATATGCTGTATATTTGAACAGAATTTTTATTATGTCTTGGACCAATCTCTGTAGTACATATGAAATACATACAGTATATTCAACCTCTCTTGCTCTCTTTGTTGTTTCTACATGATTCTGAGGTAATGATTTAGCTGATAGCTGGTGAAGAATACTTAGGATCTCTAACCTATTATTGGTGTGTCATGCAATGAGCACACAAGAGCAGGACAGTTAAGTCTTTCATTACCTCTCATTAGCAGGGGTTCTCTCTGACATTATTAATGAAAGGAGTCCTTGACCTTCTGTAGCATTCCATCACTCGGGCATTGATTAAAACCCTGGGAGAGTGACATTGTGCTGTGAGTGAATCATGTTGTCTTGTAATATTTGATAAATCCTGCAAGCAGGAAAAATATGAATGCTTGTTAATGGAGTTAGTCATTGCAAAGGTCCTCTTTTACACTAAATGACATTCTCAGGCTGTGAGATACAATCATTATGGAGAGATGAGAAAGGAGAGTTAAAGTCTAATGCCGACCAGAAGGGTATAATTATCATGTATCGAAAGTGGAAGTGATGTTCATTTGTAAAGCAAGTAAAATTTACTTGCTTTACAAATGCTAATTACTAGTACTGAAGATGGAAAAACCTACAAAACAGCAAACACACCATAATGGGAGATAAAGCTCAGTTATCAGCTGTACTAACGCAATAGTTTTTATGTGACTTGTAGTTCCTTCAGGCAATGTAAGGATGGTGTTACTCATTGATCCCCTAAATTTAAAAAACCATGTAATTTATGACAAGCTGTGACCAGTTTACTGCTAAATTGAATCATTTTTATTAGAAGCTAAGACGCTTGTTATGTGGTGTGGTGTGCTGGGACACAAAGGGAAAAAAACATTAAACCTATCACAAATACTCCATCTCTCCTTCCATTCCCTATATAAATACTCCTCTGTTCAGGTGTTTTTAACATTGTAGTTCATAATCTCAGCCAAAAAAGAAGGGAGAATGGGGGGAAAAAAATAAAGGGAAGGATGAAAGAAAGAAAGAAAGAAAGAAGAGAAGGAAGCAAAAAATTAGGGCAGAATGGAAGGAAGAAAGGAAAGAATGAGGGAAGGAAAGGAAGGAAGGTAGAAAGTAACGAGATGAGAATAAAAGGAAGAAAAGAAAGGAAAGAATAAATAATATGCAGTAACTATAATATACAAATATCATATAAATAATAGATAAAGATATTAAAACAAATAATGGAAGAAAGAAAGAAAGGAATAAGAAGAATTGGAAAAGGAAGGAAAATGTTTGTGTTTAAGACCACTGCTGTGGCACGTGATACCTTGTAGGGGTTTTATTCTGAAAATACAGCACACTATGCATCTATCTGGCAAATTCCTGTTAGCATCTTCTGGCTTTTCTTTTGAAAAGAAAGAAAAACATATTTCAAATGGTTTCAAGTTAAGCAGTAGCACCACCGGGTCTTTATTTTGAAATATCACAGAACGCTTGTTACCACAATGGTATTTAATGTTAAAAAGTGACCAGCTTTTCGATAAGAACCTCTGGGCTCCTCTTAGCTGTCACACACTTCCTGAAAAAGGACAAGGTTTCTTAGATGGTTGACCTGTCAGAGTGGCCACACTGACCCCTGTCCACCACAACATTATTACCACCAGGTGACTTTAATGTTGTAGCTGATCAGTGTAATTTTGCAGCTTACTATGCATCCTGCCCAAGCATCAAGTCTTTCTAGGTAACAGACCTCCATATAACCCGTCTGCTTGTTACAGGTGCTGCTGCAGCCACCAAATTTCCACAGAGTGGACATACACAAAATCAGTACCACTACAGCCAAGCCAGTGGCCTTCACCTCAAATTTACAATCTGCTATTGTGAGTCCTCTCACCATGAAACAGGCTTTTATTCTTGCAGTTGTGAAAACCATCCACAGCCTTTCATGAAGTCCATGGGTCTGAGCAGATCACCGGAGATGATAGCTAATTCTGCAGCTTACCAGCACCTTTCCTTGTTGGAACAATGAATATTTACACTGTTGCAGTTTAAGGCACAAAAACAGCCTCACATGTTAGTCCTCAGATGTTTCCATTCATTTCTTCCTCCCATAGCTGCTGCACATATGCCTGTCTGTCAGACATCCACAGCTGTCTCATGTGAGCACTAAATAATTTACTACCATGAGGATGTAAGAATGGAGAATTGTGTACAATTACACCTACAGATACTGCACACACACACACATACACACACACACCTGCTTCAGGATTCCAGCAGCCATTTCGTGGCCACAGTCAAAGATGATGTGGAACTCCTTCCCCCTCTTCATCTCCTTTAAAAGCGGCTTAGCATCTTTGGTCTCTGCAGGCAGCTGCCGGATCTTTAACCGGATGTTGTACCGTGATGGTGCCTTTATAAGTTCTTGCAATCGAATCAGACCTGTAGGGAAACCACAAAGAATTTATTTTTCTCCTTTTGCCTCAACAGTCATTACTAGTAAAAAAAATTTACCTAGGTGCTGTCTTGCTCCCATGAGCATTACATTTCCAAAAAAGAAAATTTAAATATCAGTGTCTTTCCACAGTTATTGTAGCAACACTTACTTCTGTTCGCTTCGCAGTGGTGGGTTTAATTAGAGTGAGGATCAGAAAGCTGCAGGGATAAATGTTTGCTGTCCGTTCATTTCTAATTAAGTCAATTTCTCTTCAGTAGCCTCCTTGCTCCCTCCTACCATTCGCTATCTAAACACATTTTTCTTTCAGAGTTGTGCTGTTTACTCTTCCCCCAACCATTTCTCCGTCCTCTTTGTCCTTCTGATATCACCCACAATGCATCTAAACAGTCTTTGAGCCTGCCACCGCCATCAGACCTCGATCCGACTGTATGAATATTCTCACAAAGACATACATCAGTCCTGCACATTACCTGGCATTCATCATTCATGTTAGATAACATTGATTCTGTGCTCACTATCGATTCCTCTCTTCCTCTAGAGGCCACTCACTGTTGCGTATAGGAAATGTGTGAAGTCAACCTTGCTAAGGGGAAATCGACGAGGACTTCAACTGAAGCACAAACATCTTAATTCTGACAGATAAGCTGCTGTGAAATCCAGTAAGCATTTCTCCTCTCGGTAGCTAGTCAATCATTTCTGTATTGCAGATGAAGACGATGTAAATGCCGGCAGATCTGAAAGTTTATATAGAATATAGTTTCTATGGAATATGCAAGGGTTTGTTTTACAAATATTCTGAACTGAAATTCTGAATAGTTTTCTACAGTATACATGGGTTGTATGTTTGGTGAAGGATTTTTCTCTATTTCTACTGTTTTAAATGTAATGCATCAAACCGTTGATTAGAAATACAGTGTCTCAGTCTGTTGGATCAACATGCATAGCACAGGCCAGGTTTACTTGAGAGAACCCTGTAAGTAGTAATAATGCACAAACAAGCAAACAAGCTACAGTAGGTAGCTCATTACCGAAAAATCCTAGTAATGCTGTAAAACAGAGGCAACTATTCAACATACCTGCAGGTAAGTAAAGCAGGGTCCTACTAAGATATGATAAATATATCATTCAATAATCAATGACTTGATTATTATATTTGTGTCACCTGTGTTGTTAATATTCTTTGCTTTTCTTATTATGGCAGCATGTTATGTCAGAGCTTAGTTTATACTCTGATTTTGTTTGCTGAGACAGTTCTGAGCTGAAAAGCATGCCGCTACGACAACGCCTGGTAACAGTGAGTAATTATTTTAATTGCAGCATAATTGAAAATGTGTATTTTACTGGTTTTGACTGACATCAAGTAGTTTTTTTTAATGCAATAGCATGATAAATAGAATCTGAAATTTCTGTTAGTGTAGCGTCCATGAAAAACGTCAATGTACACAAATTGTAAAGTGTTAATCGTGAGTTTTAGTCATTGTCATTTCCTGAAAACTGTTATTTATTTCAGTCACATTCACATTCATGAGGCTGTTATGAACTATGCAGGTATGGGCACTGGGTAAAACAGGACTAAATGCAATTGGTGATGGGTGAAATAGAGATGAAAATGAAAACTAAATAAAAACAACCACACTGACATTTTCTTAACTACGATCATTTTAGCATGTCTAGTTATATTTCAGATTTGAGAATGCACCTTACTGACAGCAAGTGGACATGTGGACAGATGATAAGCTTTGTTTTGCACATGTGACTGGGACGGTATCTTCAGACAAGTCATTATGCAGTCTCAGTATCAACAGCTTCAGCCTGGGGGGATTTTAAAGTGACTGATTACACCGATCCCATCATTCAATCAGCTTCTTGAAGCTGAAGATAATTTATACAGCCTTACCTAGGATGTCACTTTCTGGTGCCATTGCAATTATAGCTGCCAATATAGTGCTCCATTGGTTGACTCAAATTTAAAGCTTCCAGTGTAATAAAATTAAGGCTGGGGACACGTTAACGCGTTTATTAATTAACGCTGTTAATTATTTTAACGCACGTTAAATGGCAATGACAAAGTCCGTCGCTCACTGGGTCTGAATACACACACAAACAAACAATGGGTCACAGGAGGGGTAGGATGTTGATCAGTACAGGCTTTGGATTGGCGTCTCCACATGGCGGAGTTGATAGAACCACAGTTATTTGTAACCACTGCAAAGTTGAATTTTTCTGTCACCGAAGAACTTGGAGTCTGACGTATCAATCAAATTAACAACTGTATTGAAAAACACTTTTCAGGAGGTTGACGAGCAGGTTCAGGTTTGCGATGTGCGCGCATGTGTGTGTGTTTATGTGTTCACATTAAAGCAGAGCTCCGCCTTCTGTGACAAAGAGTCCATCGTTGTCCAGCACTAAAGAAAATAGAAAATTAAGCTAACAAAAATAAATGTTTTATTATGTTCAATATTAAACAGAATGATTTGTTGTGAATATGTTAACTATAACTACAACACGTGGTGTTATCCCTTTATTTTTCACATAGAAACTGAAATATTATAAAGATAAATTTTAGATACAGGTGCTGAAAATCAAGTCAGAGTAGCTGTGTACATGTACCAACATGTCAGTGTAAACCAGCGCAGCGGTCTATTGTGCCTCTGCCCACAGCCCACTGTCCCCAGCTGTTTGGCCTGTGGCATTATTTGTTTACTTCCTGCTTCCAGATGAGTGCACCGCACTGTGGGACACCAGCCTGTAGTCTGCCGGAGCTTCAGCAGTACATTTCTGGTTTTCATTAAATCAAATACTCTGTCACACGCTGATGATGATATCCCCAGAGTGCTGACCTGTGAGACACTGGCAGTGCTCCATTTAACCATCGCATGACAAAGTGACTCTTCTGCTGTGTTGCACAACATCTCAGCTGGCGACAGAAACGTACTGTGTATGATATGACCAAACCAGACTATAGCTGTGTCACAGAGCTTTTAGTAACCATGGATATTGTTGAAGTGGCTGTGTACAGTATATACGTGTAAAAACAAGTCTAAAAATATGGTTTATGTGGTGTAGCTGTGTGTGCATTCAGTAATAACTAAATGAGCAGGCTGTTAAGGGAGATTTGTGCAGGTGTAACAGTGGCATAAACAGAGCATATTCCACCTTTTTTCATGTGAAAGAAATAGTAAATGGTTAAGCAAACTGTAATTCATGTAGTTGATGTAGTTTAAGAGAAGCGTCGGGCAAATACATTTCAGTTTTTGAGTAGCATGGAAGATCTACAAGGCTCTGTACGACAAAAAATTTGTTACCTGTTCATGTCATGGCCTGAATTAATGACCATGTGTGCACGCAGCAGTTCCCTCTTCAGCACAGACGACATGAGGTCTGCATGTTAACTACTGTAAAGAGCTAACTTAGCTTAATATACTAACTGGAAACACAGGGAAACTAACCTGCTGACCTGATTCTGTCTCGTTCAATACGGAGGGTTTGCTGCATATATATTAACTTCAAAGTACAGCACACTTGCTCAATACCTGTCTACTAAAAGTTTGCAATCATGATTTCATTTTTGTGGGGGAAAGTAATCATTGGGCAGTTTATGTTCCAGTGCAACATATTTTTCACTAAATGAAGTGCTACATTTACTAAGTAAAACAAAGTGGGTGGAGGTGCTTGGGGTTGATAGCAGGCATGCCAAGTACAGTGCAGTCACAGAGATTTGAGTTCGACTACAGAGTACTGTGTTGTTGCGTTTAGCCAAAAAAAAGCACTTTGAGTAAGATTAGAGAAACTTTTATTTAAGTTTTATTTAAACATGTGTGTACATTTTTCTCTATTACGCCAAAGAACAATCTATTTCTAACCTTAAGTGCTGCTAGTGCCTAAAAATAACCAGCACAAACATATTGCACTGCAAGATCAGATATGACATTTTATTGACATGTTCAGTATGAATGTGTTACTTACCATTTACTGTACATTAATTGACAACATATTATCATTATGTTAATTATGTTATGTTAGAAACATTACAGGTACAACCCCAACAAAACATATCTGTGATTGTACTTGAGTAGTAAATACTGTTTGTGGTTCACCAGTTGTTGATCACTGCTTTAAACTTTGGTATTTTAGAGTTATTACTATTTGTTGTATAAATTAGCATAACAGAAGGATTAGAGACTGTCTTTTTGCAGAGCTTTGACTTCATCTGCAGAATAAGTTCACTTAGTTGTCATGGAGATGCCCCTGATGTCCCCACGTGGTAACATATTTCATGTATGTCTTGCCTTGATACAGTTAAAGATTTAATCTAAAATATCAGATTTAGCCTAAATTACAAACTGAAATATAAATGAGCCTCCAAATATCTGCAACAATACAGAGGTGATTAACTTCTACTTGCTGTTTTGCATTCAGTATACATGTTTTTAGCCTATTTCAGTTCTTCCATCCCTTGTGCTGCATAAACAAATATGTCTCATTGTCTCCCTTAGGGAAGATGTTGACTCAAAACATTTGAATTTAATTATTTCAAAAACATTTTTAAGCTAGAATTACCTTTGAATGTAGATCTCTGAGTACTATCTAATCTGTTCATCTTGAGTCCAAGTGGAAATGTTCTCACGTTATTCCTAAGATATCGTGTTCACAAACATGTACGTACAGATGTTTGGATGGACAGACACAGTACTAATACAATGAACTTGTAGGCATGATAACGCCAACAGCTCATGTCGACACTTGGACCTGAGCCTTACAACAGTGAATAGATTTTTCTTTGTAACAAACGACTGGACTGATTCTTACTGAAACCTTTCACAGAATCTACTCGACATATGCTTCAGTGGTCACAAAGTCATCCGAGCAGTATGAATAGAGACGTTCCAACACGGTGAACACTTGGTGATGAACACTTTGCATGTACCATATAGAAGTGTTTGAAAGAGCAAACGTGTGTCTGTGTGTTATATTTGACGTTTGTCCCATCTCTTATAAACTTTTGACACCGGGTGATCTGTAGGAGGAGAACTCAGCATGTGCTGCTGGAACAGCAGTGTCTGTTTTATGGTTAGTCAGTTAACATTGATAAAAGCAGCCCAGCACAGGTGGATGCTGCACTTGTTCATCATAAACACATGTCAGAACACCTCTGTAGTGCTTCCTTTCACTTCTGAGACAGCTCTCCTTCCATTCTGCTTGGCTGAGTCTCTCTTCATACCTTCCCAAAAGCTACAGACAAAATCTGGTAGGGAAAAAGATTTGGAGTGGGAGAAGAGAGACGTGTCAGCGCCAATCAGTATTGACGGTGTTTAATGCATGGTGACTGCTCTAGGATCCATATTTAACTCTTCATGAATATTTCATCCCCTCTAAGTGTTTATTAGGGGGCCGTCTGGGAGTCTCCTGAGCGCTGAGCGTAAGACAGTTCGGCCTGGCTGTGATAAATGTCCTTGCAAGGAAATGGCTGTTGAGTCTTCCCCTCCCTCCTCCCCTCTCGAGTGCTTCGCTGCCGACCACGAAGACGAGTTCCTTTTACTCAATCATCACAGGCTGTCTAAAGTGATTTCCTCACACAGCCTATCCACAGCACTGTATAATGGGAGTAACGGCCAATGAGTCACCGAGCGTCAGACTGCCAGGGTCAAGGTTAATGTAACCCTCGTCACATCGGCTGGCTTATTTATGTTGAATTAAATGCACGGAACATGCTGGAGAAAAATTAAAGCAGGCCTGTGGTCAAAGGTCCTAATAGGTTTCAGGAATGTGGAGGTGGAACATGTTATGCTGCTGTTTCCTCGCTTAAAATAAACCTCCGCCTGGAAATGTGGGCCAGTCTGAAAAAAGTGTCTTTGTTATTAGATACACTATAGTTCACCTCTAAATCATTTGTGCTGAAGAGAGCACATTCCCTGAACAACGACTCTATTTTTCTACCATTAACGCTACACATCACTTTTATATGGGATGAAAAGTTGTTCTTCTGCCACAAAATGAGTTCAGAGTAATTAATTTGGGAACGGGAGCAAATATTGTTAGTTACGAAATGTAGTGCTAGCACAAATCACATGATATATTCACCATCTGGAATCTCGGATGTTTGCAACATACTTATTAACACAATTACAATGCCAGACTGTCTGAGGGCATTGCTGGGAAATATAGCACTTCTATAATAGCATTATTTAATTCAGAGTTATCGCTATTAAGTCCATGAGAGCTGTAACTACATGAAGAACAAAGACTTTCACGTGACTGTGAGTTTGAAATGATTTAAAATGTGGAATGTTAGCTGGTCTCTGAGGCAGAGAGGTTAGTGTGTTTGTGCTCCATTTTGGTCACTTTGTTTGTCAAAGGTTGAACAGTCAGAGCCGAGCAGTCCTCCTTGGGGAAGGTCAGCTACACTGATATAAAAACAACATGATCTAACAGTCCTGCAATAAATCATCCTTCATAAAGACAATAATGTTCAGTTTTAGCTGAGAATCTTTTAGAAAGATATTTATATGATCATTTCTAAAAACGTAGTAGTAGTGATACTAAAAATAATTATAATTAACACTTTATTAATCCTCTTGGGAAACAGGCCGCCGCCAGGGTTGGTAGACTACTGTCAACTGCCCTAGTATGTGCTGCTTTGAACTGCCCTGCATTACAGGATGTTCACACATCAAAACAAAGAAATCACAGCAAAAAATCTGTGAACCAGCTACAAGCCGCCCACTGTCAGAAACCTGGCCAGGGGGCGATTGCAGGCAGGTAATTAGGGGCAGCTCTCATTGCATTATAGAGTGACTGAAAGTTAGAGATCACATCATTTTTCAAAATGTTACAATTTTTCATGCACTGTGGTCCCATTTATATTTTAAAACATATTATTTGTAAACCAGAATATCTGATGAAGCTACTATACTGTATTTTTAGGTGCAAAACACACTCAGTTGACAGTTATTTTTAGATTAATTATCCAGTCTAATAAATCCTTTCCTCAATAAAATACATAATAGTCCTATAATTAAGAATTGGGAGAAGTTTCAAATGAATAAAGTACATAGAAATCACTCATTGCTCACTGATCCTCCTCTCTACTGCTGATGTGGTTCACTGCTGAGCATGTAGCCTCCACTTGGCAGAGGGAGGGGGCTAATCTAAGTGTGTAGGGGCTGTTGTCAGTCCACCAGAACTTTGTATAGCAAATTAGATAATTAAATATAAAACATAGTCAGTTTTCTTTTTAGTGTGTTCATAGCAATTAGCGAATCAGTTCATCGCGGTTACCACAATGGTGGATAGGAATCTTTTCTCTATAAAGATGTCGGAAACATCAGGTCTACTTTAAAAAAGAGTCTTTACACATTTCATCAAAAACATTAAAAGTACTATTGCCATGAAGCCAGAACAATTTTTATTACATTTCGGTAGTGACCAAATACATATTAATGTGTAAATCTAAGTAGAAGTTGTTGAAAAGGACTGTGTTTATGGTTTGATTTGACAAAAAAAAAAAACAGAAAACATTTTCAGTTTCAGTCCAGTACTTCAAAAGTGGAATCAGCATGGTGAATTGTGAGCCTTTCTCTAAACAGGCTGTTGAGTGGTAGTGGAGTGGATGATGGTGCTACGACTGTACTGGTGTGGAGTTGAAGCACATTACTGGATGGAGGTATAATTTCCAAACTGTCATCAGGCTTTAATTTACCTGAACCACACCTTTATTTGAAAAAGAATATTTTATATTAGAGACATGCTATTGTTTCTAATTGTCATCACATGTATTTATAATTACCCCAAATCTCCTTTTTCCTTAGTTGTTGTTAATTACATTTGTTAGTAATGCAACTACATTAAGTCTGGGAATAGAAATATTCTTGATATCATAAGTATGTTCACTTCACTTTATATGACTACTACTATTACAGCTAGTATTATTACAATGACATACTGTATGGCTGTACTACTGATACTACTGATGCAAATCCTTGTACAGCTGCTACCAATATACTACTGCTACTACAGCTACCTTTGCCACTGGTTATTATCTATTACTACTTCTAGGCGTTTAATGCCCATTAACATCCCACCAGGGTTTAACAAAGATCAGGCATGCCCACCCTCTAAATACCAGCTCAGCTTGTTAGACATGGCTCTTAATCATTTTTGTGGCTTTTGCAAATGACCACTTAGGAATTACACCATGTGGCTGTTCATATGACTTGTAGTGAACATGCTGTCAAGCTGACCTTTTATCAAGCACCACAGTCTCCACTAGACTAGACATGAATTAAAGTATCATCTGAGGAAAGAATATTCCTGTACATTTAAATTGTTGTATTTGGATGTTTCAGAGGTTTAAAAACAGAAAAAGTAAAAAAAAAAACAGTGAAGAAAGCAAGAGTTCTTTGCAAGTACTAAATAAAGTAATAAACTGTGGATATTATTGTGCCCATAGGATAATTCCAGATTCCTTTCCATTTTGCAACTTTGCATGAAACAGACAGGTTGCCAGAAAATGTGCTGACTACATAAATTTTTCCTTGCCATTAGCAAGGAAGGCTCTGGCACTCTCCCACTAACCTTCTCTCCTAAAAATGACAATTCTATACAACTAATCTGCCAAAGTTAAAGTAAGTAGGAAATGTAATTGCAACCAGATTAGATTTTTCTGTTAACATAATGAAAATATGTTGTTCATCAACAAACTGAGAAGCTGCAATCACACTGATGCTGAACACATCAGTAAATGTCTTGTAGTAAACACTATTGAACTGTTTTATAGGTATGTTTAGTTGCACTGGGAAAACATAGTTAACGAACACACACAGTGTTGGTTACATACACCACAGCATCTTTTATATCTAGGCATAGTAGCACTAGAAGCTGTGTTTACTTGATATACAGTTTTATTATCTATTCTATGTAGAAATAATTTGATGCTCTCTGTGTTCTGTGCACATAGATTAAAGAAACAGATGTCCATGTGTGACGTGCTTGACACACAGGTGGTGTACACAGCCAGTCTGATTAAAACAGAAGCGTATCGGTTGCGTGACGCGCATGTTACATGCATATCAAAACACACTCTGGAGTTGAACTTGGATCTGAAACACAACAGCAGCATCCATGGCTGTCATGTAGACTGTGTGTATAGACTCCATAGTGTGAACACCAGGAAGAAGCAATTCTTTCCAAAACACTTTTATTTATTTCTGTAGTAGCCTGTTTTCCCTTATGGCCTAATCAAACCGCAGCAGCAGCAGCAGCAGTAGCAGTAGCAGTGGTAACGGTGTTCCAGGTAGTTGAATGGATGTTATGGCTGGCTGTGAGAGCTATAACATCTGCTCCTGCCATCTCAGTTTTGCCATTATAAAGTTGAGCCATTAGAGGAGTCCCATTATGGTTATTGATTTGCTCATTTGCTCCCTGGTCAGTGGAGAAATAGCACAGAAAGAGGTTATTTCCTGCCCCCCATTCCTGAAAAACAGACACGGTTTACAACAAAGGGAGGAAGTCAAGGTGAGAAGCCATAAGAATTATATGGTAATGTAAATGTTTCAGTGTACTGGGCTACAGTGAGTACTTCTTGTACTGAAACAAGATAAGAACAGATTCAGATTAAATAAAATCCTTCCTGAACCTTTTCAAGGACTCCAATCAGATCTGATTTCTGTTTGCCCCCAGTGCTCACCCTTAGTGTCCACCACCAACGCTATCTGTCCTCACTATCAGGTCACCCCATGTTGAAGCTGTTTGCAGGTCGGCCCAGACTCATTTCCTTTCACCAAGACAGAAAATCAAGGCACTATTAACCCCATAGTGAACCAGCTATGTCCACTTCGCGGCTTAATTAATGGAGGTGGTGGGATCAGCGACAATCAATTGCTCTCTACAAAGCTGCCTACAAAACATAATGATTCATCAAAATACCACTACAGCCTTTTACCCAAGCAATCTCAAAATACTGTCTGTAAAAGAATTAATGTCAAACTATCATTTTTATAAATTCAGCATCTGAATCTCTGTATACAGGTGTTGGGAACCTCTACTGCATTTGTGGGTGTACACAGCCTTTGTGAATCCAGAGGGGGCTGTGTAAAGGCAAAGTTATCTTTTTTCATAATAATCTGCATGTATAGAGTTATAAATTAAACATACAGACATTTCAAAACATTTGTTCACCACGGCTTTTCTCACCTCACCACACTTGAGTGTTAGCGCTGTGGTAAGTTTGCCACTGCCTTCAAAACCCCTGTTAAACCAGTGATTTGTATGAACCCAGCTTGTTTGTTTATTTCTAATTTAATCTTAAATTTCTTAAATAAATAATTTACAATTGCGACAGATGCAAAGCTGCATCAAAGCTGCAATAACTATTGTGTCTGTGTACATGTTCTTCTTGATGAAACAATTTTGTCCTACAGAAGATCTGTCACAAAACCTATGCAAACTGTGTCTTTAGAGCAGCTGCTTTTTAATAAGCAGCGATGTGTCCATAAGCAGCAGAAACATCTCTCCTCCTATAGAACTAACCAGTTAGTACACCTCTGGAACTCTCCTTTATGTTGTTGGAGCCCAACCCTAAGACAGGAAAGCTCACTGATATACTGCTACTGCTAAACATAGGGCCAACTTTACATGACCAGAGTGATGTCTTAAGGCTATCCTTAATATTCTACATTCAGTGTTAACAAGAATCAAAGATACTCACTGACTATGGTTATCACAAAAAGCAGCGCTGACGTATTGACCTAGTCATGTTTGGATGCCACAAAGTCAGAGGCAGCACTTCTACAAATACATTCCAGTGCCTGTTGTTGTCCTTGGCATTAGCTTAGTGGAGACAACTATTGATATAATGACATGGCTCTGACCCAGGACTAGTACCTACTTCCTGTTCAAAAAGAGGTATCTGACCCTCCTCTTAGACGTCATGGACGTGTTTGAGTAGAAGAGTTCTTATTGTTTCAAGTATTTTGGAAGCTTTATGTAATTGCCTTATAGCTCTACATAATTTCACCATATAGAAAAGGGAAGAAACAGATCTTTCAATTTCACAGTACCCTGTTACATTTACAGACCTATGGAATATAAGAAAAACACTTGCAGCATGTACATGTCTTGTTTTCTGTGGATTCCTTGTATGTATGGTTACGTTATTCAACAATTATGTGAGTTAGGCACAAAGACTTCTCTCCAGCCCCTAAATGCAAGCAAAAGGTGAGATAAATAATGAAAATGAGTGAGAACTGATTGCTGTTTTCAGATTTTCTTAAATAATTTGATCAACTGCTTGATTGTAGTCTAGCATATGCACAAGATGTTTTCTGGTATGATTACTAAACACAGTCTGCACACTGCAGTACTGTGATCCAGGCCAAATCCCAGTTCTCTGGTCCCAGTGTGTCTGTTGGATGGAGCTCTGGGAGGCCTGGCAGCCTTCTTCAGGCTGGCACACACCCTGACCCCTGGCATATGGTACATGTTCCCAGCCTGCTGCCTTATTTGTCGCCCAGTGACCTGGACTGCAATAACTGAAAGGCCTGAACGAGGTCTGGTTCCCTGAGTAGATGAAAAGGCACATCTTCTGTATCCTCACGAACTCTGGCTTCCACAAACATCTACAGATGGTAACAATCATCACTAAGAACTGGGCAAAAACCTCAGACTGCAATTCCACATTTCTATTATTCATTTATTTGTATATTATTAGCACATGGAGGAGACATTACAGTAATCAGTACTCATCAATTTCATAATCAAAATGGCAAATGTTGATATGCTGTGGGGCATTTATGTGCCTGCACATGGACTCAGTTTCCCACAATCCTATGCTTAACAATTCTTGCCTGAAACTATAAGCCAAAAGTAACCTGTTGGCTAATGACAACCTCTTATCAGTGAAACCTGCAGCCAGCCACCACGGATTCCTTCTCTCTTCTTTTCTCTCTGGACAAAAAATGCAGGGCTCCTAACTATTTTCGCCATCCTTCCAGAACCGCCGTACCAAAATGAACGGTGACAGCCCCAAATTTATTTATCTAGTTATCTTTATCTTTTACGTCTTAAGCTTGAGCCCTGAATGAATATTGTAGTATTAGTACAGTAATTAGCTAGCTGCTATTTACTGCTGTTCAGTTTGCACTGCATTTAACTGCATCAATATCAGTTATTAGAATGTATTTGGCTACGTAGAGCAATGTTTGAATTTAAGCTGAGCACTACAGCACAGCCAAACTTATTCTTATTTTAGTGGTACAGTCCAAATTACTTCCATCTAATCTGCTTATGTTGTAAAACTGCTGTTTGTACTGGACTCACTGGGAGCTGTGGTCCTGCATACTCTCTGTTGTCTGCAGAGTTAACAGTTGCAGGATGCACATTTATGTGAAGATTTAGTTTTGTTCGGGATTGTTATTTGTTGTGGCCATTTCATCCACACTTTCCTTTTTTTTCTTTTTTTTTTTGCTTTGTTATTTACGAAGAACTGGACCATTCTGAGACTGAATGCTTACATCCACACACCAGGCTGTAGACGGCTCCCTCTCGCACACTTGTCACTCAGCAGGTGCTTCCTCTCTGCCTTGCTCTGTCTCTACAGGTTTCAACCATTTTGTTTTCCCCGTTTATTAAGATGTATTTGGTTTTATTGTTAACATCAGCAGCTGTGGGAATATTTTCACTAACCTTTTGCTGCACTAAAAACTGGGCAAGATGGTATGTCTACCCTCCAGATTCTAGCTAACATTGCAGGGATAATGAGACTTTCCTCTTCCCTGAGGTCTCCTGTGTCTGTCTTTAACTCAGCACCATCAATATTATTTGTTCACCAGGCTTCCTGAATTCTGCTGCGTACCTGCCACAGGGAGAATCATGAGAGCAGGTGGCAGCTGTAGAGCCAAGCCAAACATGGAGGGGGCTATAAAATAGGCACAAAACTAGACTTGATCAAAATCAAAGAGCTACCAGTTCATGAGGCCAGATCCTACATATACTTGACTGCATGCACTCTGCCTGCTGCCAGATCTGCTCTACACTATTCAGCGAAGACAGACAAACATTCGCATTTAAACCTCTGGTTCTCAGTGCCAGCAGCTACTTGGTAATAAAAGATTTGTTTAGAGGAATAAAAAATTAGTTGGAGTTTTAAGCTTCTCACCCCAGGCTCATAATCCTTTGTTCGCTGTCACAAACATTCTTATTTCCCCCGCAGATGTCTCGTGCTGCTTCCCCTCTCCCTCATTCAATCACATAATCACATGTATAAGTGATATTCATAAGACCCTTTTGTCACAGGGCCGATGTGAAGTTTCCAGCTGCATCTTTGGTGGTGACACACTAAGATGGTCAACATCATATCCATTAATTGTCATTGTTAGCATTTTGTCATGCTGACAATAACAATTAGCTCAAAACGTGTCATCTTCAAGTCAACCATATGAGATACTGTTGATCAAAGTGATGTTACATGGCTGGATTTTTTTTAATGAATACAAATGTCAGTGTGATTTTGAATTCACACTCAAAGAGAAGTAGGTTGGATGCTGTTTACCACACTGCTCAAAGATTTGTCACAAACCTACAACACAGAAACCACTATAGTGTTGTCATTAGTATATTTTAATTTATGAAGCTATTCCTAATAAGATTTCCCCAAACATTTATATGAGGGTACATATCTTGTCATTGTGCCTAGTGTGAGGACTGAATTGGGAAAGAAAGCGTTTTGTATTTCCTCCTTGGAAACAGAACTAGTTACAAATTAGATAAAAATGTGTAACCTGGTTTTGTTGGCCAGAGTTACGATTATAGTTAAGTCTAACTTGTTTCTTACTGGTTTTACCATTTTTAAGGCCAAAAATGGAAGAACTGCTTGGATTCTTGTTGTATTTGCTTTTGTGCGTTTGTCTTTTTATGTTCTTATTAATGTGTATATAGTACTGTTATTCTGTGTGGTAAGAATCTTGGTTCCTATCTAGGCCACCCCCCTAAAAACTGTTGTTTCATTTCATGACAAACTTGTCAGGAAGCAGTTGCTTTTTTAAACAGCCAGCAGTTATGGAATAGCATTATAATTAATTTGTACTGACTTGTTTTTGAGCTGCTAGACGCTAACTGTCAGATTTCTAATGACAAAATGTGCAGCTTTTTCATTTAAAACAGGTGGTGAGAGCAAATCAAAACAGTAAAGCTGTGGGGTGGCAGCTAAACGATGAGCTAAAAAACTGATGGAGGGAAGGTTCTCAATCAGGTGATAGTTCTCTGCAGGTTTATCACTATATTGTTTGGTACATTGCTATCAGTAAAAGTAGAGAAAGTGTTTGTTATCTTACCTGTGCTGTCATCATAAACCACAGTGACCGTCTTCCACTTGAAGAAGTGAACCAAGTCCAAGATGGCACGGCTGAGGGAGGAGAAGTCTGGATAGAGACTGACATAGAAGACGTCTCTGTTGTCCGAGACCTGGTGCTTCCACTTAGTCTGGATGTGTGGCACCCCCAGGGCGTTGCAGATGGACTGGACCGCATTGGCCGAGGAACTGTGAGAGGGACCGAAAATGGCTGCCACCCCCAGAGAAAGCTGGTCACATGCTAAAGGGGAGAAACATCTTACTAATTACTCCCTCATACTCGGCTGTGGCAAATGATGACCAGTGGTCCATTTAACAAATCCTTCATTTTCCTTATTGTCACCAAATCCCAATGTGAATCAATCCACTGTGTATCCAAAGCCTGCATCTTATTGATCTGTTCCACAAACCTGCAGTGAGCCGTGGTTTTCTTCTTTAATATGAACACACACGCTGTAGTTTATTTTAACTGCCCTAAATACTCAGTACCTTGTCATGAACACAGGTTGTTATTTGTTCTGTTGATTGGTTGCCAATTGAAAATGATATGGTCTTAGCTAATATCAGCTTATGAGACAAGCATTAGAGGAACGTAAAAAAAGATCAGCATGCTGCTGATAGGTACGAAAACCTTCACAGAAACCACTACTTATAACCCTTATCCCTGACATTTAACGTGCTCGGCTCAGTTTCTGTCTGTGTTTTTGTTTGTTGATCTAAATTAACTGAAACCAGCTGAAAACCATGTAGGAGATATAACAAGAGGGCTGACCACTCAGTCAAGTGAGTCGATGCTGCAGGGGACAAGTGGAAGAACTGTTGAGAGTTGAATAGTGCTCACTAGGGGTTCAGGTAAGGCCTGTACCTTTTCTTTCTACAAGAAAGGATTTGTGATGGCCTGTTACTCTAGTACAGCCATAAGGCTCAGTGTTAATTAAATTACCTAGACCAAACAACAAAACATGTACTACCGCTGCCATAATGGCACTAAATGTGGATTTATTCACTGCTGCAAATAGTCCCCAACAGATGCACAGTTTTCCTCCTGTTTCAGTAATGTTTGCTTGGGGCTGAGAACCACAAAGGGAAGTCAAAGTATTGAGACAAACATGTTTTGGATTTTGTTTTTTCAAGCTACTGGCAGTTGACAATAAGGAAACTAAAGAGTGACACCAGCTGTACTTTTTCCACAGGAAACACTGACTCAAAATGTGAGCAAATAGCACAGATATGTAATAAATATGATAATTAATGCCACCAAATTCATCAAAGACCTTATCAGAATCAATCAAATCTAAAACTACAGTACATATCTGGGTAAACATTTCTCGGTAAAAATGAGGCAGTCAAAAGGTTGGAGTTAAGTAAAATGCAGACTATAAGTTATATATTGGTGGACACTTTCATGTCAATGGCTTTTGGCCTCCACATTTGTTTGGCCACAATGTGAATAAAATGCAAGCTTGTGTTTGCATGCTTTCATGAAACAGCAATTGGGAGACATCTCTGTATTAGCTCGACTATGCAATCTAATCACCTTATTTGATATAAGGGAGTTGGCAAGATCACTGAGACAAGATATAATGGCCCGTAATTGATAAGAGACTTGAAATGTCAGCCTGATGCATACACAAAACTGATAGATTATAGCACTTTATTGGCTGTCTCTGGGGGCCAAACTGGTCTTTGAATTACTGCCGCTGAGTCATTACCTGGAACTAATCAATTCTCTCTGTTTACGTTTGAAGTGCTCAGCCATTTCTCCCTTGCCTGATTATAATTGTCACAATCTAAGCCACTGCAGCTTGCAATCCTAGAACAGGGAATACATTTACAATGCTAAATAGCACGTGCACGCGCACACACACACACACGCAAATAAATCTTCCAATCACAAACACATAAATACCTTTTCTAGAGGCTTCGAAGCTGTCATAGATGTTTATCCTTTGGATGTCGTAGGTAAGAGTGGTGTTTGGCAGCAGGGTTCTGTTCCTGTTGATTGTGTTTAAAGCAAATTTAAAGGCTAGTTCCTCAGCACCTGATGGGCCACTTTCAATGGACTCAAATATCCCCCCTGTCGAAGAAAGAGAGACAACTGATCAGGGTTGAACTGTTTAAAATGCAAATTATGCATTAATGATAGCCAAGAGTCATAATTACATGAAGCCTTCCATTACATTGATAACTTGAGTCAGAAGAATCAGAAGCATCTCAATCACAGTAACAGACTGTCCTCCACTTTAATACTTTTCCTAATCAGCTCAACAGAAAAGGAAAAGCATACTCAAACACACTGACTTATTTCCATCTGACAGGTGAACACTGTTAAGCAAATCGTATTGAAAACATAACTGCTTTAATTAACTACACTCCCAAACATTGAGAATTGTGACTCCCAGCCGGCTGGCAGCCAAATCCCGGCCAGTTTTCAGCCAACTTCCAGGCGCCACCTTTATCCTAAATGTACAGTTCATTCAGATACATGGTATCAAAATCTAATCCATCTATAGGATTGCACGGACGATCTTGGCAGAGGTACTGTCCAACTAATAAATTAAAACAACTCAGTCCAAATACATGAACATAAAAGGAGATACTGAGATACTAAATGTGTAGTGTTTGTGTAGGACTAACATACTATTGAACTAAGTTTATTTACGGTTGAACATAGTGAAGTATTCATGGATGTACATTTCAATGGTGATGCGTTCACTGTTGTATGTACTGAAGGGCACTTGAACAGTAATGGGACCACTTAGCTTAGGAAAATCATGAGCTTGCTCAGTCAGTGACTACGAATCTTGACATTAAACTGAATGAAGTGTTCAGTTCAAAGTGATCCCTTGTAGTTTTACTATTATAAAATTGTAAAATTAAAATCTGAGCTGTTGTGTCAGTAGATGGTTTAACCATCAGTCCCTGTATCATATACAATCTGAATTAAGCTGAACTTTCAGTCTTTCAAAGAACATGCAAATACATTGAGTGAGACCAGGTCTGAACCTAATCCAAGAGCGTGTGGTGCCCAAAGCCAACCCATATCCAACAAGAATATTTTACATATTTCACATCTGAAGCCAATCCTGAGCCTAACAGAAAGGAGAATTTACTTTTCTAGCACATGCTTTACTATGGCCCTCATGCATCTCTAATGCAAGTCAGTTTTCACTGCCCATTAAGATAAGGTAGTGTTAATTTCCTCAAATACTTATTTTTTGTTGAAGAGGGTTCATTTATTGACTAAATTGAAATGACAACAATAATTAGAAAACTGTTATAACAAAATTGGTAAATCTCTTTTGAGCACACCATGAGAAATAAATACGACATGAAATCAAGATCTCATATTTGGCAGCCAATCTTGATCACAGTTCCCATCGTCATCTGCATGAAAAATGGGCAAATCTTCTCTGTGTCCTTGTGTCATCTTTCCCAGCAACTGTAAAGCGCAGTGCTGAACCTCCCACTTATCCCCCACACCTCACACATAACTAACTTGAGTTAAACACATCCGCCATGGTGTCAGCATGGACATTCACTGACAGGTCTGCAGCTACACAGCTTCGTGCTATTATTCACTGTATGTTGTTGTTCTGACACCTGTCAATCATAGACTGCAGCAAAATGAAACTACAACATCATACCAGTGCTACATTGTGTGCTACTCTTCTGGCTTATCGGTGTAATCAGTCACTTTAAAGCTGCAGCTGATAATACTGTATGCTGGACTGGCAGAACGATCATCCGTCCACTTGTTCACTTGCTGTCAGTAAGTTGCAATTTAAATGATGGAATTATAATTATATGTGAAAACGGTGTTATTTTTAATTTGTTTTCATTCTCATCTTTATTTCACCTGATGCTTGTTACATTTAGTCCAGATGTACCCAGTGCCTGTATCTGCATGTTTAATATGAATAATTTTTTTATCTATTAAACCTCACAAAGTTCTTAACAACATGAAATGTAACCTATGGCTTAATACAACATGAATTTAATTAAAAATAAGCTAACTCTCTAGTTTTTTGGGGGGTGGGGGGTCAAAAAAACTCATAAGTCAACCTGAGGATTTCTAAATCTACCATAAATAATAAAATCAATTATTTACATCTAATTGAAATCTATGTCCTGTCATTTGTAATTTAAAATGCATGGACACACACCTGCCCTGGTCAGTATACCTTACTGAAAATGATGCCTGTAACATGACATGTGGGGTATTTTTTAATTTATAATGGCTCCTGAGCTGCTTTCATGTGGGGGCAGGCGGCTGTGACTCATTAGATAGAGCAGTCACCTGCCAATCGTGAGATCGGTGGTCCGATTCCCGGCTCCTCCTGTCATATGTCAAAGTGTCCTTGGGCAAGATACTGAATCCCAAATTGCCCCCGGTGTGTCAGGTCAGGCTGCATAGCAGAGTGTGCTTGTGTGTGTGAATGGGTGAATGAGAAGCAGTGTAAAGCGCTTTCAGCACCAGTCTAGGTAGAAAAGCGCCATATATGTGCAGAACATTTACCATTCATGTGTTACTTTGCAGGTATGTGTGAGTTTTTTTCCTGCGTGGATAAGGTGTCAGATCAGTGATTCTCAACCACTGTCTGGATCGTACCTCAGCACGTTAAGTTCAGCTGCCTCACGTAGCATGAAACTGCATCACTGCAGCATGAAACATGTTGCAGTACGTCACTCTCTTACATCATCAAATCTGAATCCAATGAGTGTAGCATTTGCGTGTTTAAAACAGACTGACATAAAAAAACTAGTTTTATGTCCATCCAAACATTGGAAGTGCTCCAACATTTTATATTTAGAGAATATGGCAAAAACCACATATACTTAAGAACGTAGCCAAGCAACCTTTTAATATCCCAGTATCAACGAACCATGAGCCTCATGGATCCTGGCAACTGGATCCAGGAAAGATTCAATTACAATAATGTTTTCAGCATCTGAATGTTTAAAAGTGTGGGCCTGCACAGCTACAGCCCTCCAGTGAATACTTCTGACAGCCAGCAGATGAATGGATAGAGCGGAGGCCTGGAGAGTTGGGGGTGGGAGAGTTGGTGTCTGAGATCAATGTTCCCTGATTGGCCGGCGAATCAGTCAATCAAGCCCTCAGGGAGCAGTGGAGAGGAACGGTGAGAGATTGAAGTGTTTTGTTTAGGTTAGCCCTATGGCTTGGCCCTGCTGGCTCAGTGTCAGTCAGAGGAAGCCTGCATGAGAAGACTCCATGCTTTATTTACTCCAACTACAAGCACTCTGTAGTACTGTAGGATCCTCTTTAAGTCTATAGACATAATCCATATACTCCTATGCACAACTACTGCAGGTACTTCCTTTCACAAGTAACTACCATGCCACTGGATGATTCTGATCAATTACAGTGATTTCACCAGTGGACTCTCTAAACATTCTCTTTTTTGAAAGGGAATATATTTTGTCAGAGTGCTGGAGCTTAAAGCAAACATCAACAGAAAGACCTCTGACAGCAGCCGCACTGTCGAGAAGTTTCTACTTTCATTAGTATTCATCTCATGGGAGAGCCCTATTTTGCATGCCATAATGAGTTTGAAGGAATTAATAAGCATCAGTTAAGCGGGATGTACTATAATTGGAAAGCTGAGTGTTTGGAATGGGTCCGTTCACACGCAGGAAGCACCGTTTTCCTGCTGAGAATCTCCGTGGCTCCACTGAAATGAATCTGTCCCGTGAATGTGGAGTTGAATCACAGCAGAAAGGTAAATCAGTGTTAGAGGTGTTTAGGTAGGGAGCTTTGAATACATATGGAGTAATAGAAAAAGTTACTTTATTGTCTGCATGAATATATAGAAATGAAGCAGAAAAAGAGACATTAGGATAGAGGGAAAGAAAGAAAGCAAGCAAAAGAAAATCTTCCAACTTAGTACATTCTCCTTGTTCTCATCTTAATAAATATAAAGGTGCCTTTGACGGTGTGCAAACAACCATCATTGAAGTAAACTGTACATCATTCAGTGCAGGGCAAGTCTAACAAAATCCTGGTTCACATTCTCCATCCGAGTCTGTCACAGGCTATACAATGGATGACTAGTGAATCACAGCACTATATATGTAAATAAAAAAAAGCATTAAAGAGCAGAGCCAGAGGAAAACTGTGCTACACACAATTGTCCTTTCTCTGTCTTATAAGCAGTAAATCACATCCTTATTGAGCCTGCTGAAGTCAGACTTTTTTCTCCTAAAGCCTACCATAGAGCCTTCAGAGGTTTCAAAAGAAATAAGGCTTTAAAAGAAATGAGGAAGAACTTAGGGTACATTTTAGTTTTTAACAGACAATTCACAACCAATCAACTAGGAGTTCAGTTTCTTGCTCATGGACAGAGGGCAACCTGGTCCACCATTTGAACATGCAACCAAAAGGACATTATTTATTAGGAGCAGTATATATACAAGTATAAGAAATCAATAAAAAATTCTACTTGTATTAAAAAAACTAAAGAATGTTTAGGAGAAACCAGGAAACTGAATATTCTAACAATAAGAATAGCAAACGTTCAGCTTTACCTAATGCTTTTGGGTAGCTGAGGGATATTAAACTAAATATTAGCTGTGTTGCTTTCAGGAAAAGCTGTTTTCCCAAGGTAGTTCTTCCTCAGACTCTTTAAACGGCTTGGTCTTCACCGTGCTTGATGTATTTGTAGACTCATGTGAGATTCCCACATTATGGGACAAGTATACTATAGCTGTGTGCAATTGTAGCAACAATATCACAATATAAAAACTGCTATCATGGGGAAAAAAGATGACAATATGCTGTGGAAGACATGATATAACACAGACCGACTGTAAAATGAGTTGGTGTGTTCTGTCTCATTTCATGTTCTAAGGAGTCACACTGTTTGACTTTGAATGTAAAATGTCCAAACTCTACTCCAAACTGATTATCTTTAAACATGTCACACAGTATGTGTGCAAATATGTATGTATGTGCAATTACGTAGTAAATGTATGTAAGGATGGACATTACAGATGGTATGGCAGGTCTAAAGTGTCCACAGCCTGGCAGGTGAACCATTGTGGGTTTATAGCTAAATCCACAAGAACAGTACACCGCATTTGGAAGAGAAACAAGGTGTGTGCGTTTAAATCTTACACAAGTTACTCCATGCATCAGGGTAAGAACTTCTAAAGTCTTAAGATGGACGTGTGCACCGGAAACAGAACCCATGAAGACAATGGGCTTTAACACCAAGAAATTGTTGCTTTTGTGTATGCATGTGTGTGCGTGCAGGTGCATGTGTGCTCCATCTGCATCTACATCCATTTACAGAAACCCATTGATTATCTGCATATCTGCATATATCCTATCAAAACATTGCCTCAGTGATTGATCAGCAATAAAGCCCCTTGGGGCCGAGCATCTCAGTGATTTTAAAAATGCTAACAGGAGCTGTTAGGCATGCTGCCAAGTGGAGGGAATCATTCTTAGCTGCTCAAGAATCACCATAAATGAATTCAAAGTAACTTTAGGGTGTTATAAAAAAAGAGGCACACTATTACGCAGTAATTAACAAAGGAATACTCCTTTAGCTACTAATGAGTTGATATCATTTTATCTAGATATTGAGAGAGATGTAAGTAACAAATTACATGCGCTCATCTACACATTTGTATCCATGCTTCCCAAGTTGGACAGTATTTTCTGGCCTATCTCCATTTATTAATTAATTTTAATTAATTAATTTTATTAAAACTATTTAAAGTACACAATGTACAGATTTTAAGTTTAACATTACAAAAATAAACCACACTCTTTGAAAAACCTAGAAAACATTACCCACAATTATTTTACAGTTATTTAAAAGAAATAATAATAAATATTTCTCTTTACTTCTCTTTTTACCAACAATATGGACATTTTGAGAATAATAATGTCTGTAATACAGACAGAAGAGAAAGATAATCTTTATTAATATGTAACATTTAAAATGTTTCTACATATTAGAAAAAACTTTTCTTTGAAAGACATGGAAGAAATAAAACACTGCCTATTAGTCTGTTAGTCCAGACTTAAAGCGACCGGCCCCTTGGACTCCATCAGTATTGATGCTGTGACACTTCTACCTCATGCACATTTGTAACAAATACGGCTCTGCAGAGTACATCACTACCCTGGTATCCAGGGAGCTCAGTGACTGACAGGTGCCCTGAGCCAAAGAATATTAGGTCCCTGGTGGCTCAAAGGTACAACAAACTCTGTCGAGTCAAGTCCATTAAGTCCCTGTTCGGCCTGTATGGACAAAAGTCCTGTAAGTACAGAGTCATGTTTTAATCAGGCCAAGCACACCATACTGCCCAATCGATCGGAATCCCTTCAGAAGTTCTAAATGATTAATTATGACATGTCAGTAGTCAGTGTCATTTTTACACCAAAGAACAGCCAGAAGTTGCCTGTGGAATATTGGCATTAACAGAAAACAGTTTTTTTTTGGTACAAGTACAACACAGTCCGTGTTACAGTAGAGACAGAGTGAATATGGGTCACTGCTGAAAACTGCTGAAGTCTTTTCAAGTGGTGTACACATGTATGTACATTGGAGACTGGCTGAATCATCTGCTGAGAGACTCCACTGCAAGTATATGCATCAGAACTGTTAGAGAACACCTTGAATGTATCCCTGCAAGACAATAGCCCCATTACCCAACCACATCAAGACACGGGTAAATGTTGGCACTGTGAAACCAGTCACCACGTTTCTTTCTCCTATGTGAGGAGAATGTTTTTATGTAACACTGTGTTCACGACATACAGTAATTAAGACTCAACCAAAGTTGATTATGGACTTTTAAAAGGCTGCTGCAACATGCAAGCATTTGGTAACTTAGTCCAGCTAGACATGTAGACCGATGCCTAAGATGACCCCAAGTACACTAATCCTACTGTAAAACCTGTTTCCACTGCCTGTTCTGGAAGTGTACTTCAAACACTTGTATGACTCATGTCACCCCTGTAGCTCTGTGTGTCTTTACATACAAGTTTATTTAGCTTCCTCTGGTGAATCGTAATCTCCACAGACAGCTGTTTAAATCGGTTTAAAAGCTGCTGAAAATGTTTTACCCGTGTCTGTAATGATTGATCCCCTTTGTGTGAGCTTTTTGGTTTCACTTTCTCTGCCATCTGTAGTGGACAGGAGGAAAAATCAATCAATGCTGCCCTGCTGACAGACAGACACACAGAACCAAGGCTGAAGTCGCTGTAGATCGAAGTAATGTCCCTTCACTTGTCAATCATGGCCAGCATTAAATTTTTCCCATGCAGCCCTGTCCCACACAATATCAAAGCCAACAGGTTGTGTTAATGTAATAGCTGATTGCTCTTCTTTTATATAAGACATCTACTCATACAAACTCAAGACAGTTGTGTGGTACTGCCATTTTACTGGCTCAGTGGCCGTTCTGTTTGTCCAGCATTGACACATGTCAAACCTTCATTCCCTTTCTGGATGGAAACGTCTTGGCCACTGTACTTTTATTTTTATTTTAATTTTATTATTTATTTATCTCGGTTGTGATTTAGTTTTTGTTGTCTTGCAGCGCTTATTGTGTATTTTAATGCTGACATTCCTGAAGCAGCACACAAGAACAGTTTGCAGAAAAGTTAATAAAAAAATTTACTGTCACACTCCTGAAGCCTGAACCTGTCAGGAACAACTAATAATCCTGAATAATTAATAAAGTTAAACCTGTGGATACCTGTAGAAATGCACACAGAAGTTCTCACTGTGGAAACGTTCACGTGGAACCTTATATAATGGTAGGGGAAACACTGCTCACTTACTGGAAATACTCAGTTTAGATACAGAATTGTATCTGATGAGATCATGCATTAGGCGCAGTTTGTATAATGATAAGGTTTCAGTGCATGTCTGGAAAGGGCAATATAGATACATTTTTTAGGTACTTAAAATTGAGTGTGTTAACTCACCACATTGTTGGAAATTGTATGTTCATGCAGCAGAAGGAGGCCTCACAGCCAATTTGATCAATGTGCTGAGTAAACTGACCACCGCTGCTCCTCCTCTTTGAGTGGATAAAGGCCATGAAGTAAGAGACTGACAGACCAAAGTTTAGCAGAGTTCAAACACAGATTCATACAGAATGAGGAAATAAATATCACAGAGTCCCTAATTCAAATTGATTTTATCACAAGAGCGATGATGGACTTCCATAGCTTAGAAAATCTGCCTATGAAAGATAAAAGATTTGTTCACGCATGAATGCTACAGTCCCCCAAACTGAACTGCTGCTGGCACCTCGATCAATACTTGTGTCACAGTAAATTGCAAACAAATCTCCTGCTGAATTCAAAGAGACAGCCAAGCACAGATGAGCTCCTTAGGTTTGCTGTGATTGGTTTACTGCCCGGACAGTGTTAAATGCAAATATGACTTCTGTAGTCCTCTGAACCCTTCCAGTGGGTTCATGAGAAACATGTCAGTCTAATCCTTCTCCATGAAGTGAATAAAGGCCCTATCAAATCCCATTTCTCTGGGCTAAGACTTAACTCAGGGCCCCGAAAGGCTGTGAGTTGGCCTTTTCCCACCCTCTCTCCAGCAAGGCCTGACTAACACCAAACATCATCCATCTCAATTTTCTCTCGCAAGAAAAGACAGAAATTAATAGTAAATTCCGCTTCAGCGCATCGTTTCTGTTGAGTGAAAATTATTTATGTGCATCCCCCCCCCAGCACACCCACCCACCCTCAGCTCCCAGTCACTGTCTGTTGTTGACAGCTTGATGGCGATCAGTGTCAGAATATCAGTGCTGCAGAACGGGAAGCGTAGCATGTCGAGCTCCAAGAGCATGTTCCATCTTTATCACGGCTGAGGCTCCTGCTGGCAGGGGACTGGAAGACTGGGGAGGTGGAGGTGGAGGGCTTGGGGGGCAGGAAGAGACCAGATGGAGGTGATAAAGGAAGAAAAACATCTAAAGGAAAAGGAGGATGTATGAATGTGAACAGAATAAGAGTGAGTAAAAAGGGGCAGTGACACTAAAATAAGACTCACGACTAGAAGCTCTGAATCTTTGACACACATGGAGAAGGTGGACGTGCTGTGTCCTCCCTCCAACAACCAGCTGTGTTGCAGCTGGTTGGCCATTTAACAGTTGAGCGTGCTTCAAACAGAGCGCTTGGTGGAATCAGGGGAGGGCTCAATCACACAGCAAAAAGAGGCAATTTGACAATCAAACCCACTTTGCACAGCAGCTGACCAGGTGTTCACATGTGACAAAGTAAGCAGACACTGAACTTCTCCGTCCCAGTATCTCCGCTTCAATTCTCCACACAAATACCTCCATCACTTAAGATGTTCACCCTAACTTTTGAACTTTTACCTTTTCCTTCCAGCATTACTAGAGTCCTGTGAAACTAGAATCTTAAATGTTGCACAACACCACCTTAAACAGTGGGGTTGATATTAAGAAAATCACAAACAGTGATGCACATACCAGTTCATGTCAGCCTCTTGTGTTTAGCTAGAGACGTTAACATTCTGCATTGAAAAGGCAGAAATAAAAACTAGAACACAAAGAGGTATTTACAGGATTGAAATACTGACTATACATATTTACTGATTCCCAGAATTTCGCTTAGCAATTTCAGGAATTTACAGCATATTTAACATACTCCAGCCATCCTCCTTCAGCCCCGTCTCTCTATTTCTGTGAGCCTGTGCAAATCTTGTGCAGGCACTTTTGTTTCCCAGAGTGGTGTCATTATTATTCAATGGTCTGTTTGTGCAGAACAGTTTGTACCTTTTTCATACAAGATCAACAGCAGAAGGCTTTATATACTTCAGGGAGCTGTCTGCAGCAGTTGAGGGAGGTTTAGAAGGAAAAGATTGATGATGCTTTCACACAGTGAGCCACTTGAGAATTGCAACTAGTTTGTTGTATTTATTCTATCATCTGTTCTTTATTCAGCTCTCTCTCCTATTTCTGTTATGTTTTTCCTGTACGTTTTTCTTTTTTCTTTCCTCACCACTTATCTTTTTCTGTTTCACATTTATCTGACTTCCTACGAGCACAGATTACTGTACAGATATACGCAAGTGTGTAATGTGTAATTTTCCTCTCTTTCTCATAATAGAAAATCTTAGCGGTGCTCCGCTTGGCACTTTCACAAATGTCAATGCTTCTCAGCCATTGTCAAGCACTCATGGAGACACAAAATGTCAGCCTCTCTCCTCAGTCACAGCCTTTGTGAACTACTCACATCTGGAAATGTCAATGAGCAAACCACAATAAGAGTGAGCAAATTCTTGGAAGGCAGAAAGCACAGCACACTCAGTCCCACTAGAAAGATCTAGCATCGAGTCTCGGTCACCCAGCACAGAGAAACTTATCGATTCTGCTGCAACAAACCTGTGACCCATATCAACACCCTCACTGGGGTGAAAGCCACATACATTTCTGTGAAAAATCTGGTCACATCAATGAGGAAATGGATGAAGATAATGTCACATTGTTGCATTTCTAGTGATACTCTGCATTAATGTGAACAAATGAGATGCTTAACATTTCACTCTGTAGCATTAGCTCTCATTATGTCATTTGATGTTCCCGCTTTCTGGAAAAAACAAGCTTATGAACTAAATGTATTGACAGCCACCGACAATTAGACAAGAAGAAAAATGTAGCCACATGATGCCATTAATGCAAAGCTAAGGAAGTACTGTGCGTGTAACATTAGACAGTGGATATGCTTTGTATTGCTTTTCAGCTGCTTTGGAGTCAGCAGTCAACAATCTAAAGAAACATGATGGTGTTAAGTTTTCTGTGATTGAGCTTCTATTCAAGCTGAATATATTCAACATTTCTTTTGTCAAAATAAACTAAATACAATTATATATATATATATATATATATATATATATATATATATATATATATATATGAGAAACACAGGGTAAAAATAAGACAAAAATGATGATGAAAACTAAATATAAATTGTATATGTACACTATTGGTCAAAGGTTTTAAGAGTCCAGAAACGTTGAAACACCTGTGGGTAGTAGTAGCACCAACTTTCAAGACAAATTGTTAACCTTTTTTATTCCCTGGAAGAGGTCTTTTTGTATAATTCTGAAATGTGCATTATCTTTCAGTTGTGGGTAACCTTACCTTTTTTTTCACTTCTGGCAGTTCACCACTTACCTTTGTACCATTTCAAGTTATTCATTGGACTTGAACGGCTTGAATTGCAATAAATAACTGGAAATATTGTTCTTAAACTTTTGACCGGTAGTGTATATGTTCTGTGTAAGGTCTTAAACCATACACTGGAATGACTTATGTTGTGATTTGGTGCTATGTTAATTATGGTGAATTGAATTGCATTGAATTGAATAAAAACCAAAGTTTTGTTACAAAATAAAAAAAAATCAAATGATAAAAAAATTAAATTTTCCAAAAAACTAAAACTGAATCAAAAAAGATGAACACAGCCTGGATGAGACCCACTTCTTTCTATGACAAAGCAAAGTGAAAGCTCTTAAATATTGATGTTGAGTTGGCAATATTGCACAATGGGCTGTCATGACGTATCAGAGTAATGGATGAGGTGGAGGCGAGTCCAGGCTATTACTTTCTATATCAGGATACCACTGAATGCATCACTGTGCATTTGCGGTAGCCAAACAATAATGATAAAAAACAAGATATTATAGTCACCATCATTCATTTTCATTTTGATAATGTTTTGTTTGATTAAATAATGCATCCTCAATGTGTACTGTGTACTGTACAAGCTGATTCTTTAGTCACACATACTAAGCATACAGAAGTTTGAACAATGACATTTTTTTTTTCTGCTTGCGTGTATGACTGTAGGATAAAGTAGGAAGTACAGAGAAGAACACTTCTTGACTTTTTTCTGCTACCATCATCCAGAATGTTTTTTATGTTTAATTTAACCATGCAGAATGGTTATTCCTGTTTTCCAGTGTGTCATGTTGCATTCCTCAAACACTGGAGCAACTTGAGGCTAGAAGCAGTGTGAGCTGGGCATTTAGACTTAAGAGAACCCCGTTTTATTCTGGTTAACAAGTCAACCTCCTGCATTTCAAGAGTAAGCTAATACTGTGTGCCGAGGCAGGTATTCAATTGCTCTGAAGGGCCGGCTCCCCGTCAGTCTGTAAGAAGAAACTGTTTGCTAATAGCACAGGGAATAAATCTTATTATTTCTCTTCTTTCTATCTCTGCCTCTGTGGAACTATTTGCTTAACAATGATAACAATCCCTGCAGCTTAACTCACTCAACTTGGACCAATAATCTAAACAGTGTGTTCACTCGCTCTCTTTTTTTAATGAGTAGCTTTGGTTTTGAACTTGCTGCGGTGTATTGATTTTCTGTGCTCAGGCGAATGTGTGATATCTCAAGTAAAAAGGGGGGAAAAGGAAGGGGTCGAGGGCACATTCCTCCTGAGGCGATTTTCTCCCGGTGCACCAGCACGATGCCCCTCCGACCTTTCCATTGTGATGTGATCACAGTCCGTTTAAGGGATCAGCCAGTGCTCGGATGAGATATGAAGGTGTCTTGACATGCTCATTGATTTAACACGGGCAGAAACACCAGCCAATGATTGCATATGTACACAAACGCAACCTCTCTTCTCTGATTAATTAAGGTATTCAGTTCCTGATGGCTCCAATGCAGAGCTGTCTATAAAGTCTCTCAGTTGTAATGGGATCAATAGAGGATCATTAATGCCCTGCACAGAGGTCCCTCTGGTCACAGAAGTCTTGGACACATACTCTCTGTTTAATCCCTCACTTATCTATCCTTCCTTGCTTTCTGCTCTTTTCACCTCCCATTTTCTATACTGCTTTACTCATGCTTTGACTAACAGATTATGAATTGGAAACTGTCAATGATCTGCTGAGCACAATCCTCCTCCAAATACACAGTAGACATGAAACATCAGTGGAGCATAAACACTACTGAAGCGTGCATCCTTTCAAACCAGGCTGCGTTTAGTAGGACCATCACTGTCCTCATTAGAACAACTTCAGCATAAATAAGACTCCTAATATATTGGCACAACACTGACGTACTATGCCATTAAAAGTTTAGTATACATGATAAACACCCGTCTTTCACACAGACGTGACATTAGCATTGACTCTGAGCCATATTTGTGTCGACCTAGTCTCCACCAATGGCTGAGAAAAAATATCTTGTTCGCTGCGTTTACCTTGTTCACCATCTCATCTCCAACTGTTCTCTTTGGTGCTGGGCAGGTAGCGTACAGTAGGCTTATCACATAATTTTCACAGAGAACAGTTGCCTGCCGCTGAAAAACCAAGGCAGATGAGAAATAAAAAAATGACATGAAGTGAAATATGTGCATGTTTGTGACTATGCCTAATCCCTTTCACATTATACACAGTTTGATCCACTGCTAATATGAAGATATTGATTAGAATAGCTGTGAGATGCATCAGAAATTCAGCTTCAGAGAAACATCATTGTCCATCACAAAGAAAGGAAGGTTATTGCCTTTGATGCAGCTCATAAAGAAAGAAAATGATAGGTATCAGCGCACCTTTCACAGACAATTTTAAAGGACAAAAAAGGGCTCTGTCGCTGGAATATGTCGCTGGAATTTTCTGAACCTTTCCAATAACCTAGCGTAGGGCTGGAGGCGAATTTTGTACATAGATGGAAAAAAATGCAAGGAGCCACAAAAAAGGAAGCCCCCCTCCTTTCATCATCCAGGGAGTTATTCTGTACACATTTATCATCACACATATTTATCTGGATTTATTCTCCAGTGAACTGCAGCCAAGATATATTTATTAGTAGAAATAATAAGAATTTCAAAAGTGGGAGGAAGGAAAATTGAAGCTAGGCACTTTCACATGACGATACGCGGCGTGACTTTTCATTTTCTGTTTCCTCTATGAAATTGTAAAGGGTTAGAAATTGGTGGAGAGATACACCACATGTTTTAGTGATAATGAGAAAACAAAAATGGGGAGAAAATCAAATATACAGAAATTCTATTTTCTGCAGGGAGACAACAGTGCTGTCATGTGTGCACTGAATTATAATGTCAAGAAAAGATCATTCAGATGGTGGGAAAGCCCTGTGCGGCACACTGATAACACAGAGAAAGGGGAGCCTGGCTTTTTAAACAAATCTCATCATCGTTCATCTAAAGCTGGTCTCAGGGTCACACTGCTCGTAGCCTATATTCAATGGGAAGGTGTTTGTGTATGTGAACAAGAGTGGGGTCCCCAGCCCCACTGAGGAATACGTGATGTATAGAGGCAAAGAGACTTGACAGTACCCAAGGATTTGGCTCAGGTAGAACTTAAGAAATCACATTTGGCTAGGACAAAGTTTAGGCTAAATATTAATAATAATAATTGGAGTTTCAACTCATAGGTCTTCCTAAGAGCCAAGCACAAGGAACAAACAGGGGTTGAGTTTGAGCAGAAATATGCAACCTGAACCATATTCTAATTCTATCACTAGGGTTATTGTGTGTCGTATGTCACAAATGTGTGTTAGAACAATTAGGTTCTGAGCGTTCCACCTTTGAGTAACTTTTCAGCTACTGAGAAGGTGAATTAATCAGGCTGGTTCTCAGCGAGTCCATCAATAACTGTATCTCCATTTCTGCGGTGGGTGATTTGATTCCAGTTCCTCCAGGCTACATGTCAAGGTGTCCGTGGACAAGACACCAAAACCCCGTAGTAGCACCGACATGTATTGTCTGGCAGCACCAACACCATTTTCCCAAGAGGATCAATAAAGTATGTCATTATTATAAGATCTATAAACTATGACTTTTGCCATGTATAGCAGGGATTATCATTAACTCAGGCCCACAGAAACTCACTGGCTTCGGCGGCCCTCTGACTTTCCCTCTAGTATAACCATCTGGCTAAAGTTTTCACTAACCTGATAAATATTTTGATACCTGAAAGGTTATAAGATGAAGGCCTATAAAATGTATGTGGAAAAAGTCTGAGTCTTCAGCCATGGTACCAGCTCTGTTGTCTTCTGTCAGCCTCTGTCAGGCTGTATGAAATATTCAGGATATTTTGTGTCATAAATAATAAAACCGATGACATCTTTTATTGGGGATCAAGTTGTGAGTTGTGATATTAAGCCTTCAAACTAAAAGAGGAATTTTGAAAACCATCACTGACACTATCTTCTTTCTCTTCTTATACTAGCTCACTGCCATTCATAGACTAGTGGTTGTGAAATTTTTGGTCCACAAATATATTTATGTCACACATATTGTAGCTACAGAAAACATCCTGTCCTGTCTTACTGAATAGACACATTACTGAACAAATCTGTAATTGAGACTTCTGTTTGAAAGCCAAAAAGCCATTACTTTGACAGACAGACATAAGCTACCAATGTTTGCATGTCGGAAAGGGGGCTTTATTCACAACAAATTGCAACGAGCCAGCAAGGTGGAAGTCGCTGTATTTCTCAAGAAGGAACTGACAAGACCTGTGTTTACTGAGCTGCAGCTCTTATCAGTTATCGGACAGTCTCTCTAAAGCCTGACACCTCTGTGTGTCTGCCATGTGCACATATTGTGTCTGCCTGTTTCTGCTGTACACATCTTCACTAAGTGCCAGCACAATGAAATCATCATGTTTCCGTGCACTTCCTGTGCTCGCTGTGCCCCTCAGATGCCTCGCCTCTGTTGTCTTAGCTTCCCCAGTAATGAAATCACGCTGCAGTCCCAAGGTCACAGCCGGGTCAGACTCATGGCATTCTCGGATTCTTCATCAAAGGCAGAGGGCAGCCTGATTGCTTCCTGCCCTGGATCCCAACGGGTTCTCTGAGAATGTGGGCGAATGTGTTGCTGGATGGACGGATGATGGATGCAGTGGAACAATTCGTCTGGTCTATGAAATGAACTTATTTCATTTGATTCGCTTCATGGAACCGAGCACGGGCGACACTTCACGACACTACACAAATTGCATCACATTACCATTTTCAAATCTGCTACTGCTATGGCTTAAACAGGTTTTATGCACCAAAATAGCACATTAGAGTTAAAAAGCGGAAACTAGGCTGGCGATAGGAAACAATCATGGATAAAACTAACAAGTTTACCTTTAAATACTGTGTTCCCGACCATACCTAGAAATGATGCTTTTTACTGACACAAGTTGATAAAATATTGAAAACTAATCATCTGCCTTGTGTCATTGTTAATTGTTTGATATTTATCTAAGACTGTTGCCATTTAAATAGTTTGAGTTGGCTATTAGAGACTAACTGTAGCCCTAAAAGAAAATATATGAACTGTAACAAATTACTTTTATTTAAAAATATATTGAGACTGATTAACATTTCAGCAATGTCCACAGAACAGGCTGTAACTATAGTAACAAGAACAAGTAAAAAAAAAAAAAACGATACTAACGAACGATATTAGCGAAAAACAAAGTCAACATACAATCAAACTTGCAAAACCACTCGCCTGCTCATCGTCCTGGCAGTACAGGTCTCACATCAGAAAACCCTTCTGTGTCACTCTACAGGGCACACGGTGTATTTTGTCATTTCATTTGGCGGAGTCATAATTCAAACTACTGTGGTCCTGTCAGCTTAAGTTGTTTTTTTTTTCCCACATTGTTTACTGTGATGGCTTTCAGAACATCTGGAAGATAAAATTCAAACAGCTAAAAAAACTTTAATTAGTTAGAATTTCTTTAATGCTGGCAATTTGTAAATAATGTAATATCATATTATACTTTTCTTTTTTAATCTGTGACAAAATTATTAGTGAAGACAATGTACTGGTTCTGAACATTGTAGGAATGTTTGAATAATTAATGTATCAGTGTATTCATTCATTTGTATTTGCTGTAGTCCACAGTATCCATCTTGTTCATTTCTGTTTGATATACAGTAATTATGGCTGTACATTGTATTTAAGTTGAATAAACACCATTGAACAGCAGGAGCTCCACAGAGGAGCAGGTGCATTTTACCTTCTGCACTGAACACACTGACCGCCTCCCGAAGTGTCCTCGCTAGCCTTCAACGCCACATCAAGATGGTTTATTAACAGGATCTAATCATACAATCAATAAGTAAAGAAATCAATAAAAATGAGCTGTGCTCATGTATGTCGCACTCATGTCTTTGGCTCTGTCTGAGTGAACAGCTTCTAAGCAGATTGCTGAGCAGCAGGCTGTGTGAACAGTTCCTCTGTGACTGCACATAATAGAATCATCTACAGGTGATTTGTTTCAGTCCTGCGGCCATGCTATTATTCACTGTTACCACAGTGATCACTGCCCTCTCTCTTCCGCTCACTTTCTTTTTTCTTACCCTCTCACGTTTTTTTTCTACCCCCTTTCCTTCCTCTGGGAATTGGTGGGTGGTGTGTGTGTGTGTGTGGAGATAAAAGGCAGGCATGTCTGCAAGTATGAGCCATGGGATCCATTATGGCCGACTAATACATTAAAAGACATTTCAAACTGAATCACGGCAGGTGGAGAACAGCTCTCCCTCTGGGCAGGCTGAGGCATCTGTTATGACAAGCAAACCAAATCTCAGCTTTCCCTCGATGAATTAGGAGCCACCTCCAGTCACACACTCAAACACACACACACACACACACACACACACACACACACACACACACACACACACACACACACACACACACACACACACACCGTGCCACCATCTCCTCCATCTCTGACACTTCCCTCCCTGCTGGTTCCCCATCTCCTGACACCTCCACCCTTTTCCTTCCCCTTTCTCCGTTCCCACCATCCGCCATCTCTCTGCCGCTGTCACCTAGCATCTTTCATCTTCCCTTCACATCTCCAAAATACTGCTCCAAAGAGAGGGAAAAAAGGGAAAAGTTCAGCGGAGCAGAGAGGATATGGTGCGAATGTGTCTGTGCAAGAGAAAGAAAAGGTAAAATAGTCGGAGTGAGAGCGCCGGAGGCAGAAATGTTGAGATAATGGTTTCATTTGGAGAGATCGTGATGAGGCCCTTGAAGGGAAAATCCCCTCAGATCAGTAGATGAGTTACCTTTCTCTTTTCATCTTTGTGCTGCTGTACTGCAGTGGCCTTAAAGCCACGGGAACATTGGACCCTCTGCCTTTAACTAACCCTGACAATCACAGCTAAGGGGAGAGAAAAGCTGGCCTACACAGCCTTGTGCCTGCAGGCTCCTTTAAAACAAAACAAAAAAAACTCACACAAACACGCAGTCACGTCTCATATAAAAGCCTACAAAAGGCATAAAAGCTCCTGAAAAAAAAGGCCCATGAAAAATTTAAATTCAATCAGCAATCAAATGTAATATTTTTTTTTCTAATGTAAAAACGTCCACATCGCCTTCATGTTGAAACAGTGAGAGGGAACATGGGCTTTTCTGCTGCTGTTGACTACATATCCAAAAAGACTGGGGAAATAAGCGGCGACAGAAACTCTTCATAAATATTCATAAAGGCTTTTAAAAGCGGGTAATCATTTTCCCTTTTATGCATAATGTAGCTTATTTATTTCAAACATTACCATGCATTTGGAGGAAATTGTTCCCTGTTTGAGGGAACTTGTATCTCTGGCTGCAGTTAGCTGGGACACAGAGCCAGCTGCAGTACAACTGGGGGAATGTAGTGTGTGTGTGTGTGTGTGTGTGTGTGTGTGTGTGTGTGCGGCTTCATAGTGTGTTGCACATGTTTTTTGCTGTTTCCAGTTGTTTATTTCTTGGAGCTGATGATGATGGTGGTAGTTTAGGGCGTGTTTACTAGTTATTTTGTAGCACTAATTTACCATGACAGAGTCACACTGACATCTAACTATCACAACAAGAGCATGTGTGGAAATGTACTTGATGTTTACCACAGAATCACACTCGGGGTGGAAAAGCCTCTGAAACAGCATTTAAACCATTCATGATATTAACACTCTCTCTTGAAAACCACACTAATTAATTATTTGAGAGATTTCAGCTGCTCAGAGCTGCAGCATGCTGCTTTTTCTGGATTAATAAATCATTGCTGCAGTCATTTCGAATCATTAGGATAAAACACAAAAGCTACAAGAGATTACCCTTAATAAAAGTAAATGCACTTAAGGACTTTCTTCAAACTGTTATCAAAAATAGTCTTCTTGTCCAAAATGGCATCATCATATATTACACTATTATTGCTGATGGGTTAGTGTTAAAATAGCATTAGGCAAAGCTAAAGCTATTTTACTGTATATATAGAGTTATATTAAGAGCATATTAATAAATGTATTTACAATTTACATGACGTCAGACACAAAGTGTTTATTTACTTTACAAACAAAACTCCAACCTTTCCCCTAGTATTTCTTGCCTAAACCTCGCCACACGCAGGTCTCTGGAAAATCAGGTCTGCAGAGTGACACTTGTCATCCACCACCAAATACCTACTCACAACCTAACGTCCATTAATATAGTGCTAAATATAGAGCTTCATTAATTAAAAACATGCATTGCCTGAGTATATAATCTATCTAGTGATTACGTTTCATACAAAAACCTGGAGCTGTCATTACATAGGATCCCAGCATAGAAGACAAAGTAAATATCAGCTTTTTCAATTTTTGTTCTTGTTCCTTCTAACCATGGTTACTATGCTGCTTTTAAGGTCTTTTTTAAATCTACATTATAACTAAGGTATATTGTATATTGCATACTGTGTTCAAACTAGGCTACATGCTGCTGGTCTCTGACACCAAAATCCAAAATGGTAAACTGTGGTAAATATGACCTACTCGAGGTCACAGACGCCTGCAGGTTTAGTAACTTCTCCGTCCTGTGATTCATCCAGAACAGGAACGTAGGTACGGACATCGTCTGTCTATTCATTTTAATTTCAATATCATATTCAATTAGCTTCTCCACTGAATCCATCAATAATTTAGCTGCACCTGGTTAATGGGAGGTGAAAGCACAGTTTCTGTGCTCACTCCTCATAGAAGCCCCCAGTGAAGGAGTCTTGATGACATGATGATCCTCCCACACGCATAGTGCAGTTCAGCATTGAGCTTGAGCATGCCACTGGCCCAGGACCAGCTCTGCCTCTAACGTGAGCATCAACAACAACACCTGCTGGGGAACAACGCTGCATTTCTACACACACTCCACACTAAAATCACTACTGCTTTCCATTACACCCCCACAAGGACCCACTACACTCCAACCGCCTCTGCTTTCATTCGCACACATACACACAGCAGCAAGTGCACAGAAACATGCAGTCTTTTTCTTAATAGCCAAATTAATACTTTCCTTACACACACATAGGATTCCTGAAAAGGCCATGTGCAAAGCTGTAGCAACACATAGCAGGGTGTAAACGCTACACTGATAGAGGCGGGAATATGGTGGGAATATTTCTCGCCTTCTCGCCTCAAATGGCTGAGTGTGAGAAGAATGTGGCATGAATATCCACAGGTAGTCTAATCAGAGTCGACCAAGCCAGCAAGCAAACAGGAGGAGGTGCAGGAGCTCCTTGTGGGAGTAGATGTGGGCAGGGGGGGGGGGGGATTACCAGGTTACAGTTCGACAATGGAGAGATAGGGAGCATAGGGACAGGGCCACCAGCTGAATAGAGGCTGCACACAAAGAAAGCAGCCAGCAGTCACACACAGCACTCACACTGCACGACATTTCTCCTGCACAGACCTCAACAACCAAACTCACTACATACGGGGACAGTCCAAATGGCTGATCCCGGTCCTGATGTTTGAGAGATAGTGAGATATTTTGACACATTAATCTTTGTGCCCAGCAACACAATTTTAGCCATCAGGAAACACTAAAAGTCTCCATTAAAAAACATCTTCAGACATTGTTTAATAAAGATAGGTTCTTTATATACTAAGCTAATGTAATGTAATATAATGTAATGCAGTAGGTTGTGGTAGATTAACAACTAATGAGATGTAAATATGGGCAAATAATTCTAGTGTTATCGATTTAATGAATGGTCACAAAAAACAGGAAAAACAGGACAAAATCTAGTTTTAAACATTTAGTCAATTTCATAATTGACTAAATCATTTCATTTCATTTCATAATTTTATTTTAACCGAGACCACATTTTTTCCCCACACCTAACCAACTCATTCTCACCCCAACCAAGTACTGTATATAGTCTTTGCAAACCTAAGTACATTTTTGCTCCACATTATTGTCATGATGTCGACCTATTGAGTCTACTTGCAGGTGGAGAAGGGGAATACTTGCCTATATTTAAACCCCCATACTTTCCCTAACCTACTAATTACTTACTCTGTTTTGCTCCAGCAACATTCTCAGGAAGATGGCACATTTACACACTGTACAGTATCATTTTGTGTGAAAGAGAATTTCTAGTAAATTTGCTGTGGATTTGTACTTCTCAGAGAATTAGTCTTTTATTTCAAATGAAACTATGTGAATACCAGCATAAATAATAACAATAAAAACAAAAGAAGCCATTCAAATTAGCTTTGTTGGTTTTCTATTTAACATATGAAAGAAAGAGGATTTTTTTTTTACTCCATTTGGTAGTGTTCCTTAACCCAATCACAAAGTGCAGACAGAAAGAGAGCAAGCAGGCTTTTTAGTGACAAAGACCTCCCAGGAGAGCTGTCTAAGACATATGTAGGACAGAGGACAGATTATAAATAGAGAAGGTAAAAATAATCGACATAAGAGCCGTGTGATACAGCGCAGACAAGGCTGCAGCTCTTTGTTCTTGATGAGTTAAACAGTCCCTTTAGCAAAGGAACAGGCATATGCTTTTTCTTTCTGACAGAGTACAACACAGGGAAGGGGAAGACAACAGTGAGCATGTGGTGAGGAATGAGGAGGAGGAGGTGGGGAATAGTGAAGGTTGAGTGAAGAATTTAATTGTCTTTAATACTTAATGTTCAACTAAACATGTTCGTCTAAATGATTTTCACCCCCCGGGGTTTTCTGGAAAGCTGAAGGCTGAGATTTCAGCCAGCTAGTCTCTACTTGGTAAATCAGATATGAATTACAACAACAGGAGAAAATTGGACATGGTTTAGTTAAGAAATGTGTTAAAAAAACACAAATTTGGCTTCGGTGTTTTCTTCTAGAAATTATAGTATCTTTTGTGAAAGACAAACATGGTTACACAAATGCATTAGGCAAGAGGGAACACCAAAATCAGTTTTTTGTTTTCATAAAAAAAAAAATGTCTGTAAGTGACCAAACCGACACCAGCATTCTGGGGGAAATACAGCATAACCTTGGCATACTGTACATTAGATGATGGGATGCTTTTTTACTATTGCACTCCTACATCCATATTTATACACTTTGAATTTTCTTCACACATCTTGCCAAGTACGGTGTAACATCATCAATTTAAACCAAGCATCCAAAAAAATCCATTTTTGGCCCTCCTACATTATTTCTGTTTCAGTTTGATCTCTCTAAACAGTGTCCTCTGCTAAAGAGACAAGAAATAAGTCAATAAAAACTGATTCACTGTTTTAAAATTCACTTTTTTATTTGCTTAAAACCAGATCAGACCATCACATGTATACAGTACAATGCTGTGAAAAAGTATTTGGCCCCTCCTGACTTTTGATTTTTTTGCATATAGTTTTCAATATTATTAGTGTGTTGTGTTTCCCAGAGCAGTGTTCAAATTAGAAAAGATCCATGTTATACTCATCAGCACTACCACAAACATCAATAATCAAAATGAATTATTTAGTTAACTGTAGAGATAAGGTTCCAGATTTGCATTTGATCGATACTTGGAGCAGTTATGCCTTGTCTATATTTAATTTGAGGCTAACACACACACGCAACGTCGTTGTTTTGGTGGTTTACTGCTTTAAGCCGGAGGGTGTGCAGGGAGGCAGCACCATCAACAACATTAGGCACTCATAATAATTCAGGAAGTAATTACAGGCTCAACCATTTTATTAGCAATTACACATTCTTCCCTGTTCACCAGCCAGAGGATCTGCATGCGTGGAAACAAAACATTAACAAGGCAAGTCTGCAAATACACTTCTGGGAGTTGGAAGAGAAATATGAGGGTTTTAGGGTGTGTATAATAGCCTGTATGTGTGTGTGTGTGTGTGTTTGTGTGTATTTGTGTGTGTGTATTTGTGTGTGTGTGTGTGTGTGTGTGTGTGTGTGTGTGTGTGTGTGTGTGTGTGTACCTCCATCTTGCATTGTTCTTGAAAGTGCTAAGCACTATATCACAAACAACACATATCTGTACACCTACATTTAATAAAACGTTTTTACCTCCTGACCCCTGGTATCTTGGACCTAATTCACTGAAACTCTCTGGGAAGCTTGAGAATGTTTTGACATTTTACCATCACCTTACCTCTAAATTATTAGTATTGATATTTAGGAGACCTCTGGTTAGTCACATTTCTAGTGGCGCTGCTTAACCCTAATCCTTACCACAATCCTAACCAAGTCTTTACTACAAAACTAATGATTAGATACATTTTGCTACTGGGCGGCACGGTGGTGTAGTGGTTAGCACGGGCGCCTCACAGCTAGTGTGGAGTTTGCATGTCCTCCCCGTGTCTATGTGAGTTTCCTCAGGGTACTCTGGTTTCCTCCCACCATCCAAAGACATGCATGGTTGATTGGCGATTCTGAATTGTCCGTAGGTGTGACTGTGAGAGTGTATGGTTGTTTGTCTGTATGTCTGTGTGTTGGCCCTGCGATAGACTGGCGACCTGTCTGCCTCTCACCTGAAGACAGCCGGGATAGGCGACCCAATCTCGGATAAGTGGTAGGTACTGGATGGATGAAGTCCTACTTGTGTGGTTTAAAACTAACCTGAGAATAATATCAAGCTACTGATCAGCCTTACCCAAAACCTTCCAATAAGAAGAATCAGCAGCTTTATTGTCATTGAGTATATATTTTTACATGTTGGGCAGCTACAGGGGGCACCCGGGGAGCACGTGTTACTCTTTTTCTTCCACTCACCACCTCTATCAGCTATGTCTCATTATTATGGCATGCCCTTTTAACATTTAACTTTCTTTACTTGAATATCCGTCATTACATTTTAGTTATCTAGAAATGTATTTTGACTAGTTAAAATTACAATGTGACTAGTCCCAAGTGTAATTTTAGATATCTGTGACATAATTTTGACTATTCAAAAGTCGAATTACAGATATCTACAACGTCATTTTGACTATCCGAAATGTGAATTTCAGATATCTTGAACTACATTGTGAATAGTCAGAAGTCTAATTTCAGACAACGGAATTTTGACTAGTCATATCGTACTTTGAGAAATCCAAAAAGATAAATAAGATATCTTTTAAATGTGTTTAATTTGGGATATCTTTAACTTGAACGAGTTATGACGAGTTGAAATTCAATTGTAATTATCTGAAATTATAGTTTTGACTAGTCACAATGTAGTTCAAGATATCTGGAATTCGCATTTCGGATAGTCAAAATGATATAGTAGATATCTTAAAATCATTTTCCGTTCAAGTTAATGAGATATTCTGATTAGTCAAAATGACAAAGTAGATATCTGTAATTTGACTTTTGACTAGTTGAAATGATGTTGCAGACATCTGAAATTACACTTACGACTAGACGGAAAGACATTGCAGATGTCTTAATCGTATATCCTGTCTACTTGTTAAATGTTAAGAGGGCTTGCCATACATTATTGTGGTTTACTTTCACTTGAGCTATTACTTACCAAATCAGTCAAAATTAGTCTCTTTTCATTTGCTTTTAAACTGACAATGAATAACTCCTGTGGACATTTTGCACCAGGCAGCTGGCAATGTCAGCTTTTTTAATGCACTGAATGAAGACAGGTAAGTTGTGAGCCTTTTAGCATTCCACAGTGATTCATCATGTCACCAACTCACAGCAATGCAGCAATACCACTTAGCTTGAGTCCCTTTTGTGCGCTGGCTGTTTAAAGGGTCTGTAACAGGCTGTTCACACGAGGATTGAGATACATGGGGTAACTGAGTCCACAGCAGCAGTCAGAGATCAGACAACTTTAGAAGGGCAGTACTGTGGACAGCTCAGACTATGAAGGTGTGAAGTTTGGCACAATTAGGCCTTGGGCATCTGGAGAGAGCGGCGATGAGTCACACCATAGGTGCAGTGAGCATGGAGTGAATGTAGTACAGTCATTGGTTTAAGGCTGTCATTTGGTATGGGTCAGGGGACCTTGGAGAACATTCCATCAGGATAGATGGAATGTGCTGCTTTCAAATCTTTCCTTGGTTTAGGTGGGCAAGTTGAGGATGAATATTGGATTAAGTCAAAAGCAATTTAAGCAGTTATTTTTATGATGCTGTGGTATCATAATTCTAAAATATTGTGGTTATAGTATTCTATATGTAACAAGTCCTTGTGTGACTGTGGGAAGAGTGCTATTGAAACGTGAATAGATCAGCAATGTTTCACCCATCGTTAGGGATTCTTAGGGGGACTGGCACCTAGCAGTAAACAATCCATAGTTTGAAACATTTTCTGAAGTATTAGGCTTGTTCCATGATGAGTCAGGCCTGCACAAAGGCTGTACAAAGCACACCAGTTAGTCGCCTGTCCAACTTCATCCAGACCTGCTCTGAGGTTATCGTTGCCCACGCAAACACTGGCAGTTTTTGGAGCCAGGTGCTGCTGCTGCACAGCACTGACAGCAAGACCTCCGGGCATGATAGGAAGTGACTGGCTCTCACCTGTTCTAGGAGCTGGTTAGTACATCTGTTGGCTCAGCAACATGATGTTCAATAGAGACTTTTTGTGTTTTATTCAGTTGGACATTTCTCTTGCCTTTGTTGAGAAAGAGTGAAGGGAGAAATGAATAAAATACTGAATATGTATTGAACCTCAATTACACTTTGGAGCTGAAAACCTTTTTTCAAGGTGCTTTAGAAAGTCTTCCCTCAGATGGAGGTTTGCAAACTGCCAATAAGGTATAGAAGACCAAAACTGAGTACTTAGGTTGTTTTCACTCAATAGTAGGGTTATGGGCCAAAACTTGCTTCATGCTAACAGATGACAGCAGCAAGTCTGTTGATATATTGTTATATTGTTAGACTGATATGTTGTGTCAAAACGAACGTAAGTTGTGGGTGTTGAATTATTAGAATGTTAATTTCAATTATCATCAGTAAAAGTGCATAATGGATGGAAGGGGTGGGGTGGGCTGCACTCATGTGAGTGTAAATTGTCATTACATCCTTAACTGGCACATACAGTCTCTGCACACCTAATACACATACTCTTATACACAAACACTAAAAGGGTGTTTCATGGCCATTAAGATCACAGCTAATCTAAATCGCAAATGGGTAGATAATGTAAAGCCTGTTTGGTAAATCCCAGATGCTCTCCACTCAGCGGGTACCGCTGTTGTGAAAACAGGTGATTCAGCCGAGCACTGAACTAATCTGAATAAGTGCCACTTAATGCTGAATGGTGGCGTTACATAAGGCTTCAAACATCCAGAGGCTTCCACAAAAACTACTGTGGCATGTACATCTCTGTCTGTCTCGTTTGTGATTTAGTTTACATGGTTAAAGCATTGACAGGTGACACTGTAAAGTCTTCCTAATTGCACAGTTTTATTATTTTATCAGTGATGTTTCCAATAAAATGTACAGTACAGGCCAAAAGTTTGGACACACCTTCTCATTCAATGTGTTTTGGGCTGAGCTGGACCGCAGAGTGAAGGC
>JAUYWH010000008.1:21846984-21901652 GCA_034779795.1 Ctenopoma multispine | reverse complement strand
GTTCATTCATAGTTTTGATGCCTTCAGTGAGAATCTACCAATGTAAATGGTCATGAAAATAAAGAAAACATTGAATGTGTCCAAACTGTTGGCCTGTACTGTATATTGTCTTGAAAAACACAATATCTGTGGCCTTCTGCTCAAATTGTTCATATCTTTTTGAATTTAAACATTTGTCAGTCAAATGCGGTAATAGGCTTGTTAGGTCATGTTTTAGGATTTCAAGTATAAAAACCCTAAAAACCAGATTATTTCATTCATTTCCCTAGAGGCAGGTTACACCCTGAACAGGACGCCAGTCTGCCGCAGGGCCGACATGGTTTCTGGATTCACAAGATATTTAGGGCTCATGATCAGTAATGTTATCCAATATGATAAACAGCAGGGTTACAACTAAGCACTGACACCCTCCCACACACATCAGAAAGCCTCTAGTAACAGAGCAGATAACTCGGCTACAAAGCAGGTCTCCACACATTGTCTCTCTCTTCTAGTGACTGTCAAAGCTCCACCAGATGCCCTTTCTGTACACGACACTCAGCGCTGTACGTGTACAGAACCACTCTCCATTATGTCCCCAAATTCAACATCACACTCTGGTGCATTTTTTTTAAATATGCTGGGAGATGAGAAGTTGAGGCTGTAGCTATGATTCTCTTAACTGTTTCACTAGATCACTGCTTGTCAAAATCAATAGGTGTGTATATAGCTCTTAAAATGAAGTGAACCACATCACCTCTGGAGTGATGGAATTAATGGGTCATCAAACCTTTTACAAGATGCAAACAGTGAAGTGGTGAATCAACTGACTGACTGACTGACAGCCCAACACCGCCACACCACAAATAATAAGAATATATCAAAATAGAGCAGAGAACAAAAACACAACAATGTAAGCTCCACAGATGCTATTAAACCAGCAGACATCCACCACTTCATTTGGTTTGCACTGACATTACTCAGTTGAAGGACATTACTTGGCAGTTACTATATACTACATACAGTAGTAACTAAGTTGCTGAGTATGTACAAGCAATTCCCCAGTGTTTGTGTGTTTGGTTTCTGGGTGGCTACTGTATCACTTTGTGTTTGTATAGTGGTCATTTGTGGTTCTATAGAGCTTTGTACGATATCCATCTCAGCTAGGGTGTGTACGATGAGGAGTGAACCAGTTGTGGCTCATTATATGCTGTAACATCAGTGTTACGCAGTGTCTTGTCCTGATTGAACTGCACTGTGCATGGAAATAGACACTGTGTATTTCTGCTGCTCTTTTAATGGTCCTCCTCTACACTTCTCATAATGTGCAGTCAGGCACAGAGAAGATGCTCCATAAAGTCTGCCGGACAGGCAGAAGGCTGACTGGATAAAAGAAGACAAACCCTACAGGTCCTCAATCAATACTGCTGCCATCAATATTCACCACCTCACTGCCCCAATACCAGCCTCCTGTTAACTAACAGTCTCAGCTCCCACTGCTCCAAGTGCGTATGTGTGTGCAGCCATGAAGACCAAAATAGAGCTGGGTAGAGTTTACACTCGATATGGTATTGATTTCATTTTTGCTCATTTCTCATGTCTGCAGCAAGTTTAATTGGATCTACCATAACAACGCACTAAGGATGAAGATAGTGCAAACAGCAACAAAATCCAAACTACACACCAAGTTGACTATTCCCTCATAAAAATACTGCCATGCTTTGATTTTCCCATATTGTCTTTGGGGTATGTTAGTCACAAATGAAACAAACACAGGGGAACCAATTTCCCCAGTCTTTGTTCCACCTGTGTCATGGCCAGAATTGATTTGTCTGAGCTACACACAAAATCTTGTGGTCATTAACATGGCAGAAACAATATGTTTTACTTTTTTGTTCCTCTCACACTCTTGTATTCCACGACAGATTGGACGCATCCTCTGAAATATAAAAAAGACAACAAAGCACAGTAAAAGCCCTAGAGGTTGATACATTGTAATAACATTTCAGGATTTCCCTTCTTTCTTTAATTATTATGATAGCTCACAAATTATTTGCAGTACAATAGAAGGAAATAATTACTGTGTTGCTGTAGTTGCGATATGAAATGGCTGTCTTCAAGCAAAACAAAATTTCACCCATAACTACTCCACATGAGCTATTTGTGTGCAGTATTGCTGAAGCAATGAATAAATATCCGGAGAAATGCTGGAGCAGCAAACCCGTTTCAGCCCATGGTGCATTATCAGGAAGCAGCAATGAAAGAGAATGGTGGACCTTTGCTCTTTCATCAGCAAACATCTAAAAGGCAAGAGAGGAAAGTCCAAGATGATCAATGTCATGCAGCTTTAGGATGCTTCCGTCTCCACTGAGAACACCCAAATCAGAAAAAGTCAGTCAGTTGGCTGAATGGCCCAAATATACTTACGCACCTTATAAATACTGAGGCTTTCATGCATAATAACACAGCTTTATAAAATAACCTTGTGTTCCTCATTTCTGACTATCCACTTGGTAACTTGATTTTCCATGCACCAAAGGATGGTGAGGTCGGTTAAGGTACATTGTCATGAGAAGTACTGTTAAGATTACCAAGCTCCTTGAGTTATTCCTCTAATGCTGCCAGAAAACGCAAATTTACTGATGACCAATATTGGTCCATGAAAAGACTTTATCCCATTTTACATTTATTGCTTCTACCCCCTTGCTTTTAAATGTGTCCCCTTATGAGTAGCCCATTTTAACACAGTTACGAGTGCTGGTGACTGATATTTTGATACTTTTGATGCATATTACTATCAAAGGAAAGATACATTTGAACAAATGGTAGTGGCACTTTAACAACTCTGCATTTTTATTGGAGAGGGACAGAGCCGGGTGATCTGTAATACACCTTAACCATACACTTTGACTGCAATCAATTCACTAAAGTCCTCATTTCACTCCTAAACCAATGTTGCTTGTATACTTCCTGTATCTAACTCTAAATGGTTTACCAGCTAGTCACTAAGTTTGTCTGTCATTTGGTAAATGACATGGTGCACAGTAACTTTATGTGAGGCCTAGACGCCAGCAAAAAATCAACTTTATTAGTTTGATAATAATAACATAACATTTGAAAAGAAATCAGAAGAGTTCCTGTAATGATATACAGCTGATGAAAACAATCAAATGAAATCTCAATATCAGTGTAAAAGTCAATACCTGCTAACACAAATAAGAAAAAAAAACAGCAGCAGGAGGACAAGAAAAAGAGGCCAAAGGCGGGTAGTGAACAGAATGTCAACTACTTCAGATCAGAACAGATCATATAACATTTGGAAAACAAATTATCTCACATGAACACACACCACAGAGTGGCTGTGTATAGGTTCCAGCTTTTTCCTCTGTCAGGGGGAGCAGTGTTAGCAGGTAACAGATGGCAGTCTGATCATGGTGCACATTCTCTCAGATGACTCTTCATTACCTTTAAACAAGTGTGAGGCAAATTTCCTGCAGCCAGTGATATGATAATAAGACTTCCTGCTGAATCCAAGGCCTCCGGCTCAAACATATGGACACACAGACTCCTCATTTCATTATGCCAAGATGAGGAAGTACTTTGTGCCCCATAGACAATTCTGAGAGGATATGCACTTTCTTTTTATAACTCCCTCACCATATTCACCCCCTTACCAACCAACATTATAATTCTTCGCCTGTAAACTCATTGATTGCTCAATAGACTCTACACAATATATAATGGTCGTGTTTTTAACCTGCTAGTGGAAGGAAAAGCCAGATGATCCATCCAGTTGCTCAGAGTAAAATATCTGACAACATAGTATTTTCCTGATATTTACAGTCCCCAGAGGATGATTGCTTATTATTTTTGCTGATCCCTTGACCTTCTTTCTACTGCGACCATGAGTCTGATGCCTCAAGATATTAAAATCTAATCTGTATTTATTGTGTGTTCATACTCCCCAGAGGATCACTGGATTGATCGTGGAAATCAGAGAAACACAAACATTGCAAGCTATTTTGTCTTTGTGGCATTTACAACAACCATTAAATTAAGAAGGGTCATCAAATGCAGACTGTCAGTTAGAGAAGTGTGGCTTGATTCAGTAAAGCTGATAGCAACATCTATCCATCATCCTTACCACCTCTCATGTCAAAGGAAGCGGGAGTACTGGACAGTACACCCTGGACAGGTCACCAGTCTATTATTGGGTTGACATACAGAGACAGACGAGAGTCACTATAACCCTTCAAACCCTACCTGCATTTTTTGGACAGTGGGAGGAAGACCTGTAGAGTTAAAGCCAGGTCCTTCTTGCTGTGAGGCAACATTGATTGGTTATTTGCAGACTTTCTCTTGCACAAACTGTGAGGATAAACAAGAAAACAAGCTACTAATATGTATGTATTAGTTATGTGACACCATATTGTAACATTATCCAATAGACAGCCTTTGATCTTTCAAAGCTTTTTCACCCTCCTAACATCCAACGTCTGGTTAATTTCTGTATTAAAACTGTCAAAGACATGTAAAGATCAAACAAATAAATTAAAAGTTTCAATACCGTTACTGACATCAACCTTTAAACCATGTAGTACAAGGTACCCAGTCTCCTGCTGAAGGTTAGTAAATGCCTTCCTCTTTCCTCCTGCTGCTTCTTCTCTACGCACCTCCTCTCCATATCAAACAGCCTAATTCCCATTGCAGTAGTTATCTGAGAACTGGAACAGTGGTTTTGGATGCTGTGAGGAAAAAGAAGTTGAAGATAGGCGTTTTGCAGTAATAACAGTCACTGATCGGTAAGAGAGAAGGATGATGAGAGGAGCTTTTTCTTCTCGCCTTCCCCTCTTGATCCTTTCCTTCTCTGTGTCGTCTGCATCGCCTTTCTCACTCTGTCTGGATTATAGACACCAAGCTTTTTGAGTTAGACTTTATCTCTCAATTCCCACAGCAGTTGAAAGGCAAAGAAGGAGATCAGAGTCTGCCACCCCAAACTCACTTTCTCATCTGCACACCCACTCCCAGATTTTTTTTCTTTTGCTCTACTGTAAGCCTGCAGACATTATCTCAGTCGGGAGACTGTGGGTCAAGTGCTAATTTCTGCACTGGAGCTCTTAATGTTTCTTGGCATTCATTATGGAGAGAGAAAGAAAAAGATTGGTGATAATTACACTGGAGGAGGGAAGGTATTTTAACCGAACATACAATGGTTATTGTGGACGAGGTGAGCGAGAGAAAAATTGTAGAGAGAAAATACCGGTGCCAAAGATGACAGCCCTGCAAGCATAAAGCCTCAACTGTCCAGAAATAACACAATTAGCAGCAGGCTATTCTGCAACCCCACAGCGACCCCACCACACTGAAATTCAGGTAGGAGACAAACATAAAGAAATGTCAGACATTCACTTTGTCATTTTCTAAATGCTTTTGTCACTCAGTTAGTCAATTTGTTGCCATTTGACAACTTATCCTGTCCCCTCTGTCCTTAAAGGAACATAAAGACCCATCACTGAAGTCAGATGAAGTGGTTCTGAACACCTGGACAGACAGCGTAGACTTTTGGTCTTTTGATAAAATAATTATTTTTTATGTATACTCTACTACAGCACTTAGTAGGGTGTGTACATTTCTTTCTCTCCTCTACTTTGGAATTTCTCTTCCCCGACTACAGGAGAGCAGCTCACACACACACACACAGAGTGGAGCAGAGCATGAGGCATGAGGTTATATTTTATTTGGTCAACCAGAATGCAAGGCTGCACGATTCTGGATAAAATATGAATCACAAGTTTTGCCTCCACGCAGAATTCTGACATTCCACCTGGAGCCCAAGTCTGGCCTCCTGATGGCTGCAAATTAAATTTAGTATCCTGTAAAGTGGATGTTTCCTTTCTTCTTCTCATAAGGGGACCTATAACCTGCCTACTTACTTGTTTCTGTGTGTGTCTGTGTGAAATAAAACAGTGAAGACAGACAGAGAAAGATAACTCAGCATTACCTTTAACACTTTATATATTATATACGTTTTTTCCTTTATCAGGCAATATAGTGATTGTAGAATCCATATTTGTCTACAGCAACAACTTTCTACTGAATAGGAATGTTTCTCTCCCTCACTGCTGTGTGTGTGTGTGTGTGTGTGTGTGTGTGTGTGTGATGTGTGCTGTTTGTGATAACTATTGCACCTTTTCACTAAAACATGGGGATGGTGGATGGACCAATCAGTATCCCAGCAAGAGGTGCGAATGAGCAGCACGTGTGAATAATGACAACACACCAGTGGAAAAACATTATAACATCCACCAATAATGGAGACAGTGCAAGCAATTGATCAAATACTGGTTAAACTATTGTAGACAACTGTTATTTTTTGTAGACTCTGAGGTTAAGAACGTCATGAGAGTTGAATGAATGAATATCTAGGGAACAGCCTACAGAACAGCTTATTACAGCTAGCTGGCAGCAAACTGTGACGCATACTATTTAATCGAGCTAAAATCAAATACTCACTCAGATGGAAATATTTTTAAAAGGTTTTTGGACAATTGGACATGTACAAAGCTGAGACCTACCTATATGCTAACTATAGTTACTACTACCTATGTTAACATAAAATTCTGAATGCTAACATAATATTGTTAGTGACTTTCAAAAAGAAAAGAAAATAGGTTCAAATAACAACCCTCTCCTCTACAAATACCGTTTACATCATGTGAAATTGCTTTCTCAGTGTGCTACATTATGGTGGCATGTTCAGAGGCAACGCTTCACCAATTGCAATGGAGGCCTAGGAGATGACTGCAAACAAAGCTCAGGACTGTGACTCCAAAAGTTATATATGTATAAGCCTATATACATCATTACTGTCTTCTAGGACTTCACAGTGCTTCAGAGCCCCCTACCACTCCACAGATTCATTTAAAGGGTCACATCACCCACATTAGCAATAAATAATTAGAATAAAAATGGATATGTTCTGACTCTCCCTGGTGGTATCTGGTCATTTAGATTACATTTGAGAAAACTGATTCTGAAAATATATAGCAAAGGTGAAATGAACTGCAGCAGTGACATCTCTTTTCAGTGTCATTACTAGTCTGGACGACGCACATCCACAGATCACAATGTCTATGTTTCATATAAATGTTTTACTAAAACTCAATTCATGGCCCAGTTTGTGGACACCATCTATACTCACACTTACAAAAAAGAAGTATACTCTAAGTTCATATTATTAAGTCTACTTCAAGTATATTTCCCCAGTATACTTTACCTATTAAGTATACTCACGTGGTAAGTATACTTGTGTTAATGTACTTCTAGTTTACTTGCAAGTATACTATTTTAATACTTCCCTGGATTAAATTGGCCCACTTTTTAGTTCATAAAAGTATACTAAAAATAAACTTTCATATATACTTTTACTTCACGATAATGGTACTAGTATACTTTCCAGTTTACCCACATATAACAAATACCAGACAGTTCTGTGAGAATCACAGCTACGGTGTCCATATTAGGACATCCTCTGGTCTCAGTTATCAGGTTTCAGGAAAAACAGACAGCCTCACATAAACTTTTACATTTTCGATTTTGACTTTGATTTACACCGTGCAGACAGACCACTTCATTTTGACCAAGATGATTGTTCACGAATATGTTCTTACATCAATAAGCTACGCTACGTTAGCTGTAAATATGTAGTGTTTTTTTTTATTATTATGTCTACTTTAACTTAATTTTCATCAGACAAACTTTAAAAGTTTTTTTTTGAGATATATAAATGTGTTATCTTTATTGATTCTATACTTACACATGGCATTAAAAATTTCCAAAAGAAAGAATATATCTGTAAACAATCAACTTGGTCAAAATGAAGTGGTCAGCCAGCACCGTGTACAACAAAGTCAAAATCAAAAATGTAAAAGTTTTTCCTGAGACCTGAGGATGTCCTAAAATGGACACCGTGCACAACTCTCAGCATTCCTAATTTACAAAAACTGCATTCATAGTTAACATGCCAGAGTTATTCTCTTAGTAAAACTTAGTGATGGAGAGTCAAGGCCTTTTGACGGTTCACCCCACGTACGGTTTTAACTATTTTATTTTTTTAATTAATGTTCTCCCACAGTTAATCTGTTTAAAAAGTAAAACACCATGTTACACAGCAAATAGTAACACATTCTTTTTTTAAATTATTTGTTTCATAGTTGTTTGTTTACATAGTTCAGTCACTAAAATGCATGCTGGGTATTTCTTTGTACATGTTAGTATTTTTAAGTATAAGTACAACTACAGGGTAAATGTACTGAAAAACAGTACAATAGAATGTCCAGACTGCACAAATTGTGCACACAAATTTCACACAAATTTCACGTATCCTCATTTTCACTTGAGTTGTTAAATCATTAAAACTACGTTAGTATTAGTATAGAATCACAATTTAAATCTGGGTACTGTATATCTGGTCTTTCCTTGTTGACTCAGAACACTTGAGATTTGGTTCCAAACCTGTTTTCCTATCCATAGGAGAACTGCTACCTCCTTTACAATGCAAGTAGGGGATGTTGCAGTAAATGCTACAAATCCATCAGTCTCCGGCACTAAAGGTCCTTCTTTGTCAAGCCCAGCTTTTCACCCTGAAATGAGATCAGCCAGCAGAGATCAAACATGCGGCAAGGAGAGAATGTCACACTGACGCCGCAGCCAGTGGCCGCCTCCTCCACTGCAAACTGTTTAAGGGTCAACAGAGGCCAACCATAACTCCATTAGACAGAGAAATGGATAGCTTAGTATCTGCAGCCTGTCACCTGCATCATGTATTGTCAAAGTGACCCTGGAGGCTGTGGTGAGGGGCATAGAAAGGCAGGAAAGGACTGGAGAGAAAAGCAAACAGGAAGACGACGGACAAGGATAATGATGAAAAGTGGTACCAAAGATAAGATAAGATAAGAATGTAAAGAAAAATAAAAGTTGAATATGTGAAGATGGCAACGTACCAAGAGACAATAGATTTTCAATTCATACACCTCAAACATTACAGCCATCAATAAAACTCGACAAAGGGTTTCTTATTAAAAGCTGTCCAGCAGCTCACACGGCACAACAAACAAGATACTATAAAACAAAACCTAAATTGAACATTTAGCACAAAATGATCTTAAGGGTAAGTGTGAGTACACTTTTGTTATAAGCAACACTAACACTGAGGGGCAGTTAGACTGCTTCAGTAACAGGACAGGCAGACGGCAGGGCCGCTACTTCACAATCACAAATTCCAAAAGTGTGTCACTGTTTATTACACATTAGTTACTGTTAATTACACCATCAAAACGTTAGTTGATATGCCAATGTGCAGAGTTCTTTGGGGAACTACAATGGCGACTGAAACTGAGCGGATCCTATTGGAGTTGTTATATTAATTTTACCAACATTACGCCAACACAAAATACACTTAATATGGCAAAGGTACTATAATACTTGTTTTGTAAATATGCACATAAGAACAAATTAATTATCAAATATTTTTATTATTTAAATTTTTTGTACCTTTCTTTTTTATTTTTAGTTAATGTAAAAGTTTTTTTCTAATATGTAGGTTTTACTTTAATTTGAAAAACTCTTTCTACCAGGCCAAGAATAAAACAAAACAAGTGCAGCAGTAAAAGTACAAGCGACTGGAATTTGTTAGTATCACTTGATAGAATTATACAAAATTTATTCTGCAAAATATCCATTTTATTTGTTAGTGTTGGGTATTATTTGAGAAATGACAGTATGTAAAAAAGTGTTTACACTGCATTAAACACTATTCATCAGCTTGTTTGTGCTAGACAACTGTGCTCACAGCAGTGACCCACTCTACTCAGCTGAAGTTCAGCTCAGAGCTGTGCGTTCTTCCAGACAGAAAGAGGAAAAAAAAACTTCTTCAGACAGCCACTGACCCTGGAAATAACACTGTTTTATATTTTCTTTTTCTTTCTTTTCTCCCAAGCTACAAATCGAGCAGAAGTAATTTGATTTAGCCATGGGCATTTGCCATCGATTGTCTGGTCTGCTGGATGGTACGGTCAAGTGTTTGTCCAAACAGCAAGCGACCAAATAACAGAGTGTGTGTGTGTGTGTGTGTGTGAGAGAGAGTCAGAAAAAGAGCGAGAGAAAGGGGGAAATGGTGATGATGAAAAAGATTAACTTACACACATATCAGTGGTCCACACGAGGTCCTAAAGCTATAATCCTTTATATAAAAAGATCGACAGACAGAAACAGTGAGGAGGCAGCCAAGTTCAGCACAAGCATAATGAATGCAAAATGGTCTGTGCAGCATATGATGTTATGACACCAAAAACACCTCCTGCCTACTAGAGGTCACCTGCACTTGACTTTATGTATCAGACAGAAGTAAAGTTTGCATGTTGTAATATTCTTCTTCTTTTAGTTGTTGTGTTTCCTGGTTACCAGCATGTAGTGTGTGAATGTACAGGAAGTAATTTTCTTTTGAATTACAACTTTTTCTTTCAACACCTTCTTTGCACATCTATTGCTAATGCTGCAATCTCACATTACATCTATTTACTGCTATTCACTAGCCAGCAGCTGTCTCTGCATTACAAGGTAATTCATAAACTATGAGTAAAATATACAATGGATTCTGTGAAATTGAGGCTTTTAAATATATGTTTTTTGTTATCTAGTATATTGTCATACAAGCATAAGAGCGATCAGGTTTTCAAACCAAACATGTGATCACAGCATTGTACAGAGGTATAATAATTTCCATGTTATTGTGCTCTCCTAAACAACTGTGTGATTGAATATGAGTTTCAACTTGCCTCTAGGAATTTACGTATATTCCTGCCAGAGCAAGACTCAGATTAGTGTTTTAGGGTTTTTTTCCTGTGGCCATATGTCTTGGACATCTGGGTGATGAAAGGAGCACAGATTTAATTTGAACATCTGAGGGTGAATTGACTGAGATGGCAGGGCAGACTGTCAGACCCCCAGCGAGCTAAGAAGACCTGGTAAACCGAAATGTCTTGTGAGGGTGAAATAGGAACACTTGTCGATGCCACTGTCTGCGAGGCCTTTGCCCTCCATGAACAGAAGATCTGTCATCACTGGCAACAATGGTGCCTCTCATGGCAACAAGATGAGATTCAAGAAGTAAAATCAGTAATTGTATCAATGTTCGGTGCTGGTCCATTGAGACGCGAAACTGTGGAGGAACCCTGGCATGGTTATGGTCTCTGAGTGTGCATATATTTTGAAGATTTAGAAAAGGCTTAACAATGTCCTTCAGGGACCTTGCTGTCAATTATGTTTCTTATGTCTATGTTGGGCATCTCACAACTGTTTTCCTTCTATTTGCAGAGGATGCAGTTCTGTTGATGTCATCAGATCATGAACTCTGCCGCAGGTAAATCTTACCACATTTTGACCTTGACACTTTGTGCAGAAGGTTCCTCTGCGATTCAGTGTAACTTTGCTTTTCCTTGTCTAATATGAGGCACAGTATGTGTTTGATTCTTTTAGTGCTCTGGACTGAAATGTGATGCCAAGATCATTTCTTTCTTATTTCTACCATTTAAATAAACTATGAACACATTTAAACTCTATACCACATGCTATAAAACTATAGTAATAGTCAGCTACAAAGGAAACTCCCATAGTGATCCACGAAGCAATGCAATCTTCCTGTTGACAAGAATGAGAACTGGGTAGTTGGCATGAGCAGTGATACTCAGAGCCAACAAGTGGTCTGCCTTACTGATTTCTGACAAGTGCACTGCAAAAACATCCCGCAGCAATAAGCCAGCTGTACCACAAAATGGGAACTAACCTATGAGCACTTTTACCTGAATAGATATTTAACTATGCCTTAAATATGTCAGCACGTGTATAGTATTCAATTAAATAAAATTGCACTACACACACAATAGACCTGGAAGATAAAAGAAAGATTTTACTAAATGCTTCCTCCTCCTAGTACTACTCCCCCCATATCTCTCAAAACCTAATTTTTTTGTTAAACTGTGAGCCGGTAAGAGAAGGCCAACCCAGAGCCATGAGCTTGCTGCTGATATGTGACATCAAGGTGAACTCCTGACTGCTCCACCAGGAATACCGGGCCTATTAAAAGAGAAAAGAGCCGAGGGCCAAACCATGTGTTTCCTTTTTTAGCCCATCGTCCTCCAGGGGTTTAGCTTACAAAGCAAGAAACAAGGAGAGAGAGACACAGAGGGGGAAACTGAGAAAGAAGATAGTGGCATACGGAGGAAAAGGCTCAGATTTGATATCCAAAATGAAGCTTTTGCTCACCGCTGCACCATTTGTTGACACAAATCACAGTAAATATTAAACATTTCTGTGAGTTTTTTACTTCTTTTTGGATCGTTTCTTCTTCTTTCAAAGACTTTGATCGAACCTTCAGGAAATTACACGAGGCTGCTACAAAATAATCACACTCATCCATTAGAACTTTGCTATTTGTAAAACAACAGATAACTGAGGCTCATTAATTGTCAGAGGTAGAAGCGATTCTTCACCAGAACCTTTCAATACAGGAAATCGAAATATGGTTCGATTTCCAGTCCTGCCAGGCTACATGCTGAGGTGTCGTATCAGACAAGATGCCAAAACCCCGTAGTGACACTAACATGTACTGTCCATGCGGCTGTCTGAACAAAAATGTCCCCAATAGGATCAATAAAGTATCCTTCATTATTGTCATTATTATCATTAACCCACACCACGGTCACCTGGCTCCACCCTTCCAGCTCTGCTGTTCCACAGTGTCCGAACAAGCTCAGCCGCAGCTAATTCCTTATTACCTGATTGTATTTAGGCTCCCAAATCATAAAAGTGGTGTTCATTTATGAAAAAACATATCAAGCGTTTGCTTGTAACAGAGCTTATTTTCAGCAATCAGCTGAAAACTAATGGAAACATCCCATTTGCTTTTTGTCTAGGAAACCAGGGAAATGCTAACTTTCACTGGTTGTATATGTCTAGGCCAGGCAACGAGGCCACGAAAGATACAGAGGTCGCAGCTTCCTTAGCACTTTCTGTTTTTGGACTATTTTTCTGTGGGGGGGGGGGGGGTCACCCTTTTTTCCTGGAAATCTCAGGTAGACAAATAAACCAGTCTGTGAGGGAAAAGTGACCCATTGATTGTCCCTTTTCATTAGTGTTTTCCAGGCGGTTATTTGCTTAAACACACATTTATTATATAATATTCAGCAGGTAAATTATGAGGCAGGTATACAGCAAAGCTAATAATTCAAGCATGTCATGAATAAATGGTAAGTAGGTCTAAAGCTGCCGTGTAGCTGATGTTGCCTGTTGGCTTGTCTTAATCAAGGTGAAATATAAGATACAAGAATATAATTCTGCATTTTGGCAGAATTTTACTTTGTATGTGTCTAATTCATTAAAGTGCCCATATTATTCATATTGTAGCTATTTCTGTCTTTGGGAAAATTAAAGGTAATTCACTTTCACAGATGACAAAAACTGTCTTGGAGACATATTGAGCGCTGCACAAATACTTGAAGTAGCACGAACTATAAGCAGAGCTGCGGCAGCTAACCTGGGAGGGAGGGCACGCAGGTGTAATTAGTTGTTTTAAATAATGTGCAAATAAATCATCCAACACACACACATTATGTAATTGGTTCTTTTATGTCACTTTTTTCATTTCCATTACACTATATGCAAAGAGAAGCACGGCTTACCAACAGAACTGAAAGTGTTTGACAGTGATACACATACACTTGTTGCTGACAAACACAAACAGCTACAGTTCCAACTTTTCATTTATTGCAGATCATTTCCCCTGTAACAATGTCTGTAGAGCGGAAAGCAGGAACTGGGTCATATCTCCGTGATGCTTTCTCCAATCACGATCACACTTTCTCAGAGGGCAGACATGTCCTCGTAGTACCTGTGTGCATTGTACTGTGTTTGATGTGTTGTGCTTAGCCTCAGGAAGAAGCGCTTAAAGCTATTGTATTTTAATCTTTATATCTTTTGGGAAAAATACCTTTTACAATTAGAAATCTAAACCACACAACCACACTAGGACCTACCCAGTAGAACCACCATCTCCTACTGAACAGTTCAGGTAAAGGCCATGTGGAAGGAGGGAGCGTGGAAAATGATTGGAGAGTGTTATTGTATTGCACTCTTCAAACAGGTTTTCCTAGTTGATCCTGGAACCAAAGTTAGAGACTTTCCACCTGCTTCTCTGACCTTTGTGTCACATTTTAGTCCCTGAACTGTGCAGACGCTCATCTGGCTTGTGTTTCTGTTAGTTCTTTCACCCTGCCATGCAGCGTGGGGTTGTCTCACACTCCTCAGTATGGGACACCTGCCAACACTCCTGCCTCTCAGATCCACAATGCCTATTTTCACCTCTGAATGAGGTAGAGAGCCCATGCACATCTCTCCTACAGTATCCCCAAGGCTGTTTTCACATTGTACATGGACAAGCAGCCTGAGTCACTCTGTATCACCACTCACTGGATTTAATCGCCTTTTCTTAACACAACTGAGTAACTTACAGGGGTGAATAAGGGAAAGAGAGCAATATACTAGAGATTTTCCTATTTGCCAATTTTAAATGAATAATTTAATGTTGAATTTTTATCCAAGTACCTAATGAATGAGATAATATCCCACGTGTAGAGACCTGTGTAGTACTACTGTAGTACAGTGAAAGACAGAAAAGAAGGCAGAGGTCTGTGCACAGTGAGACTAGCGTTCAGAGATACAGGATGTCAAACACTTGCAGCACTCAAAGAGTGTCTGAAGGTCAATGGCAAGTCAAAGAACGAGACATCAATGACCCACTGATGTCATTTTCACTCGACAGTGAAGCTGTGGTACCAGTTAACAAAGAGCTGCACTTACTTCATCCATTAGCAGTCCATTTCTTTTGCTGCTTTTACTGGCAGCAGGTAGCTTGTATGTAGCGACCTTGTTGTTTACATAGGTGGATGACCTCACTTTTATTAACCTTGCTAAACAACCTGTTCATTGTCCATGGTTTATCAGTGTGAATGGTTTATGAATTTACACATAATAGGACATTTCAAAATGAATTGTGTTTGTAACGATCTACCCAGCTCCATGATGATGGATGATCTACCACTGGTAGATGGGCACACCAACTCAAGCATCACTTAGAAAGCTCTGATTCTGGTATAGTACTGTGGCAGTCAGTGGGAAGGCCAAAACAGACTGACCTGATGTTCTCTCCGGCAAAGACTTGCATTATGACCACTCTTAAGATCTCCAGCTTTCCCCCCAGGAACAGTGCTAAGGATTACAACCAGAACAAAGAAAACTACACTCACAGTAGACAGGCACAGTGAGGCAAGGAGCGCTGCATCACACTGTACTGTGCCAATGGGCTTAGTCACAGACATATGTAAATGCTCACTCACCCATGCTCACACTCTCACTGTTCAAAAGAAAAACAGACACATGCACAAGACGCTTGAAGACTGAAGCCGATATGAGACATGCACACACAAACACTTTTGCAATGACTATGATGTACTTTATTTAGCTCCCTCCTAACAGTGCTGACTTTATTTTTTATTTGTTTTGTCAGTTTAAAGTTATTTTAGACTGTGATAGACTGGCGGCCTGTCCAGGGTGTCGCCCAAAGACTGCTGGGATAGGCTCCAGCACCCCTCGTGACCCTTACGAGGACAAGCGGTTACGAAAATGGATGGATGGATGGATGGAAGTCATTTTAGAAAGAACTGTGTTTTCGTCTGTCCTCATGAAAGGTTACCAACAAAATTGCCCACATTCTCAATTCTCCAAGAAAACATCAGTTTCAACAAAACATCTGGTATCAAAGAATTCACATAAATCAAATGGAGCACATCATATGACATGCAAACAGTGAACACATCAACAGAGATGAGTCTCCATTTCTCTCTCCATCTGCACACATATCTGAACCAACACATATAAGGCCACTCTAGTATTGGATTGTAGACTTTTTAAATAACCAACCCCAGAGGGTTAGAATCAAATCTAACACCACATCCACCCCAAACCAGAACACAGGGGCCCCGGAGGCCCTGTGCTCTTCATTACCTTTACACATGACTGCACACAATTCACAGCACAAACACTACTGTTGAATTTGCTCATCATCCAGACAAAAGAGATCATAGTGGATTTCAGAAAAAAGAAAGTGACCACCCGCCCCTCATCTACATATTCAGAGACAAGTAAAGAGACAAGTTTGTGAAGACACCACATCACTAACTTCACATGGACTGTTGACACTTCCAACACTTTGTTTACTAAGGAAGATAAAACCCCAATTACCCCAGCAACTCCTCATACACCTCTACCACAACACCAAAGAGTCACAGACGCATCACCCCCCCAAACCCACACGTTTCTTTTATTTTTCAAGTCTATTTTTTTCCTCTCTGGCAAAGTTAATGAAATGTAATCTCCAAAGGCTGTTTAAATGACACAAATCTCCTGGGATTTCTGTGTTTCAAACCATTTACTCTGGTATTTGTAATGACTGATCAAGCTCCCTGTGTCACTGTGAGCTTTCTGGTTTCACTTTTCACCAACCTAAGTAGAGGTAATCAATAATATCAATGAATCCGTATGTCAAAACAATTTATTGCTGTCGAGGCATCATGAAAGCCATTTATGTCCTGTAAATATCAATCGTCAGTTGTCCCAGTGAAGAAAGTCCGACTCGGACAGCTCTTCTGATTAAGTATTATTGGCCTGAAATAAAGATAACAACATAGCATTTGAAGGAAATGGAAGCAGGAAAACCATTAAAATTATTGATCATATTTTTTGAAGTGGATTTAAAGGCCACCAAAATGATTAACACCCATTTAGATGAGCTTCCTGTTGCATTAACCGTGAGTCAACATATGCCACAGTAAGACAGACTCTAAACCCTAACCTTTAACCTTTAACCTAGGCTTTAAACGTTAACCTCCAATATATGGAGTCACAAAAAAACACATTATGAAATAATTACTAATGCCAGCTAAGTATCAAATACATACACAGACGTATCCTGGACCTACCCATGTGAGAGAGAACTGAACAGAGGTTGCTATAGAAGCGTGTGAGAGTCCATTAATCAGGCTGCCAGTTTCAATCCATGTCCAGCTTTTTCAATTAGGGTAATTGTAACCCCCACAGGGAAATGGCCTGCTTGCTTGTTAAATTAGACCATTTCCGTATACTTTACTGTTGAACAACCCCCCCTCGTTCAAATAATTGAATACATGCTTAAATTTGCTAATTCTAGTGTAAATATTAGGTACAGTATATTTAGAGATCAACTTAAATCACTGACAGTAATGGTCGTAACCATAATACTGTGTGTTGTGTTTGAATTAAACACATCCAATGTTCTGTCAGCAAAATGTGAAACTAGAGTGTGAGTATAACTGAAAAGCAGCAGAGCAGACTTGCAGCTCAGGGTATTATAATGCACTACCAGCAGCACTTCCTCTTTAGCCCCTTAAAGTTGTGAAAAGAAAGTTGGAAAGCCTTTGAAGTGATGACGGTGGAAGAGCTGAACAGAGAAAGAGAAAACCAGGAGAAAATGTACAGTGTAGCAGTTGTGACACAGAGCAGCATTCAGCACAGAGGATGCTGCTCTGTGCCTGTACACAGGTAAACCTCTGCAGAAAGCAACAGAAATCCAACACACACTACACATTTCCTCTTTATCAGGAATGTAACTGTTTTTCTTCCTGAAAGGATATATTTACTTTCAGTGATGATTGGTGAGACCGCTGATCAAAACTGTGACAGGCAGCTGAAGAAGCACCACTTTCCCCGACGGCTCTGAGCAAAGCGTTCGCCCTACCACGGTTCCCAGTGAGCGACAGATCTGATTGTGATCATGATTGTGATCTCACTGGGAACCTTCCAGGTATGAATGTGTGTATGTTTGTGAATTCTGACGTTCTTTTCCTTCAAGCCAATTCAAAGAAGTAAAGGTGAAACCAGTGAAGTAAGCTGTGAAATGATTTGACTGGAACCTTTCTGCTTCCTGCTTGAAGACTACACACTGATTCAGAACTTGGAGTGACTTTGGATGTTGAAGTCTGAAAACATGACATCGTAGATTTTTTAAAAATGATCCCAAAACTCTTATAACTGGACCATTATTTTGTCAAACCTCCTTTCCTAAATTCAACAATAGATTTTCACACAATAGTTAATTTATCATTTTTGCCGTCATTTTCTCTCCCAGACGAGTTCATAATTTGACTGTTCATACTTTATTGTCCTTGTTGTTTTTATTTCCAATAAAAACTAAAAGCTTTGTTCTGATTGAACTGAATCTTAGGACTTTTTTATGACCATGAGCGTTTGCTTTACTGATAAAGTATAAAGACTTAGAAATGAACAGCTCTAATAAAAGAAAGAAAGAGCAGATCAGGCGAATACTCGGGGTTCCAGCAGGCGCAGTGTTTTGTTGACCAGCTCAGATGAAGTTAGCGTGAGGTCCCTATCCCCACTGCCGTTTACAGTCATGTTTAATTTAAAGGAAACATCCTTTATTTATTTGCTCCCTCCTCCCTAAAGTGTCTTCATATTTTTGTGCAAATCTTTCCCAACTGACCTTCATCCCACCCCCTCCCTCCCTCCCTGCCAAGGATGCACACACTCATTTCTTTCTACTTTCCCTCTTGCCACCATTTCCCTCTTTTTAAGTAGAGATTGTTCTCTGAAAGCGATGATGCCTGTCCAGGCCATCTTGGGAAATCTTAAGCAGCTCACACTCTCCCGATGCAAGCTTGCACATAAAAAAACACGCACATGTGCATGCACACAAGTCAAAGTTATAGCAGGCAATCAGGAGTTCCAGTGAGCTGATGGTGGTGGTATAGAGATGCACAGCTACAAAATCACAGAATCACTTTTCAAGAGGGGAAACCAGCCAAACGCCTGGCAAAAGAGGAAAAAAGACACAAAACGCACAAGGAAAATGTGTTTGAAATGTTTCAAACAGTGCAGATAACAGCAGGATAGAGCACACACACACACACACACGTGCAAACACACTCAAAGCCCGTATAAATGCAAATAAAATACCCACCCACCACCAGTGATCCTGTTGGTTGTGATGTCGCAGCACTTCTAAGAAATGCCTGAAGTGTTTCTTTATTCTCCAGTCAGCAGTGTGTGACATGCTTTATCCGATGGAACAACTTTATCTGCGCACGGAGGACAGTCATATGCTGACGTACAAACACTGAGCAAAGGATCAGTGATTGTAAATATGTTTGCTGTGTTATTTTAAATCCAGGCTTTTCAATAAGCTGAAAACCTTATTACTGATTTTACAGTCAGGTTCAGTCTTTTTTGGTCGTTTTTGTGCACATATATGACTCTTTGGTGTGTGTAGACAAACAACATTTAAGATGGAAGTGCTCTCATTTATTTTTACATTTTCCTGTTTTGTGAAAAACACAGGGGTGATTTTAGAATCTGACTTTTAGCGGTGCTCAGTCCCTAATGAGAATGTTAAATGCATCCAGTGCCCTGATAAAGTGTTCAACACAGCTACTAATCTGCTCATTTTACTGCATCACAATAGTTTTAATATTACTTGTCTTATAATCTACCAAACAACAATAGTAATAGAGTTAATTTCTTATTATTTTCTGACTTTTCTCTTCAACAAGGCTTAATCATCAGAGAGTTTTCAGTCAAACAGAGAGAAATACAAATACAGTGGAGTCATTTCAGCTGCTCATAAATAACACTCTAATGCTATTTAATGACACTGAGATGGGCTGTATTGTGATGATGGTGTACTGTATGTTCCATGCAAACTGAGTGCACTCTCTGACTAGCACAGTCCTTGTTTCAGGCAGATGTTTCCATTTCAATCTAGCACATAAAATAAAATATACTTACTTACACTTACACTGCAGCTACTGACATAACCAAGATCCTTCAGTGTGTGTAAAGGCACAGACAAGCAGCTACAGGCTGGAAATACGAGCTTTTAGATACACAATCATGGCACATAGGGTTGTGTGTGTGTGTGTGTGTGTGTGTGTGTGTGTGTGTGTGTGTGTGTGTGTGTGTGTGTGTGTGTGTGTGTGTGTTAGAAGAACATTTCAAAAGTATTATTTGGTGGTTCGCTGAAGGTCACTCTGAGAGGGCTGTACTGCCACTCCAAGTCCAGACGCAGGTACAGATCCTACTTGTATAAACTGAGTTTTAAAGGTGACAACATGTTCTCTGGAATGGATTAGCTACTGTACAGAAAGTATCAAGTCCTGAAAGGAGTCACAGCTAGTGGCTCTGGGAGGTAGGAAATCTATGTGAAACCTAAAGCTTGATATGCTCTGGAAATAGCTAAAAAATGTAATATATATGATTTGTGTGCATGTAGGCAAACAAACATTATATATTCAGTGTTAATTCGTCAGAATGCTTTGTGTATGTTATTCCGGTCTAACAAGCATATTGAATACATTTCCTTCCTAATAAATTATTTGTGAGATTTTTAGGTATTTTCACTCCTGCACTGTTTACACCATGTTTACAAGTGTGAAACTCCTGTTGTTCTTGGGTCAGTGCTGCAATTCTTCTGGAAAGGTGTGGGACAATTGGCTGGATTGTGTATTATGTCACCTAAACATGTGCATGTGTCATGGTGGACAAACAAAACAAGGTGCCATGCATAATAAAAACTGCTCTACTGTGCTGCTAGATGTTACAGAGACTTTCTGATGGGCAGACTTTAAGCAAGATTACTTGTGCTGTTCGCAGTTGTAAGGGCAGTGTCATTCCATTTTCAGTTTTGTTAGTTAGGATGTAATTGTGCGATAATATCATTCCAAAACTTAATTTGGCATTTAACAACCACACAGTCTTTACAAATGAATTAGGAGAATAACAAGCCAGACAGAACAAATTATCATTATGTTCAACAATATCTGTGGAGAACATCTAACAGTATGTTTTTACACAGAAGTAAGGTGTAGGGTCATTTATGGACTTTCAGAAACAGTGTGTCCTGGCTGTTCAAGTGTTATAGTAATGAGAGAAAAAATTCAAATCCTGGTCCTGGAGTCTCTGTGTGGTGTAGCATCAAGGCAGCTTACGGCAAACAACTAGGCCTCCGAATTCTTCAACCTATAACCCAGATCTGCCACAAACAGATAATGCAACCCTAAGGGATACATACCAAATGCTCCACTGACCCAGGAAACATGACAGTGTGTTGTTGGCTACTGAAGCTGGAAGGCAAATGCAACCAGAGGGTTCCAGCTCTCTATCTGGACTAATGCATTTAAACAGCACGCCCTTTACTCAGGCAGCTTTCCCCAGTCTGCCTAATAATACTGTACGTTACAGTAAGTGATCACAGATAGAAAACCTCCACAGGCAGATTAGCTTTGGTTCTATCACGGTGGTGCAGTGGTTGCAGTGTTCCCTTCCCTAGGAGAAGGTTCTGGGTTTGAACCTGCTAGCCAAGCCTCTGGCCAAAATTGGCCAGAGGTGTGAGTGGTAGTCTCTCTCTCTGTGTCAGCCATGTGATTGACAGGCAGCCTGTCCAGGTGTCACCTGGGATCAGCTCCAGTCCACCACGATACTCTTGCCAAAATAGTTGCTAAGATAATGCGGTCACATAACTAAAGCAGGTTGTTGCAGTGTATGTGTCCTTTGTAATTTTCTCATGGGATCAAGAAATAATTTCTAATGATGTAAATCTATCACATGTACTGCTTCACGCTGGTTATGATCACAGTGCATCAGAGACTGACCTGCCTGTGGCTACATACCTGCTCTGTACTGAATACTATAATACATTTTAATTATATCCAGACAGACATCCCCAGGTTTACAGTGCTGAACTGACAACAGGCCAGAAATGTATTACTAAGGACTGTGCACTTGTGGAGATTTGGAGTTGTCAATAAAGATCCAAAAGACAGGTTTGGTGTTGAGCGTTGCTACAACACTGGCTGACCTAACACATATAACCTATTTTGGGGTGGTCTCTGCCTCAGCATATAATGCTGGTCACTTACTGGACTGATGACTCTTTTGCGGTTGAGACATGAAAAAGTGCAGCAAACACACACATACTTACGCACTTAGACATGCTGCAGCAGACTCTCATAATATGGATGACACTTCAATCTAAATACAAGCTAATGAAAGAACTTCGCTGGCACTGAGGACATTATTGACATATAATCCCAGGCCCTGGGAGAAGGAAGCAGTCATTCTCAATCCACAAGCCAATCTAAATGGCCTGAAATTTTAACATGACATTTAAGGGAATTGGATTTATGGTGTATCAGCAGAAATTCAGTCGATTGACAGCTAAGAGTTGTATGGTGCAGACAGGGCCTTGTGCAGGTATTTATCCCCGTGGCACTGCATTTTGCTATCGATTTTCCTGCAGGATTATTATTCCAGTTTCTTCAGCGACTCGGGGCAAGATATAAGCTGGAGTCTACCTTCCCCTCAGCAAGATCATTCTAATACATAACCCTTTCCAAATGAGTTATTGACTAGGAGGCTTCCCTGCCATTCTCAATAAGAGCCATTTACTTAATTATATATAGCTCTGGTCTCCAAACACCTGTCTCCCAGGCAGCAGGAGGAAAGACAGAGACATCTGGAGAACTCAGGTGAAATAGGTGGGCTTTCAGGTGATGGAATGCATCCTCTGGCAGCCATAATACAGATGCATATTATTAGTTTTACACAGGGTTGTGTAGCATGCAGTCAACAGTTGGTGTGATTTTAGCTATGACTGCTAAACAAGCAATCTGTTCAAGTAAACTTAAAGAAAAGTCACTTGTTTGTTTTATTAGACTAAGATGAAAATTAATTATGCTGCATGAGGTTTAGTTATGGGCCTTGGCCATCATTTAGTTCCAATTTAATTACATCCACGCTGCTGCAGCTTTCGACCTCCATGATAGGGAAAGTTAAGCCGCTTTATTTTTTTCAGATGTACCTTAAAAACAGCATTAAGAGGTTAGACCCACAAAACCACATCTGGTGGCACTAGAGGGAAAGACAAGGTTTCACCAAAGTCATCACTGATCCCCAGAACAGAATCCTGGTAGGACGGTGTTTTTGTCTTTTATCAATTCTCAATAGCTTTCATGAAAAGATTCCTAATAATTAAAAAACCTGTCACCAAACCTGTCATTATACAATAGTGTACAAATACACTACATCAGAACATATCGGAAAAACATTGTGTTTACAGGCTGGGCTGGACTCATAATGTCCTTCTGATTGCTGCTGCTCTGCTAAGATTCTGCGTACACTATGTCTTTCATGAGAAAGATCCTCTTTTTAATTGAGAACAGTCATTAAAATCTGGATCAGAACATCAAGAGGCAACGATGAATCAGGCAAGAGAGGGAAAATGTCTAATCATTTCAGCCAGGGCACCAGAATGCAGTGATTAGGACACAGAGGGTGAAGTGTAGGACGAACCACAAGGTCACAATAGTCAGAGCAGAAGACAGCGTGTCACGAGAAGTCCCGGCTCGTATTACTGTCACAGTGATACAGGGAATGGATCTGGTCACGTATGTCCTCAGCGTCTTCCATTTCAGCTGGAACAGTGCATCTCCATCAGTCCTAGTCCACGTGGTTCTGTAAGTCACCTCCTGCTCAGTCAGCATCTAAAACTCTGCTAAGTCCATGCACATATATGACCTCCTGGAAAAGCCAACAGCAGGCACAGACTTTCTGTTTGAAGCTGGCGGGAGAATGCAGAAAAGCAGTTTTCAGAATAATCATTTTATGTGGTAGATGAATGGTCTTCATGTGTGGCGTACTGATAGGAACATGGCATGTATCCTCCTGCCTGTTTTAGTCGGGAGAGCCAGAGCATCTAAATCCAGCCATATCACATACTGTGCACAGGAGCTCAATGCCTCACCACCACTAACCAGCTCCCACCTTCTTTGTTCCTCTAAAATGTGAAATGATATATATATTTTATCCATGTAACTGATTTTGCCAGCCTGAGATAGGTTCAAATTTCTATAAACTAGCTATGAGTGAAATATGAATATTATAAGCAGCTTTGCACTGATTTAAATATATTTACCAGCAGTGTGTTGGCTGTAGGCCAAGACACAGTGTAATGCTCACAAAGCCACCACTGCTAAACTCAATTTAAGAAGGCTGATAATTCAGACTGGCAGCACTAAGGCAAATAAAGTAATTTAAGCAAAATATTTCATTTTCTCATGCCTTGTAAAAACAGCAAGGAGAATAACACAGATATAAGTAGACATAGAGAAAACAAGGCAGAGGGGAAATCAGGCAACAAGAACAAGTACCAGACCGGTGTGGTGAGTCATTTCCTGCCCTACAGTACAGTACGTGTCCTTTTGTACAAAGGACATTTTCATTATGACAGACAGGAGGGAGAATGGTTATGTTTGCATGAACACAATATTCTTCCACATATGGTCACTGATATGCACGTTAGTCAAAATGACCACAGCTACTGTGCATGCAGTGCAACACTGTAAAGGAATCCCGCTTAACATGGAGGATCCTGCTTAGACTTACAAACCTGAACCACGCTGCTGTGTGTTAAAGAAAGGTGTGTTTTTTTGTTTTGCCAATACACATACAGTATGTCCAAGAGGTGTAGCATGCAGCAAAGCCTGCTACACGTTGAAAGGTAGTAATCTCAGTAAGCTCTAGAATTTTATTTACAAACTGTTATTTCTCATAATTAAATAAGATATATGCATTTCATAGATTATAATAAAATAAATCATCATTTTTAAACTGATGATCAAAATACAAACTGATAACAGTGTTACTTTTTCCAGAAGTGTACTATGTCAAAAGTGTTTTGACAGTTAAAAATATCCACATTTACATGTGCTTAGCTTAATTAGCCAGAATATGTAACTTTTTCAAGTTTTCTGTTTCTTTTTTCATTCACTATAAATATGTTGTAACTGTCACAGTGCTGTCAACACCTCCTGTGAAGTCAGACTCAAAGAACTACCAAATCTCTCAGCGCTACCAGCAATGCAGAGACATTTGCTTCTGTTAGACTATTGCATAGAGGGTTGTGCAAAGTGTGGAGGAGTGTAGCAGAGAATAGAGAAGCAGGGAGACGACAGATAGGCAGTGTAGCGTGTACTGATTTCATGTCTCATGCTAACGCCAGCTTGATTGCATATTGTAGCTTTAAGTTTGGTCACATAAGTTAGTGCGTATGCTCTGATATATCTCTGATCAGGGCTGGTAAGCAAAGCTTTTAATTCATTATACATTGCAACCCTCACCTATTATCATGAGCTGTGGGTAATGACCAAAATAATTAAATCACCAATACAAGCATCCAAAAGCTGTGTCCACTGTAGGGTGGCTATAGGCTCAGTCTTAGAGATAAGGTACAGACGTTGGACATCCAGAAGGAGCTGGGAGTAGTGCCACTGCCCCTTCACATTAGAATGAATCACTTGAAGTGTTGGCATCTAATCAGGATACCTCCTGGGTGCCTTGCTTTCAAGGTTTCCCAGGCATGTTCAACTGTTAGGACACCAGGACAAATCCAGCTCTTGCCACTCAAGTTCACCCTGCATGTTAATGTTCATGTTTCTGGGCAACTTCCATTTAAGGTTGTTCAGGCATGCCCAACTGGACCCTGGCGTAGACCCAGAACACATTAGAGAGATTATATATCTGGTCAGGGAAAGTGTAGTCTCTGATATGTTGTTCAGCCTGCTGCCATCATGAGTCAGCTGTACATGCCACGAAACCACAATGTCCCCATTCTGAGTCTTGCTGGGGACAAAATAAAGACTAATATGCCAAGAACAACAAACACAGGGTAGGCAGCAGAGGACAGTTTTCTTCAGCAGATGATTGCCTTAGAGGTTTTAAGGGTCGAGACCAACCATTCATGGTTAAATAGTTAATGTTAAAACTTAACTTTTGTACAATAACCAGCAACACTCTGTTAAGCACTTAGATCATCTGTCAGTCCAATGGGACATAATCCTGTTTATTTACTGTTTAATTATATCTATGAAAAAATGTATAGCTAAATATATTTATATGTAAAATTGGTTTCTAAAAGAGTTGGATCCCTATTATCACTACTTTATTTAACCTTATGTACATCACATATAGTTTAAAGAAAACAAAGAGGACCCTCACCCTTATAAAACACCCGCATGCACTTTGTATCTGTTAAATAAGGCCAGTAAAGGAGGAAATCATCATAACCTAGAAGAACAAGTGAAGGGGAAGTACTGCCATGGTAGAACATGTGCTGTGCTGCCAAAGGCACAAAAAGTGTCACTGACACATTACATGCTTGAGTTACCCTCAATGAAGGATGATACAATGAGTGTTGCCATTCTGTGAAACTGCCAAACGTCTTTCTGTCTCAGCACACATGTCTACTGGCTGAAAACAGGTTCTCATGGATGTATAATAAGGAAAATACATGTAGCTTTCACCTACCATGTGTTTCACATGAACAGAGCTGTTGCTAGAGAAACCCATGGTGCTGGTCACATAAAACAGCATTACAGCCAACACTACACCCCAACTCTCCTACTCTACTCTCACCCTCTCCTTTGTCAAGCCTGTTCAGACAGGGGAGAAACAAAACTACTCTGGAGGATAAATGTGTGGAATCCTACCAACTTGCCTCAGACTGAAGCAGCTACTACACTGAGCAGTAAAACATGCAGAACAAACAAAAAGAAGTATTCACTTGAACTTCCAGCGCTCTCAGTGCATCTTTTCACTCCCACGGCTGCCAGGACAAATTGCAAAGTGTACACAAGATGTCTGAGATTGATGTCCATCCATACATTATCTTAACCACTTTTCCTCTCAGGGGTTGTGCGCAGATTATAAATGTGCTAACTACATTTAAGCTACTAAGGAGCTAAAAGGCGCTAATTTGTTTGGATTGGTTGAAATAATCAGATTTAAGTGTTATTTATTTCTAAACTGCCTGATCATCTGACCACTGAGGTGCGAGTCCTAACAATTGCATTAATGTCATCATAGTGAATTGAATCAACGGGCAGAACTGTGATAAGCAAACCCAAACTTTAATAAATCACACCTTTACTTTGCTACAGGCTAATTATCTATGGGAAAACAACAGTGTTTTAAAGCAATATCCTTGCTGCCAAATGGAATTTACAACCACAGTCTTTGAGGGATGACTGTGGAGGAAATCCGCTGGGTGACTATTAACCTGACCAAGCAAGGGCACAGAGTTAATCATTCTTATACAGTATCCATATTTTCCACATGGCAATGATCCAATCACATGACACTACCACTGATTACCTGTATGAAGCATACTGTATTTGAATGTTTGGCAGTACATCCTTTCATGCTAAATCTAGCTGTATTTTATTTGTTGGTAAAGAGGTTAAACTTTTGGCTTGTTTGTTTGTTTGTTTCAGACGACACCTTGATGCCTGTGGATCTGAGTCTGGGTTTACAGCCGGTTTATCATCCTGTCATCACAGAAGCAAAATCCAAAGATGTTAGCTGAATGCTTTGGCAAGACATAAAAGTTGTACTGAGGTCTTCCACTCAGTGTCTTAAATGACCCTCTGCCTTTGTCTGACAGCGCAGTTAATCAAGTTACACAGAAATACATAAACATATTTTATAATACTTCTTATATTCTATACTGTACCATTTTTGAGTGTAATACCCTGGCAGAGCACTTACTGGTAGAAGTGCTGATGGTAGAGTATATAAACTACATTTACAGTGCAGAGAGGTATAATGAACACAAAGACACCTGAAGGAGAACAGCAGTGGATTTCAGTCTAAATATAAAAAAGTCCTATGCTCAGCATTATTGGTTTTGTATAGGAGCACATTGTCTCATATGCTGAAAAGTGAGAGGAAATGTTTGACCAAACCCCACATGCGTCACGTTACAGACGCTGCAACAATCCTTTGCAAATACTAAAGTTTCCCATTAATCTGCAACACACCAAGGCTTTTTATCCTGAAGATGTTACAGAGAGGAGACTAGATTTTCATTATTAAATGCACAATGGATTACAATAATGGTATGTTATTCCCAGTTTAAAATGATTTATTGTTCCCTAGTCTGAAACTGATTAGTCAAGCATCAGAATATCTTCCTTAACACAATTCTATCAAATCAGCTTCCTTTGATTGAGGTCAAATGTCAACTGTAGTAGTTCAATCAGCGTGCCTCTAATTGAAATGATAGCTATGACGCTAGCTCTGGATAATCTTGGCTTCTAACTCTTCAGAGTCAGCTTGCTAATTCAAGTTGTGTGAAAGATGTAGATCTAGAAAACAAATAACTGGAGAATCACGAAGATCATCATCATCATGTGAAGCTATTGTATTCAGCTGCTCAAATCCAACATTTTCAACATTTCAGGTCTTTTGCAATAAAACTGACTAATAGGTTTGTGATATCACTGTCTCTTCATTTTTTGTCAAAGGTGGAGATACTGATAGTCCTATGGGAAAACCATCACCTGCTTGAGTCTGGGCCTGTAAAGTCGAGGAGGATGACACTGCATCAAATGGTAAAAACGATAAGAGGTATTACCTGTCTTTGTAGGAAAATACTTTTGGCACACTTGTAGTGTATTCTACTCTGCTTCTTGGTCAGACTTTCATCTCCACACTTTTTAACAGTCTCCTTGTCTTCTAAGCCGTGGACTGTGTCCGTTAAAATGTCGGTATTGCTGTTGCTCAGGTTTTCTTTAACATATTCTGTCATCATTAGTTTCTTTTATTTCACAGTCCCACTCTGTGCGGTGTGCATGTGTGCAGAAGACCAGGCGTTAACACATGTGCTGCAGCCGGTAAAATGTGGCTGCTACTTCTGCACTATGTGCTGGAAAAAAAAGTCACATAATTTGTCTGGCTTGTTTTTTCCTGTTGTCTGCCAAAACATGGATGAAATGACTTCTCTTGACTGATACCATAGGAATGATAGTGGCCGCCTGTGGGATGTCTTGTCAGAAACATGGAAAATGCTTTATTTGACTTTATGCACAAAGAGAACTAGGTTAAAGTTAGGCACAAAAACCCCGGAGTTGTGGTAAGTTAAAGGATAAAATAAGTACGTCTTAGAGGAGCTTTGTTACATTACATTGTATGACACAGTCAACTAACATCCCTGTGGGTCTTTATACCAATGCTAAGGGATACCGTTAGTGTTGATATGTGATGCTAAAGGACCTGAAGCGTCATTATCTGACGTCCCTGAAATGAGAATGGGCTGGTATTAAGAAAAGGAATCATATCACTATATCATTATTGTACTGTAGCTCTATTGTATACTTTGTTATACATCATGTACTAAATGTTTAAGTAGACACATATGCAAATAAAAATAGGGGTCGCATTATTTGATAGAAGCAAAAAGAATAACATGGAGCCACAGATGTAGCCAGCGTTGTACGGTCTGCTGCGCAACAAAGGTCTTATTTTACTTTACACAAAAAATCTAAATCATAGTTGTAATGGCATCCTCTGCCTTGTGCATTGTGTGTTTTTTCATTGTGTGCTATATCTCAGCTGAGTTCTGTCTAGTACCCCTGAGGGCTTTTAGCACCATCCCTGCTGAATCTTTAACATGCTGCTTGGATTCATATTATAATCATGTTCAACCACAGAGCCTTTTCTGCCAAATACTGTATATAAAGGCTCCAGTCTCTTTGTGAGTGGACTACATCTTATAATCCATGACCTGCTTCATTTTTCAATCTAGAATTTTTTTCTTCTTTGTTATTGTTATAATCAATATTAATTCTGACATCATGACTATTGATTGTGTTCGAGATTTCATCTCCTAGTTCAGTAAAATGTGATGTGTGATGTTTTCAATACACACCAGGGGAAACAGCAGCTCTCCAACAGCTGAACAGCACAACACTACACTCGCACTGCAATGGACCTATATGGTTACATCTCATTTCCTTTTATCTACTGCATATCTACAGTATGGGAAAACCTCTGTACTAGTCGGCTGTTGATTGTTGGAGTGGTGCTGCATTTGTGTCATACCGGATGTTCTATAAACAAGGCCGACTCAGAAAAGCTGTTCATGTCATGGAAAAGCTGTCACAGAAATACAAGCAGGAGTGTTGTGCAGCCAGTGTTACCTCCCATGTGGCATCACAAATTTAGGAAGTGTGACAACACAAGCAGTAAACATAATGGGCAGCGAGTGAGGCAGGCCAAATATTAAATATGAGAATTATTATTGTCATTTGCAGTATGGTCTCTTGTGAACACAGTACAGTAACACTTGTAACAAACAAACTAGAGAGATAAAGAAATGCAATTTTAAGTGAGATGGGTTCAAATGAAACAATGAGAATATCGTAAAGTGTGATGCAAACATTTTAAATACGTCCAAGAGTTGATGGTGTTTGAGTGCCTCTCAGTTATCATTCTTAGAGACAGTCGCTTCTGTTACCAAGGTGCAACTGAATTGTGACATCCAGTATGTTTTGAAAATATGATCAGATGATCTTGGCATTTTAACTCAGGATTTAAATGCCAAGTGGTGGCAGAGTTTGGAAAGATAAGCTTTATCACACCAAGTCCACGTCAAACATCTAGAGCAGCAGGCCCACAGCCCTGCTTGTTTTCTAACTATCTCTACCTTACCCACTGCTGATTTCCTGGATTAGGTGTAGGGATAGTTGGAAAACAAGCAGGGCTGTGGCCCTCGAGGACCAAAATTGGCCATACCTTATCTGAACAGCCAAACTCTCACCGACGGGTTAACCACTGATTCGACCTGCCATACTAATATGCCAAGTGCCTGTCCTGATGATCTAACAACCCTCTCTATAGAAGTCATTAAAAAACTGCAGTCAACTATCTTCAGCAGTGATATCTGTGAGTTTAATGAACCATTAACAGCTCTGTTTTTTCCTGGACATCAGCTGGCATTCATTATTACAGATATATTTCAGGTGCAACATTTTAACACTTATCTACTTTTCATTTATAATGTAATATAAAAGCAAAGATCCTACGGTGTCCTTACAGTTGGACGTGCCCGGGAAACCTCCAACAGAAGGCACCCAGGTCGCATCTCAAATCGCTCCCTTCAACAGAAAGCAGCCGTGGCTCTGCTCCAAGCTCTTTCCATAAGTCTGAACTACCATGTTTTTAAGGATGAGCCCAACCACCTTATGAAAACCACAGAATTCACAACCTCATTCTTTCGTTCACTAACCAAAGATGATGACCACAAGTCAAACCTCTTTGATCTTAACTTCTTCGTAATAATCCTGTACTTCTTGCATTACCAATACGGATGGAATTCCATGTGGGCTGGATTGATTCGCTCATACTGTCACACACATGCAGCTTCTGAATATCTTTTACAGATAAGGTGTTTGATGTTCTTGTCCCTGTGTTTTTTTTGCCATCACAGAAAGTCTCATTATTAAAATAGGCTCTGTAATTTCCTAAAACAGCTGGGCATCGGTTTTTATTCATTATTCTTTAAAAAGGAGGAAAAAGTACATTTTCAGTACTGGTTTAATACACTTTTGAGCTTTTGTTATTTACGGCTGTCTTCATTATAATCATCTCCCAGCTGTCTGTTCAGGAAGCACCTATGGTGACACTGATGAATTGTAAATTACATCAAAATGTATCAGGGAAATGAACTTGTCTATTCAAAGAAGCTGTGATCATCACCTCTCGTTTCATACCTAACGCTCTAGCGCGCAGTGATCTGCTTCGCCGTTTCCAAGCAGCTCACATTCCTCTGCAAATCTCCTTATTTACAAGTCATCAGCGAGGCGGGGGCCAGAGCCTGGAGGATAATGTCAACTTTTCTCTTCAGTTATTGACAGGCAGGCTGCTCGGAGAGTGAGCTGTTTTCTAAAGAGCGAGTTTTTCTAGCCTTGACCTGCAACATTTAGCTTGTCTGCCCCATTAGACGCTGACCTTCATATTAATGTCGACTCTGGTAGCCACCCCCAACACACCTAATTCAATCTGTTCGCTCTCAAGATCACAAAGACATAAAGTACTAGTATAAACAGAAACATTGTAGATACAGAAGAAACTGTGAGGAGCCCTGTGGCGGTCTATGACTCTGTGGCAGTGATGAGAAATTCTGTGTTTGATCCCTGACTTCCCATACCATCTCTGTGTTGCATGCTTTTCGATAATGCTGCTTCTCATCTGCTTGACACCACCAGCTCATGCAGTCAATGTGTGAAATACATTGTGCTGTATTCCTGTGAAGTGACCCTGAATATGACTTCTCCTCCACACAAGTCATTTCACTTCCTGACTTCACCTGTCTGCATTAGAACTTCTCAAAGAATTCCGGGACATTTCATCAGACCTAGTAGGCTGAAGTCAGAGATCCAGAGCTGGCAGGTCACATATTACACGGGTTAAATCTGAACAGCTAAACAGTCGTACCATCAGGACCATCTGTTCCCCTGCCTCTAATTATTTCTTGCACATTTTCCAAAATAACTGTAACCACTGATATCTTTGCTCCAAATGTCTTTTGGATTTTTAAATACTCATTCTGGGAATGTGAAAAACATGTTTTCTTTAACCACAGGAGCTGGTCAGATTGATTAAAAAACATCACCTGTGGCACTCTCACTCGGAGCAGTTTTTCTCCAATTTCAAAATGAAAATCCAGTTTTTCTTATCCGCCATGCTTGGCGCCGTAATTCATCACTTCACTGAATAAGCTGAATCATTTGCAAGCTGCTGTTTTGAAGAGCGGCTGCTTACAAAGGACTGGTAAAATAAAAAACATATGTGGAAATGTGACATTAATAGCGAGTTCATTAAGAAGCTGAGAAAATTCTGTTTGTGAAGTTAAATGTCCTGGAGCTAATATTATTGGTCCTTTAAATAAAAAAAGGAACATATTTCCTCCCAGCTCGTGTGCTGAAATGTATATGAGCGGTTTAAAGCATTATTGATTTGTAAAATTAAATCTCATCAAAAACTGCATATATGTATTAGCTAGTGAGGCTGGTCTGCTGACTTTCCCCAGTCAAGAATGTCATGGTCAGTGTCATCACATTTAATTCTTTTAAGTACACATCATCAGTGTTACATACGATCTGGAACTTAACCCTGATGATGTCACCTGAGTATGATGATGTCATCAGTGGTTGAGAATTACTAAATGGGGTATACCGTGGGGGATGTTGGTGATTTTTGTGAAAGACCTTGCTAAGTTGCATCATGGGAAGCAAACGGTTTTTATACTAGGGGCCTAAAGTGAATACTGAATGTTTATACTCATTTATATTTTGTTTATATATATTTCAGCGTTCTCGCTGCAGAGCTTAGAGCAGCTAACTAAACCTACACTCATCTGATACAACTGCCTTATTTGCTCCTGATAAATGTTTCTACAACTCAAATTAAAAACTGTCGGATTCCACAACCATTAGAAAGCTTAAGTCACACACGTTAAAGGGCCACAGGTGCCCGCTCACCAGATGTCTCTCTACATAAGTGGCAGTTAGCTGGTAAAAGTACTTATAGACAAAGAAGGAGAAGAGGAATGCACGGATTCAGCTTGTAAATCTCGGATGCTGCTGTTATTGTCATGTACAGGCCTCTCTAGCTGGGGAGCAGTAAAGACCGTGATGATATAGTGGGCTGTAATGGGGAACAGGGTATTTATTTTCTTGGCATGTTAAAGGACTCTTAGCTGGGCTCGAGTCACCGTAATGTGAAAGCGAACGCAACTTGACTGACACGCAGCAGGCAAGAGGTTTCACTGATTTTCCATCCGCACTCGTCTCACACACACACACACAAGCAACGTAAATCTGAATCAAAGCATGCAGCTCCATCAGCAGGAAAATCAATCTGCACCTCATCAATTTGCATTTATGAATTAATGAAATGGATATCTGTGGAAATGTGGATTTAATTACTAATGATGTGCGCTGTCTCTTCCAATTCACATGAACCAAATATGGCTGGATTGTTCAACATTTGTTGTGCCTTTGTCCACATTGTGCACTGTTCATTGTATGGAAGCAGCAGCAACATGTTTGTTGTTGTGGTAAATGTCTGTTAATAAAGATGTGGTGTAAATTGAATGCAATGTTTTATTTTTGATTTCTGCACTCGTGTCTTACACACTCCAACTTCTGGCCCCAGCATTAAATTATTCAGACTTTATTCTAGCAGTATGTTGCTGATGAGACATGTGGAATATTTCCATTTGCTGAAATGATGCAACCGTGAAAACATGTGGACTTTGGTTGCAATATCACACACTTCAGCCGCAATGTGTTACAACGAAAACACCGGACTGTCTAGCGGTGCTAAAATGTGTCTTTTTTCTATGTTAGAGCTCTGCTTTAGAAAATCAGGATCAGTCACAAAACAGACATTTTGTTTCTGAAGTCTGGACAAACTACTGAACACACACACAGCGGTATGACGTGAGACATCTTTCCACATAGCAACAAGTCATCGCATCTATTGTCCAATATTTCCTCACTGTGTATATTAATATCTAGTGGACATCTGTGGATACATTATCCTCATGCTATTGCTCCTACACTGTGAATAACGCTCAGAGCAGCAACTTCAGCTGTTTTCCACAAGTGAGAAAACAGAGTGCAAGTGATGGGGATGGAGGAGAAGACAACAATCAAACTTTTAGGGCTACATGAGAGAGAGAGAAAAAGCTGGAGCTCACCAAATCTCAAGACATGTGGCATCCCATGAGAATATCCCACACAGTGTAATAGCAACAGCAGAAGCCTGACGGTGCACCTGAATCTCGCATTGAACATCAGGAGGGAGATAATCTTCATGGTGCTTGTGTGGTGCACAGGATTTTTACTCCCTGAATCCATATATTCCCCAGATTCCCAGATTAGTTTGTTTTTTTTCTTTCACCCCTTTAACGTGAAGCAAGGCGTCTGCAGGATCACGGCATGATCACCACAGGCGGGCTGAGCGCCGGTTTCCCACATCCATTTAGCAAAAAACAAAAAAAAAGAAGAAGAAGAAGAAGAAAAAGAGGAAGCAAAGCACCGCGTGTCCAGCTCACTGCAGCAAGAAGCGGCAGCCTTCCGACTCAGCTGAGGAAGATGATGGTGGAGGTGGTGGTGGTGGGGGTGGCGGGACATCCATGTTACACTGGGCAGAGCGTGAAGAAATCCATCTGCTGAAAGACACAGGCAGAGATTAGAGAGAGAAGTGGCGGCGGGGAGGGTGAGGGCGGGTGAGGGAGACGGGGAGAGCTGGAGGTTTCTAGAGATCCAGCGGGGCCAAGTAAGAGTGCGAGCGGTCTCAGCAGCCTCGCCAGACCGAGCTCCTCCTGCTGCACTTCCGCGCAGCATCTGACGTCGCGCCAGCACCAGCAGCGGGAGAGCGCACGGGATGGATCGGCTACTGCTCACCACACTTCGCCCTCATCTATATCGCCATGCCACCCCCGACTTCATCCGCCTACCTCCCACCTGTTTTTTCCTTCCTCCTCTGGCTCTGACGCCGTATCACCTCCCCCCCCAACTCCCGGGAAAGCAGCAGCCGCTCTCCGGGTTTCGCCTCAGATTTGCGCCTTGGTTCGGTTTGCGAATAAAAAGCCAGTCTATGAATGTGAAAAAAGATCGTGTTTGATCAGAGTCAGTCAAGCTTGAACTCGTGTGAGAGCTCCGTGAACCAAGGCTGTCACTGAACACTCAGTATGATGAATAGCCTCTGCTGCACCTCAGCGCTCCTGTTCTTTCTCTGGAATTATTACTTTTTCTGACTTTCTACTTTTCCTGAGACGCAGACTGTGCAGCCTGTTAAATAAGAACCCGCAGCATCACATTTTAAATTCATGTGATCGAAAGCACCTCATCAGTTCCTTTATATACACGAGTGACAGCGCTTTCGTGGGTTTAACTGCCACGAAGTGTTAGATTCACTATTTTCCCACAGGTTGGACCGCGGCCTTGAACTTATTTACACACAAATCCCGCAACGATTTTACAGCCAAAACGGACTGATTGTGCTTTACTGCTGGATGTGTACATTTTAAAATTCTGCTTGTTTAATCTGATGCACCATTAAACACAGATTAAAAAAGATAGAGAATGTGCTAAAGTGTCTCCTGATAAAATGAAGGAACATGTTTAAGAACGCGTGGTTGGACATTTAGGCCTGAGTCTTTGCTGAGATGAGACATCAGTCTGCCTCACCTCGCGCTTCAGCACCGCGGACAGACGCTTTCTTCTCCGCGCGTCTTGTCTTTGCGCAGCTGCGGCTTCAGCACCGCGGACAGCGCCTCTTCATCAGGCGGGGCATCCGTTTGAACCCGATCCGTAGATATGTGCCACTTTATATCCAGAGGTCACATGTTGTTTCACTATAGCACCAGCTTCCACGTCAGCATTAATTGATTGTGGCCAACACCCGAACGCGTGTCCAGCCTGGCTGCACATCATTTCTGGAAGCTTGAGATGAACTTGGATGAAAGTTCTATTTTAAAATGATGCCATCCTCATAACCATATGTGACCGAGCTACACCTCACACCACATTCTGCTGAACCTAAAAGCCGAGCTATAAGTGTCTGGAATACATTTCTTAATTTTTTTACTTTTTTTTAAATATCTGCGAATTTGAGAGTTTGTTTGTTTTGAGCCTCTCGGTGAGTAATGGGTGACGGGAGAAAAAGGAGATTAGTTTCAAGCTGATTTTAATTCGCAAAGGGGGAAAACAAGAAGGAGAAGCCTTCAACTAAGAACATTAAAACCAAAAGTCGCAGATAACCGAGCTTTCCGGACAGAAAGGTGTTCGTGATGTCCGCGGGGTTGACATTATGGTTGATTTTAGAGATAGAACTACAGCTCCACAAATGCCCCTTTGTGCTTTTGAATGGGGCTTTTAATCAGCCTGAGCGCAGCGCATCCGACGCTGCGTGATGGTAAAGTTGATTTAAAGCTAATGTACTTATCAGCTGTGAGATTGAAATGCGCGGCTCGTTTCCGCTGGTTGCCATCCAGCCCCCCGTACACTAAAGGACGTTATCTGCGGATCATTCATAAAGCGGATCACGGCGGGCATTTAGCGAGCTCTTTAATGTCTTTCAAACCCACAGCGGTGAAAGCATCAGCCCGAGGAGGAGGAGAAGGAGGAGGAGGAGGAAACCCGAAAAGGTGACAAGCGTCTCCAAATAGAGGTCGAGCAAAGACACGGGAGGTCACGTCCCTCCGAGGCTTATTAAACCACAGGTCAGAGCCAGATTGTGAGACGTGTAAATGTCCTTTACGTTCGCAGCGCGCAGGCGGAAAAGCGACTTTTGCCCCAATAAACTCGCGGGTGAACTTCAAACCTCACCGCTGAGGCGCATTTGTCGCCGGTAAGGAATCGCTCTCAAACGGCTTCTACTTCGGTCTCATCTCATACCTGTTCCTGCAGAGACGCAGGGAACACGCGGGAAAACGTGGAGAGAAACGCAGCAGAAAACAGCAAAAAACAACACATGCAAGTGAATGTAAAGTTGGAAAAGAACGGGCTCACCTGAGACAGAGCTGGAGAACGGGGGCGAGTCACCAAAGCTGCACAAAGAAGTTGATTTGGTTCTATGGAGTCGAGTCTCTTTCTCTCGCACTTGCATCTGGTAGCGCTGCGCTCCGGCCGTAGGGGAGACACGCCTCCTGTCGGACGGCAGGACTCACTGCTGAAAGCAAGGGGTCGGGGACTCACCGACACTGAGTCTGCAGCTTCCCCCCGCGGAGGAGGCTGGGTGTCAGGTAGGACTCAGGCGCATTGTAACCCTTTATCCTCTCGGTAGTTCAGCCCTGACACCCATGTGGACACCTGAGATGCAGCCTGGTAAAATCAGGCAATCTGAGGCTGGACCCCCCCACACACACATACACACATACACAGTCTGATCCTTTAGATGTCATGATCTCCTTATGAAATATAACGGCGCTGTTCCATTTAAGATGACCTTCATCAGATAGTGACTTTCTTGATACATTTAACAGAATGAATGTGAGCAGGCTGGATTTACATTTGCATTAGTGACAAGTCAATTAAGACTGGAATGCGAGCTTAAATGAGAAGTGGGATGTCACTGGAGGCTTGCAGGGGAAGAGGACAGAGTGCAGCAGATCAGAGTGGATTAACCTGGAGTGTGGGGAACCCGGCTATTTCTGGTCCCGCAGAGGTACTGTATATAGTACACAGTGCTATTTGCATGTGTGACAAGCTGCATAGACTTTTAACCACGTGATTAAACATTTTTTACAATAGTTACTAAAACTCAATGTGTTTTGTGAACACAGAGATGAAGCAGAACACAGGACTGAACTACTGAGCAGGATGGAGGTGATTTGGTTTTTGCATTGTGACAATCATAGCACATGCAGGGAAATGGATAATTATTTTTAAACAATATTTTTATGGTAAAAGATATATTCAAATAAAATGTCTATTAAATGTCTAGTGCACGGATGTTAGTGCAGGGAAAGATGCATCCCATTACTGTCCTAAACATATCACACATCAATACAAAAAAATATGAACATAGCTTTCTATTAATATCTCAGGTCAAATGTTTCATCTGTGCCACTGTCAGATCTTATGAGCCACATTAGCAGAGAAATTTATGGCAGCTTCTCACCCACCTCAGTGACTTTCACTATGACTCATTTTGAAGGCTGCTTTCTGCGACCTGTTGTATTTAACGTCTACTTTCTATCGTCCTGATCTTTTTCTTTTCTTTTCTATGTAAAAAAAACCCATGAAACTTTTTTTTTGTTTCTGTTTAAATGCTAGAAATAAAAGGTTGTTACTTTATTTTCAGGGAATTGTTAGTGGGATAAGGCATTAATGTTTCATATGGGGTTTATTTCAGATATATCTGTAATTGTGCAGAGAAATCTCATCACAGGTCTTTGTAAAGGAACACAAATATCAATATGTGTGTTTGTGCACTGAAGCTAATCAAAATACAGTTTGTGCTGAAACAAAACAATTCTTCAGTTAAGTATAATATTTCAGAATCAGCACTGTAGACATGAAATATTTAGAACAGGAAGGGATGGCAGAGGCTCAGTTTACTGTGAGCAGTGTCATCATAATGATGGGCAGTAAATCCTCCATGTGTTTGTCTCAAATGGTTTAGGAACACATTAGTTCACAGTATCACAGTAATACTTTTTACGCAGCAGTTCGCCAGGTCTCCCACGCCTAAGAGTTTTTCCAACCTGATAGCATAAAGGTTAATATGACAAAAAAAATATGTAGAAAGAAAAACAAATATAATAAATGCAAAACGAACGGAATAATATGCAAAGGAGAAACACTCCTGGGCATCATTTCAGACACTCATCAATTAACATAAAAGCCTAATATCAATCCATGAATTAGCAACCATGGAGCATTTTCCATTCCTCACAATTGTTTGTCATGACTATTCTCTTTTCTCCAAAGCAGTGAACAACATGGTGCTTTTCTCCGTTTCAATTTGTGTTGAGAGAAGCAAGTGACAGTATCTTGACTTTAGGTGAGATAACGTCTTTCAATTCTGAAAAATCTTGATACATCTCGATCTGCATGGAAACAACAGAGATTATCTCCAGCATTTCGGCAAAGTCACTTTGCTTCAGGTTTAACGTGTGAATAATTGACTTGTCAAGATTATTTTTTGTTCGTTCACTGCTCATCTGTTTTGCTTTAGCTCAACGAGCCAATCAGAAGGTACAATCGAAATGGAAATAAGGAGGAAACAGAGCGAGGGGGCGTCAGACACAAAAGACTGCAGTGAGATGTACAATTTGTTGGTGAAGGAGCACATCTCTGCAGTGATGGACGCCTGATCTTAGGCCACAGCCTGGAGGAGAAATGAAAGGGAGCTTTCATCACCATGTCCCCCCCTCCCCTCCTGCTTGTGTGTCCAGCATGAAAAGTTGAATAAAGGGACTACAAATAAATAGTCAATGACATGTCTGTAACCACCCGTGGGACATAAAACAGCCTGAGACGTCTGTAAGCATGTGAGATAATCTGACAGGCTGGCAGGAAGGGAGGTGAAGCTGAACTGGTTTTTGGTTGATTGAAAAGCTATTGTCTGTTTCACCAGGTTTAACACAGAGAACAGAAAAATGTTCGAGAACTAATACAGATGATAATAGAGATTTAGGCCACACAGAAAAAAGATTTTGATTAGAAAAATGTGGAGAAATATTTCAATTAAATTTAGCATGAAAGACGATGTGATGTCATAGTTTCTGTGTGAGTAGCACAAAAACATGTAGGATGTAATAGTATTTCAATACATACATAATTACAAAGTCATGAAGTGTGACACATGAAGAAATAATGCAATAACCTTCTGCATATAAATGTTAATGACCTATTATATTGTAAAATACCTTTTTTTAGCACCCTGAAGATTCAAAATTATAACAACTTTACATATGCCGTGACAAGCTTGTTTGAGCATCAGTATTTGATATATTGCACTTTTTCCACCACGTTGTGCATCATTCACAGTCAGATCAGCCTTGTGTGTATCTGCACTGTGCAAGGTTGCGATGTGAATGTCTTGTTCCCACACACAGATGAAGCTGCAGGTCATGCAACAGTACACTCAGTCTCTGCTGACAGGGGTCAACAAATGCACCCTGACTGGTCTGTGCACTGTGTGTTCTGACACCTGTTGATCATTGCCAGCATTACACTTTCCCCACATGTATATTTTACCTCATACAGTATTCTGGTTGTTTCGTCCATCTATCCATTAGCTTAAGCACTTTTCCTGTTAAGGGTTGCAGAGGTGCTGGAAATCGCTGCAGGAACGCCTCTGAAAACCATTTCTCAGTGACCACGGTTGTTCACTGAATCCACAAATGCAATTTAAAACTATATTGTGCAAAGAAAAAAACATATATAAACAAGATCTGGAAATGCTGTCACCATCTTTGGGCCCAAGTTCATTTAAGACAGAGTCAGGTGAAGTCAAAAGGCGTCAGGTGATCTGATAAGTCAAGATTTACTGACACCTCATCTTTGAGGCTAAAGAGAAGAGGGACCATCTGGCTTGTTATCAGCAGACAGTTCAAAAGCCAGCATCCGTACTGCTATGGAGGTGCATTAGTGCACACGGTACGGGTAGTTTGAACATCTGTGAGGGCTCCATTAATGCTGACTGATGCGCGCATGTTTTGGAGTAACATATGCTGACATCCCGTTGCCATCTTTTCCAGAGAAAGCCTCGCTTATTTCACAAAGACAAAGACACACAGATTCTGCACATGTTACAACAGCATGGCTCAGTAGTAAAAGAGGGCAAATGCTAAAGTGGCCCAGTGAAAACATTTGGTGGTCTACATCAAGCAAGAGCAACTGTTGCAAGTCAGACCCCTTTCCCCCCTTATTTTCTGTTACATTCCCTTTACATTCAACTGTCAACTAAGGCAAAGATTAGCTGAATGAGCTCACCAGAATTCAGCTGGTCACCAGAAGACTGAAAAACCCAGTATGAAACATTCTATCCAACCTCAGGGTAGATTCATAAATTGTACAGATCGACACACATATTACTTACTTACATTAATTGGTTTCACTTTGCCTGAACCTGCATGTCTTTGGATGTTGGAGGATCATGGCCACTCTAAACCAGGTCATTGTGAATCCTAACATCTAAACAAACACTGCACAAATAGACCTGAAAATACACTTAACCACTATCACAGCAGACACATCAAATGATCTAAAAACACTGCTGCGCTTGTGACTCCTTTAAAACGTTTTTAAATAACTTTATTTTCATTTTTTCCCCACTCGCTTTGTCTCGGTGTGTTCGAGGCCTGCTGTAGTGGAAGTGTGTTGTATTTACAGAGAGGAATTAGCCAGTCAAGTGCTCTTACTGAATGCATTTTCAGCCCATCTCTGATTCAGCCGTGTCACCGCGCCACAGCAGTTCTCTCCAGCTGACATTCTGACACGTAAAAGCCATCGAGTGTCGTACTTAAAAGAGGTCATCTTTAATATATTCTGCGGCACACTGAATTGGTCCATGGCCCTGTCAGAGCTATAAGTGCTCTAAAACACAACTGGAAGGTCCATAGAAATAAAAGCATTGAGTTTCAAGCCTGTCCAGTTGCCTTCTTTCTCCTAAAGAGTATAGTTTAGAGTGACTTCCTGGTTCCAGCTAATGAAGAAAGCTAGGATCTGGGGCTTCCTGTATTACGTAAAAGTAGCGTACTTGGGTAAAATTGTAAAATACTTGTAAATTTTATGTTACAATACTTTAATTTGGATTCTACTAGATGTTTATGTATTATTATGGATGAAGCAGGTGTCAGTACATAAGTTAAAATCAGCTCCACCTTTACCAGCTGCTGTTTTTGTTTACACCAAGTCTCCATAGTAACACACATCTTTTTGATTTTTTAAAATTTGTTCACAGTATACAGCACAAATATGAAGTGAGTTCACAATAAATTATTTTACTTTCAAAAAGTTAGTTTTTTCCCAACTAATCCGAATGAAAGACATGAAATGAATGTTGATGATTTTACAAAGTAAACAGTCATAAATTGGATTTTTGAAGTGTCCTCTCCTTAAATCTGTTCATGAATTCAACTTCTGCACGGTGGGGTAGTGGTTTGTTGGAAAAAGATTCTGTGTTTTTATATTTGAAATGTGGGATTTTCATGATGATTTTGGAAAAGCACCATTTTATTAGGCCCTTACCTTCACCTGGCTCATGTGAGATGATCTCGCCTTAGCTTCCTCAGTGTTTCTGGTGTCTGTAATAAACACCAGATTAATAACCCCTCACTTACCGGTGAAATTATATGAGACAGAAAAAGACAATGTTTAAAGCCAAACTTATTTTCTTACTTAACACTGAGCCATGTAAAATGGTTAAATATGATTCTGTCAGTCTGAACGTTTGATGTATGTAAGTTATGTTTTCATGTGTTGTTTAATGATTCCTGATATTTTGACAGCTCCAAAGAGATATTCTTTGTTTCCATATGACAAAATCAGACAATATTAACTAGCTTCTCTCTGATTGGTCCAGAGAGTAGATTAACTTCTAATCAAGAAAATCACAACCACCTGAATAATGAGGTTCTCAATACTTGAGGTCATTGATAAAATAAATGTGAAAGTGTAGTCCAGATTCCACAAGCTCTCTAAAAACCAACAAGTCACTGGCAATGACACAGACGTCAGGGTCCTACTCCTCATCATCACTATCTCCCCTCTGCCTTTGGTTTGCTCTGCCAATGGTAGCTCCCCAGTCCCACCTACTTCCTGATTCCTGATATGCATACGGGTCAAAACCCATCATCCTATAACAGATTGTTGATGGTCTTATCCACATAACCTCTCCACCCTGTTCTCCTACCTGCCTGCTTGTCTTCCTGACCCTGTTCTGTTTCCAATCCTCTACATCTGTGGAATATAGGGTGAGAGGAGGATTGTACTGTGGCTTTCTTACTTGTGTGGATGTGTGCAGAGATTCTGTATTTGGATTGTATCGACTTTGTTCTGGATTTTGTGACTGTCCTATAGAGTTGCTGCCTGGAGAACAATAAAGTTTGTGGTTTTTCAGAAACCCGTCTGTGTCTCTGCCATTTCGTCACTATTCACCAGAGTTCCACCATCTACTACGACTACAGCCTACAGCCAGAGACGCACCGAACTGACCACAAAGCGCTAATCAGAAACCAAGGCTGACTGTTGCATCACCTCACGTTGTATGTAACACAAACATTTTGCATCTGCATGAGAAGACATAACTCTGTACCAGCAGGTGGTAAATGGAAGACTTCTGATAAAAACTAACAACAAAACTGAATTTACATTTCAAATCTGGATTCATCAGACCAAAGCACTGAGTTACACTTGTATAATGGCGGTTTGTTATGCTTTCTGACACAAGCTAGCCTCTCCTTGTTACTTTTCTTCTTCAGTAGTGGTTTCATTGCAGTACTTCAACTACAAATGCCAAATTCACACCATCTTCTTTGCAGACTTCATATTGAGATAAGTCTGCTAATTGAATTCGAGGACGCACCGGGCTCTGAGTCTGCTAACTTTAATGAACCTCTTGTCTTCCTGTCTTGAACCAGTTTCATTATAGTATTTGATTGTTTTTGCCACATAATGTTTTCAGATCATCTGACCTTTATAGCATCAGAAAGTAGTGATTGGCTGTTGCTCCTCTTTATTTAGTTGAGCAGTTCTTGCCATAATCTGGATTACCATAGTACTCAAATAGGTCCATTTGCTGTAGACAGAGTACCTTCACAGCTGATGTCTTACATGCATTAAGAAGTTAAACGATTCCACAAATTAGACTTTTTTGTTTTCTAATTTTTATTTTTTATTACTACTTCAGTATTAATATTCTATATAAAACATAATAAAATATGGTGAAACTAGAAGCAAAGAAAAATTAAAACTATTGTCAGTTTCATGCAAAATGGTGGATCCAAACGAGTATGGAGTGAAGCCAGATGATGACGGGGTGTGAAACAGGATGAACTGCGAGGAGCAGGAACTGGAGAGGAGGCAGCTAGTGCTTTGTCCCGCCTGGGAACAGGAACCACAATAGGCGGCGACGTTGCCCTCGACGTGACTCAGAAGAGGAACAGTAACTGGAACAGTGGCAACGACGTCCTTGAGGTGACCCCACCTCGAAAACCAAACTTATTACCATGCTGTAGAGAGACCATGAGCATGGAGTGAAGCCAGATGATGATGGGGTGTGGAACAGGATGAACTGTGAGGAGCAGGAACTGGAGAGGAGACGGCGAGCAATATGTAAGATATTTTCAGTGCCCTCTGTTAAAGCTCAACATCAAAGTCCAGTTTGGTGATATGATTAGATTTAGGAATGTTTCAGCAATCGCTGAAATTACTTCCTGCCCTGTTTTCCTATTTATTTCATGTACAGTATATCTGCTGTGTCCCACACAACACAACAATCACTTGTGTCCTTGGAGTCAGGCCTGTTGTTGGTGATTGTTCCGACATCTAATAGAAAACTCCTGATGATACTCACGTCTGTGCTTGCAGCAACACTGTATTGTCCCCATCAGTGAGGAAACAAATACTCAGTGACCATACAAATCAACTCACTAAGGTAAACAACTCTGTCTGGAGGGATTCTCAATGTCACAGTAAATTCACTGCCAAGTCATCTGCTTAGATCCTCCCAGATAGTTTTGATACCTTCATAGCTCATGTCACTGTAATGCAGACTTTGGGATGTCAGTTGTTTGTGGGACTAGAATAAAACCCCAGTAGTGACCCTGAGAGAGTATACTATTTGTTATGACCTGAAATACCCGGATGTGCTACTGGACTGATCCATACTAATGTATTTGCTCTGTAGCTGTAATGCAGGATCATTTTAATCACAATTCTGATTCAAGAGGACAATTAAAACAGAAAATTCAAATGACTGGATGTTTTAAATCTGTCTTAATGCAATACTCAAATGCCCAAATGGAAATTAAAAGAGGTTGCTCTAATTATTTGTCCTGCTTATTATCACCATAAAGACCATAAAATTCACCGTCCACGATTTGTGCAAAAATGGATTTGAAAGTTCATATACTAATGTGTGGTTTGAAGTAACAGTAGTAGTAGTAGTAGTAGTAGTGGTGGTTTGAACAGCCTGGAGTAGTCAGATGAAGTTGGGGAAAAGAGACGTGTTGTTGAAGCAGCCCCTAGCATCACTAATCTATTCTTTCTCGCAGTCTCTACTGAGAAATAGGTTGGTGAGATCTGCCATCTGTCTGGTGAATGAGTCATCATTACTGCAAATACTGCACGTCCAACTCAGCTGGATTATAGGCAAGCTCTTAATGAGGGAGCTAAGGTGAAAATTATTTCCCCTCTGTAATTTTTCTTTTTTGGTCATACACTGTATTCTATACAAGTAAAAGTACTTCTAAATAATAACTTTATTTATTTTATTTATAAAGCAATTTTCAAACAAAGTACAAAGTGCTGTACAGTGAAACAAATAAAATACTACATTCAAATCACCCACATAAAGTACAAAGTGCAAAGGCAAAAAATATATAAATAAATACTTAACATAAACTATGAAACATTAAAATAAACTATTACAACAATTAAATGTTGCCTGGATTTAGCATCTTTATTTTCCTAGGACAGATAGTTTGGTGCCATTTTACTTCCCAAGCAATACTGATTTAGGTTAACACTTGTGTTCAACGTAAGCTGCTGCAGAATGGGAAAAATTGGTTCACTCACAGGACACAGGCTTCTTTCAGGCTGAGTTAAAGAAAGACAAAAAATTAACGTCAACAAAAACGGCTAAATAAAAATACAGCAGTATTTAGCAGTATATATAGTAAGAAAAAATCCTGCAGCGGGGCTATGGACATAAACTCAAAACAGAACCAGATGAAAGCACATTGTCCAATAAGTAATGAGTCTGTGAGGATTCTGACTTTCAGTGGATTTAAAGACAAACGCCTGAGTGGACTTATTGGAGACGTTTCACCTTTCATCAACCTTTGGGAGCATAACAAGGCAGTGTAAGTCCGGTGGCTGTGGTCTATGCACACTAACCTGCAAACACAGGCATTAACAGCATGTAGCCAAACTTTTGATTAGACAAGGCAAATTTATTTGTGGAAAACATTTGATTACAATGAAACTCAATGTGCTTTTCAAACAAAAGAAGCATAAAAACATATATACTTCTATTGTATATAAAAGTGCTTATTAAAAAGAAAACAAGATATATGTTTATTTCCCTTTTACTTTACAGTCAACTTGCATTATTCAATTCAGTTCAACTTTATTTATATAGCGCCAAATCACAACGTAAGTCATTTCAAGGCACTTCACAGTGTAAGGTTTAGGACCTTTACACATATATACACATATACAAATATACACAGAATAATGTAGAAAACCCAACAGTCCCACTAGAGCAAGCACAGAAGGCAACAGTGGAGGGAAAAAAACTCCCTTTAACGGAAGAAACGGAGAAAGAAAAGGAAAGGATTAGCAGATTAGTAAACATCTTTGAGCAGTCTAGTAGGGATGGGGTCTAAGAGACATGTAGAAGATTTAGATGAGTTAATTATTGAAATTAACTCTGTATGATCTACAGGAAAGAAGCAGTATAAGTAAGACTGAGGTCTTATAAACAATTCTAGAGCTGTGTCTGTCCATGCCAATTCCAGGGAGGATCTAGTTATAATTTTGTTTGTAAAGAAATTCATAAAGTCATTGTGGCTGAGAGATAAGGGAATCATAGGTTCACAGCCATCAACAGCATGTAGCCAAACTTTCAATTAGACAAGGCACATTTATTTGTGGAAAACATTTAATTACAGCTATGAGCTATGACTCGTTGTCAGCCTGGCTAATAAATCTATCTGATGGTCACTTATCAAGTCATTTACTAACAAGGATGTAGATGAGAGAGAGCTAATATTTAATCATCCACATTTGATTGTTCTGTTTTTATTTTTATTAAGTTCTTATGAATCACTCCTCCAGTGTTAATCATCAGTTTTCCAGGAATACTTAGCATGCAATCAGCACTGTCTTGGCTGAATAACCGTATTTTACTCGATGCTCCCACCTTGTGACCAAACTTGCATGATAACTTTTTACATAATACACAAATAACAAAACAATGTTACATTCAAGAAGTATGAGAGATCATTTACACTAAATAAAAAACGTGTTGTGCAGATTTTACAAATCTGAAAAAAAAACAACCTAAAACAATAAAAGCACTCACCCACATCAAAATAGTTCTTTCTTGACATTTACAAGAATTGAGAATACAAAAAAAATGTAATAATGTTTTTCCAAATACACAACACTTTCCAAAATTATTTGCTGGCAAGAAGAAAACAGACTGTAATGAGTTTCTTCAGCCTTCAGTTCTGCTTCCTATCTGCTCTTAACAGGGTCAGGTCAAGCACGTGATTGGTCGTGGTTGTTTAGCTCCTGATTTCAGGACAGCAGAGCCCTCAGTCTTGTTTTAGAGCTTTTGCATTTCTGTAATATTGCTTCCAATTACATATGCATCCACTTCTCCTTGATATTTGCTCCCCATGCTAATAAACTACAAGATGACATTTGGATGAGGGAAAGAATCTGGCATTGATGGCCATAGACGACTGACATCGATGTATGCTCCTGTTCATTCTTAAGTGTATGGAGCTTTCCAGATGCAGTTATACTTTACCTTTCTTACACACTGGTGATCTTTCCTTTAAGAGTTCAAGCTAATTGGACCATCGTATGAAATTTTCTGTCTCTCTTACTGTCGACCTGGTGTTCTGTCCACTCTTATCGCGGTTCATAATGAAGCCTGGAGCACAGTGTCTGTGATTACAGGAGAAGACCAAGAGCCAGAGAAAAGATTGTCTGAGAGAGAATCTGTTTGAAAGGCTTTCTCTGCCCGCGCTCGCTTTCACAGTACACAGCAGCAGCACGCTGCCCTCCTTTAACCAAGATTATTTTGTGAAATTGCAGGTTGGAGATGTACTGTTTTTTTATCATTGATTGCAGACAACAAATGTTTTCAGGGAGATTGGTTCATGTCATTTCAGGCACACAACACTCTCATTAAAGGCTTTGGGAGCTGAATTTCACCTGATGAGTCACTGCCACTGAGAACACAAACAGTCTCTTCCTGCGTGTCAAATCTTTTGTTTGGTTTCAAATCAAACACGGACTATGAAAGGTGTGCGTCTGGTAAAACTGCATGGCTGTGGTTCTCTCTGACAATGTTAATGAGATTAAATGTTTCTATACGCAGTACTGTATCCATGGAGCACAAGAGTCAGAATTATCCTGATGCATTGAATTGATAATGGCATTTGGTTAAGAATAGAAACAAATAACACGTTGGTGGATGAGGACGTCACATAGTCAGTTAAACCCACAATCATCCTGTTTCAAGTGGTGTTCCGTCTTTTGTCTGCTTCTTTGGTTCTAAGAGGTCTTTACTGTGGTGTTTTTGCTCCGCATCTTTTAGGGATCACTTGTCACTCACAGTCCAGAACTGGGACACGTTTGTCTTTGATGTGCTTCTGTTAATGAAGCTCAATTTTATTTATTGTGAAACTCTGACACTTTCAAGTACTGTCAAGTGTCAAAAACAAAGAAGAAGAGGAGAAAATGACGGTGGTGCTGGTGTGGTGTCTTTTCTTTCAAATTTCAACAAACAAAACATAAGTATATATCTATTATGTTCCCATTCTCCTCTCTCAGCAAGATCACAGCTGGTATACGACACATTATGGATATAATGTCCAGTAACAGTTTGGTAACTGTTTCACTTGGAGACTCAGAAGAGTCTCCAAGTGAAACAGCAAGGGCCAAGAATATTTTAGAGTCACAGCACTCTTCTTCGTTTCAGACTGACTTCTGAATTATTTTACTTGTTTTGAGAGCACTTTGTGGTCTTGTACAATCCTACTTCTCTGACCCTCAAGCTCAGATCTCATTTGGAACAGCCTGTCTGCCTGAGGATCTGAAAGTGGCTCCAAGTGATGATACTGTTAAACATAAAACCTGCTGGACATCTTTATGGCAGCTTGGCTGCTCATTGCTTTTCCATTGTCTGTTTAATTTAGTTATTTTATATTTATAGTTATTTATAATGGTACAGTTTTTTCTGCTTTATGGTTTTTTTGTTATGCATCTCAACAGGCAGAACTCAAAGGCATGACCACAGAGACAACAGATAAAATTCACAACAGCAATTTGTCAGGATCGGGTAGAGAGCGTGAAAGTGTTCAGGCAAAAAGAGACCTGTGGTTACAGAACCCTGTCTCCTAGCAATTACATTCATGTGCAGCTAAATTTCAACCTCTATTGTGGAAAACATCATCACTGCTTGGATTATGTTGAGATGCAACAAATTTTTTTGAATGAATCGAGTGCTACATTAATTAACACCAATAGAGTCACAGGGAGGAGAGTGAATGACGAGAATACAAAGTGCATGACTGTCATACTGCAGACCTGAGTTTGACTCCAGAGTCGTGTGTGGGATCAGGCAACAGACAGGGGATCAGCAAAATGTGGTACAGGCTACCCCCAAAATCTCCTGGTGCGCTTTGTAGAGTGGTCGTCTATTACCTCTAGTGTCAGTGGTTCAGCCTGACTCCTCTATCCTATGTTGACACGTCCTAGACAGACGTGTTTAAAGTACACAAACACAAGTAAAAGAAAATACTCCACTACAAGTACCATATCATTTTTCTACTCAAGTAAAAGTACTAAATTATATCTGTAAATGTTATTTAAAGTACAAAAGTAAAAGTACTCCACTGTACAGTTTCATGCTGATGAAAAGAGAAATGTAGAAGTTTAGTCCTGATTTGTTCTTCTCACTTCTCAAAGATGAAATTTATGACTACAAAGTGTTGTTACCTACAGATTGTGGAACAAAAACAGCAGGAGCGGATTTTAACACCTTATACAGTAACAGGAGGTTAATTCAGCATTTTCTTTCTTTAATAATTAGCACATTGTGCCTTAAGTCACTGTTCATTTTCACTCACATAAAGCTTATCCTTAGTTATGCTGTAATGAGACAAACTGCAAGACTGGATAAACTGACAGAGAAGAAATATGTTGTCTGGAAACATTTTAGTGATATGTTCAACATATCTGCAATTTTCCATTTCCATGAATTAACAATATATCTTCATTATCTTAATAGAAAAAAGATCTGGTTGTAGTTACATTCCCCTCAAAACAGCTTAGTTGTATAGAAGTGCCGTTTATAGGAGACTGAGTATGAAATGACAGAGGAGTTAGTGCACATGTGGAGACAAACGAGGGAGGAATGAATGAATGATGGACTGAACCTCGACAGGTTTTAGTATTTCATTTTTATTTCTAGGTCTCAGGTGCATTTGTCTCAAATTATTTCACTATATATTCGTAGCCTTATTATCAGCTTGTCACTCGTCTTTAAAGCACTTTGAAGTGTAGCCTATAAGAAAGGTGCTTTGAAATTTCACACCCATCTGTAACTCAGGCACTCTGATATAAATTTATAAGTCTGTAGACCTCATGCAATCATCAGATTTTCTTATTGACTTACCATAACACAGACTAAGATTTGAATGATGAATAGCAGCACACACACCACACAAGAGTCCTGGGCCTGGTGGACACTCGAATGAAGTGCTGCCATTAATAATAATTTGTGTTACACCTGTATTTTTCCCGTGAAGGTTGGAAGCTTCTGTTGCAGAGACGACCAGCCAAAATGGTAAGGTCAGAAAAATATAATGCACAGGACCATGTTAACATACTGTATAAACAGAGACACGCCTCAGTCTATACATTACAATGTGCAGATGCATTTCTGTATGAAATCACAACCATATCCCCATAATCAACACCAGTGTAAAGCTCATGAGAAGAACAAACATATTACACTGTATGTGACTGTCACTGCAACAGGACAAAAACTAACTTTAGTATGTGATCATTCTCATCGTTTTCAGCCTGATGCCTAAAAGGCAGACAGCATCACAACAAATACATGAACATATAGTCTCATAACTCCCATTTTCTCCCCTAAGCTCTAACAATGATCACTATGTTTGCAGGTGTCATAGAAAATCACACTATCTTAGTTTTGTCTGCATTCAAGAGAAACTAGAGTGGAGTGAGTTTAGACAAGTACACTATCATTTTGGTAACACCCGTTTAGGTGTGTTATCATCTAAAGTATCAGAGAGAAGTTGCTTGTGAGGAAAATAAGTGTTAAGTTTAAACATGAACAAACCTGTTTAACTGTTGCTTCTCTGGTAAAGACGCTCATCATCTTCTTTCAGTGGTTCACTGAAGGGTGGCAATTATCCTTGATCACAGAACATGTGCTAAGTATTAGAAGACATCAATTAAAAGCCATTTCAATAATTAAAAATAAAATAAAAGAGCACGTGAAAACAGTTTTAAGTGATTTCCACAAACCACCCAAAGCCCACAGTCTTGAAACATTGTTCACATTGTAGCAGCTTTGGTTGCACAGCCAGACACTTGTCAAGCACAATGTTCATTCATGTTTCATAGCAAGGTGTAGCGGTCTACAGAGCAGGGAGAGGTCATGCAGTCAGCAAGGGATGCCTTGCCCCATCCCTCTCTGATTACCAATTACTGCTGTGCTCTCCAGTGGAGGTTCAAGCTGAGCAGCTGACTCCATCTTAATGAGACAGAGGGCCACTGCTCCGCAACTTTCTAAATATCAGAGCAGATCAACCACACAGCCCAGTGCTTGGTACCCAACTGACAATACCAAGCAGCTATGGTTTGAGGAGAGAGGCACAGAATAATAGGAAAGAAGAGGGAAAAGGTTGAATGGAGAGAGAAAGAATAATTAAAGAGAAAGATGCCGTTACCAGAGTTACCTGTCTTCACTTGCCCTCTGCTCTTCCCTCTCATTTATGAGGAATCAAAGGTTTATAATTAGCTGCCCTTGACACTAATTAGAAATGCTCTGCACGTCACATTAGTGTGGACTGAATATTTCCCTTAATGTGGTCACCATGCCAATGTGTGGAGCAGGACTTTGCTAAAGAGCAGCTCTGCAAGCTCATCAAAATGCCATCAAGTGAAGTAATCTGTTGATCTGCACTGCTGGCGGAAACACTCTCTAAATGTGGCGTTATCCAGTAGAAGACGTTAATACGCTGGCCTTAACCAGTCCTAAAACCTGTGTGTTTGTTCATAATGAAAATGATTTATTGAAAGATTCCCTACAAGCTAATTATGTGCAGCTTGAAAAGGCTGGTGAAGGTTGGTTCTTTATTAAGTGGATTTTAGAATAAAATTCACAAAAACACTTAACTACTTAGACAAAGTCGGCTTCTTAAGCTGTTAAATCTAATCCTGTTTGCAAACTGTTACATATTTTGCAGCAATATTGCCATTTGTTTGTCGTGTTTGTGTCCATCTACTGACTTTAAGCTGTAATTCCAAGTGAGTGAGGTCCTGTTGATGTCGACGCTGAGAGCATATGAGCTGAGATCTCTTTTTTGAGGGGGTCTACATGATAACACGCTCCACAGAAAGCAGCAAGGTTGGTTAAGGTTAGAGAAAGGTTGTGGTCTTGATGAATAACCATGTGGGCTTAATTTCTCAATGAAGCCAGATAATGGGTTTCAGCATCTCAGCGTCAGTGTATTTGCATCTTAACTTGCCTTTTGATTTAACTGTCAACAAAAACTCATTATGTTAATAGAAAACATAAGGCTATTGTTTAGTTGTTTAAGAATCAATGTTAAGACACAGTGTTGTGTGCTGATTTCTATTTGCTTTTATGTTGTTTTAGCCATTATAAATATGTTGGTTGTATTACTGATGTGCTTTGGAAGTAAGCAGAAAATAATAATAATAACTTCATTATACTTCATTAATCCCCTTGGGGAAATTCTTGTGGACAGGAACCAAGGGTTCAGGAATTATTGTCTTGTCCAGGTACCCTTTGACATATGACCACGAATCAGGGGGAACCAGGAGCCAAACTACCAACACTGGGGTTGGAAGTTTACTGCCCTACTATGTGAGCCACTGCCACTTCTTTGTTCAGTCTGGCTCAGTCTGACCAATGAATAAATCACCAAGGACTGCCAAACTAGCATGACACAAAAAGAATGAACTGAATCTTTTTTTTGTAGTCAGTCAGCATTATAGTAACATGCAGCCACTAGTATGGCAGAAGTAATTCATACACAAATTGCAAATGCAAATTAATGACTACGTTTTATAATAAACTCACAAATTTTCATAGTTTACATTTGCAGCTCCTTTACCAACTTGTTGCAAGCTGTGATTGCAAAGCAATGCAGAAAAACCCTGGACAGTGTCCTTGGTGCTGAAGATGTTCTCTTCATGTTCCCTCTTTACATTACTCCTCACACTTACTCCATTGTCAGAATAGCAAGGTGAGGTCAGCAGTGTCAAATCAATTCACTGAAATAAAGAATGAAAGGCAACTGTAAAAACTACTGCAGCTCCGGCTGCTTCCACTTGAAGCTGCTACTACGAGGAACTCAAAACAAGGTAACAAATGTCTTGTACCTTATACTGTAATTCCATATCATGTTCAGGTTGCCTTTTCTCAATAACAAATCTACAAGACACCAGACGTGACCTTGCTAATGAAGCTTGTAACAGGGGATTGTAAATGTAGTCTGTGTTTTTTGTTTTTGTGTTGGTGTGGTTCCTTCTCTTTTGAGCAGAGGGCAGCCAGAACAAGGCAATTTCCATCTGGTATGAATAAAGTTCTTTGAATGATGAATCTTGAACACTTGACAGACGTGTCAGATGTGTCTGTCGCTTCTCGTGTTACTTTGCAGCCATAAGAGAGGAGAACAATTTTTCTTACTGGACAGCTGGCACTGGCAGACACAAAAAGTTTAACAAATGTCTCAGGCTGTTTAAACAGCTGCCTGATCTGTAGATGCAACACTGAAGAAATGCAGCCTCCTTCTGGACTGCACTGAATGTTCTGTCCTTTGCCTGTTCACCCAGTAAAGTCTAAAGTCTTCAGATGCATGTGTGTGTGTGTGTGTGTGTGTGTGTGTGTGTGTGTGTGTGTGTGTGTGTGTGTGTGTGTGTGTGTGTGTG